>QEPC01002063.1:1487698-1559911 GCA_003113815.1 Sphenodon punctatus | reverse complement strand
AGCCGTTAGGGGAGATCGTGAGAGGGTTTCAGGGCATGCAGTGTCATCGGTATGCTGATGACACTCAGCTCTACCTCTCTTTTTCCATCGACCCAGGCCATACAGTCTCTTTATTCTCCCAGTGCCTGTCGACTGTGGGGGCAGTCGATGAGGTTGAGCCATCTGCAGCTGAATCCTGACAAGACAGAGGTGATGTTGGTGGGTGAGGGCCTGGGGAGCCTGAGAGTGGTTGAATCTCCTCTTGTGGTGGGGGGGTTCGCCCTCCCATGGTCTCACAGGTACGGAGTCTGGGTGTGCTCCTCGATTCATGGGTCAGCCTGGAATCTCAGGTTGTGGCCATGGTGGGGAGTGCCTTTTGGCAGTTACATCTTGTCCGGCGACTTCGGCCATATCGCTCAGACTCTGACCTTGCCACTGTCATCCATGCCTTCATCACCTCGAGGCTGGATTACTGCAGTGTGCTTTACATGGGACTGCCCGAGAAGCTAGTCCGGAGGCTACAACTGGTGCAGAAGCCGCGGCCCATCTCCTTACTGGGGCAGGCTGCAGGGAGCACATGACACCTGTGCTCCGGGCTCTGCACTGGCTGCCTATAAAGCACTGTGCTAGGTTCAAGGTGCTGGTTTTGACCTTTAAAGCCCTTCATGGCCTGGGCCCTGCCTATCTGCAGGATCGCCTCACTCCCCATGTTCCCGTGCGACCCCAGAGATCATCCGTGGGGGCCTTTTTGGAGGTTCCCTGGGCAAGACGGGTGGCCACTGATGTTAGATCTTTTTCAGTGGCTGCCCCTGTGCTGTGGAATCCACTCCCGGAGGAGGCTCGGTTGGCCCCCATCCTCCTGTCGTTTCAATGTTTGTGTAAGACCTGGCTGTTCCGCCAGGCTTTTGGCAAAGGGGCGGGGTAGGATGAGGAAGGTGGGGTTTGGGAGGGAGGGTGAGTTTTTATTACTTGTTTTAAAATTTGTAGATTTATTTTAAAATGTTTTATTGTTGAATATTTTTTTTGTGCATGTTGTTCGCCGCCCCGAGCTGCCTTTGGGCAGGAGGGGCAGGATATAAGTTTTGAATAAATAAATAAACTAAATAAAACCCGGTAACATCAGGACCTAATCAGTACCCATGAATATAGAAAAACAATAATCACTCTTACACAAGCCCGCTAAGCCTAACCTAAGTATACAAATGCAGACAACCAGGGGCTAGAATCTAATACAATATTCAAATGTTTATGTAATGAATCACACAAGATTCAGTACCCAAACAGCACTCGACGGGCTACCAGAGGTACTGATTTACCATTTTTCATCCCAATTTACCAAGTTCCAGTACCGATTTCTCAACTTTCCGTCCTGATTCCAGTGTCAAAGGGTTTACTGTTTTACTGATCTATTCTAATCAGTAAAGTGGTAAATCAGTAACTCAGTAACGGCAATACCCAGTATTTTCAGGCAATTGGGTGCCCAATAGATACTTGTTGGACACCCAGCATAGGACTCGAAATTGCATGTATTACCTCTGGGTAGCAAATGAGCTACTTGTTTCAGGTCTAGTTGAGGGTAGATATTGGATCCATGGGCCACATTCAAGAATTGGAAAGGGGTTAAATTAAAAAACAAAAACAAAAAAACAACTACAGGCTGGATTTGGCACATGGGTCGGGGGCTTCCCCGCCCCCTCGCGCTGCACCACAATATGTTCTTCATGGCACTAGGGATGTATTCAGAAAACACTCACAACAATCCCAATCCCAGCAGACTCCCATGGCAGCACCACAGGGTTGCCTTAGGGTTGCTGAATGGTGGTGTTTTTGATGAAATCTGAATGTATCAACCTTGAGTTGATCCATGGTACGTGTGCCACTGAAAATGTCCATGGTAGGGTATCTCTGCTATGGATTACCTTGCAGTAGATCCATTCAGATATCATAAAAAGTCTACCATATAGTAAGACCAAGGCAATCCCTGGAACTCCTGTAGGGGCCAGTGAGGGGTCACAGAAGTTGTCATGATATCTAAATGCATCCTAGGACAGCATTCAAGGAGCCTTCTTGTTAAGTAAAGTAGCTTGGGCACATCTCTTTTCTGGGATCAGCACTACCTGCCTAATAGCATTCACAGAAAAGTTTATGGTGTTGATTTTGAACATCTAAGCTTTAAGGCCATGAGGTTTTCATATTTGATACACAATCTGTCTTCCTAAACTATCTCATTGCAATGATTATTGCAATTATGAGAGCCAGTGTGACGTAATGGCTAAGTGTACCATACATGGACCGGGAAGTAGCAGGAGGCCCCAGTTCAAGTCTCACCTTAGCCAGAAACTCACTAGGTGACCTTGGGCCAGTCACAATATTCTCTCAGCCTAACCTACCTCACAGGGATGTTGTGAGGATTAAAAGTTGTGTTTATATGCAAAGTGATCCAAGTGTCATGGCAGGGTGTGCTATATATATAAAAAGATTATTAATTACAAGGGGGAGAGGGTTGGGAATATTGGGGTGGTGGTGGATGGGATTGTTTTAATTTATTTGATGATGGTTTTAAATATTATTTTTATGAATTTTATTATGATTGTATTGTTGTAAGCCACCCCGAGATGCCGTAGGCATGAGGGGGCTGCTAAAAAATGCTTTAAAATAAATAAATAAATAATAATTATTGTTGTTGTCATAAGCTACCCGGAGCCTCAGGGGATAAGATGGGATATAAATCTAATCGAACAAACAAAATGTCTGGGGTTCCTCACACTCTAACAAACATCCTGCAGGAAATAAAATATGGGACCATGTATTATAGGATGATAGTTATGCTACAGAAGAACAGAAGCAAGGTTGACTCGATCATTTCCAGTGTTCACCACATTTCCCCATTGGCGGCATTGTAGGAAATGCAGTGAATCTGGGTCCCTGATCATTTCTTGGCTGTTGAGTATGTTTACAACCTTATCAGAGCTGTGACTGGCATGCTCGTGCATCCCAAACAAACTTCAATGTGTATTTCATGATTGATTTGAAGATCTGTGGGATTTCCATGAATAAACCTAATTTCTTAAAAAGGAAACAAATAATCAGAGAATTAAAGGGTGGAAATGTCAAGTGTCTTCTAGTCCAACCACTTTCTCTAAAACAGGATGCCCTATGCCAGAATGGGCAAATGATGGCTTGGAGCCACATGCTCCCAACCCATTACCAAAAGTGACTGTCTGGGGGTATGTCCATGTCCATGGGTGTTTTAATATGTGACAGTGCATGTCGCTGCCACCCCGGGCAAGATTTGGCCCAGACGCCAAATAGACATGACGGCCTGCTCTACCCTGGTCCGGGGATAGCTTCCCTGGGCCACAGAAGGTCTTAGCCCGTGCTGTGGTTTGGCAGGGAGCCAAAGTCACAGCGTCAGCTAAATCTTGCCACAGTCCTGGGAGCACCCTGATCCTGCCCGTGGAAACATCTGGCAGGTGACACCCCATGTTGCACTCTTGGGGACAAGAAAAGCCATGCTGCCATTTCTGCTGCCACCGCCTCTACCCAGGGCCGGCCGCAGGCATGTGCCACATGTGCAGCCGCACATGACCCTGCCGCCAGCTGGAGCCCCGCACTTGCCTGGCTGGGCAGCAGGCTGCAGCCAGATTCTCCCCCAGAAAGTGATTCTTCCTCCCCTCCCTGGCTCCAGACCCCATCCCTCACCTGCCTCTGCCTTCTAGTGGTGCTGCAGCGGCAGCAGCAGCAGCACTGGGAACACTGGATCGGACTGGGAAATAAGGCTGTTTACAAACAGCTCCTCCCCACGTGCTGATCAGAAGGTTGCTACCTTCTAAAGAAGGTTCTTTGAGATGGCTCCCAACATTCTCACAACTGGGTTGTGGCGCTCACCCTGTTCAAATAATAGACCACATGATGGTCTTGAGCTCCTCTGGTATAAAAAGAACCCTCCCCCTCTGAATGACAGTTCCTTTCAACCCTTTCTAGAAATATAAGAAAAGAATTCCATGCCGAGCTGGGAGTGTGGGTGTTATGAGAATGTTCGAAGCCATCTCAAAGAACCTTGTTTGCAAGGTAGCAACCTTCTGTTCTTCTTCGAGTGGCTCCTCACATGATATTTTTACATGGCTCCACCGGGTGGGGAGTCCGTGGGTGCGCCAGTGCATGGATGGGACATGCACACAGCTGCACACACATCCCCACTCACCCACCACTCATCCACACCCACATAGTAACCACCATTTCCCCAGGTTGTTCCGTGCATGGGGATGAGTGGGGGGGTGAGTGAGGATGCGTGTTAGGTGAGCGCACACGCACCCCCACTCACCATGGGCATGTGCACCACGTCATTCACATGGGGTTCCCCCACCCACGAACACGCAGAAATCTGCGTGTTTACGGCTGGGAGGAGAGACCCGTGTAAAAAGGGCCACATTCTCACAACTGTCTTACTTATACTATCTTAGGCAGGAATTTAGGGTATAAAGCAATATCTATTCTGTCTTGGAAAATAAATCTGCAAATATGGTTCTGAGATTATTATGGCTCCTATTTCACTAACTCTTCTTAATGAAGTTATTGCTAACAGGAATACTGTCTTTAAACCCGCACCCCATAACCAGTTCATTTGCACCCCCCATATAATCAATTCACGCTGCCCCGTGGGCACAAATTAAATGGTTATGGGTGGGGGCAGCGTGAATAGATTATATGGGGGCGAGGGCAGAAATGAACTGGTTATGGGGTGGGGGCAGCATGAACTGATTATGGGAGCACAACTGAACTGGTTATATGTCTCTTTTCATGGCATAATGCGCTTAATAAGCTAGCTGCATTTTGGGTGTCTTGTGTGTGTGATAGCAGCACCTCGGACTGGTCACACCACATGCGTGCACAAGGCACAGGCGGCTCTGGCAGCAAGAAGCAACAGGCCCTGGAGGCCAGACTGGCTAATCTCACCCCCTGGCCCCTCCTCCAGTAAGGCAGTGGATGCAGTCAGTCTCTCTGTGCCTGTGTCACTGCCCGCTTGGCTGCCCCTGCAGTGGAACCACTCCTGGGAAGTGGTGGTAGACACTCGGCTGGGGAGGGGGGAAGCCAGGAGCAGTACGGCTATTTCCTCACTGACCAGCTGTTCCACAGGGAATCAGGAGTGCTCTCTCCCTCACCTGCAGTACAAGTCCTAAGCCTGAAGAGGGTGAGGTTGCAGGAGGCATATTAATAGCTTGTCTAGCAATAGCAAAACTGCTAGAGCCAAGCCTGGCCATGGGTTGGTAAATTCTGGTATAAAGCAAGGCATGTGCTTATGTACCTCAGTGAAAAGGGGCCATGGACACTGTGAGCTGGATTGATTTCTTCCCAGGCAGAATAGCTTTGTTTCACTCATTCCCTTTACATTTTTGCTCATTTTGATTTTGCATTCATTTTGCTGAACAACGACCCCTTATTCTCTTCTACTGTGTTTTCTTTCTGCTCTGTCATCTCACTATTTTACCAGTGGTTTCAGACGATCTAATTAAAACCTTTTGCATCTGGTGATTGGCCATCTCAAGGGATTGATAACAGTAGGGAACACAATTCCTTTCACTTAAGGCTTAACAGTCTGAAATATGGTCAAGGTGAGTAGCAATTTGAAAGTCGTTACCTCCTTAACATTGTTTAATGCTGTCATTCTGGTTTCCAGAACACAGGGCTCATCAGTGCAAAAAGCACCATTACAATTAGGCACTTCTCTGACAGCTTCATCAGAGGGGAAGAAGGAAATGGCACTAGAAGCTGAATATTCTGTCTCCAGGCAGGAGAGGATGGAGACACCCTAAGAAAGCCTGCACTGTTTCTGCTTAGATTCCACATAAGCTGCAGGTAAGATTCACATGTTCTCCATCTGGCTCAAATTCCCTTTCATTCACAATTCTTTGGGAAAGTGTCAAATCTGTGTATTTAGAGATACGCTGTGCATGTTTCCCTTTCATCTGGGAGCAGCTCCGGTGCTTACAGTTCACCGGGCTGGTAGATCATAAAACAGCCTTATAGTGCAAAGAGGTATTTCTACCCTCAGAATAAAATGGCATTTTTCTGGTCGGCTTAGAATGAACTTCAGCAGCTTTGTGAGATACCCGTCAAGAGATTTGACTGATTATGTTTTCAGAACACACTGGTATTGACTTTTCTGATAACCTTTACCTACCAAGTCATGCATGAAAACCATGGAACAGTTGTTCAACCACCTCTTTTTTCTTTTGTGAGACATTCACCCCTTTCCCTCTGTCCTATATGCCACTGCTGAGCATAGTATACATTTAATGCAAACATTTATAGCTCTGCAGTAGATTTACTGGTGGCATTCTCCTAGAGACAAATTCTCAGCCCAGCACAAAGCTTAAGTAAAGTCCTTTGGGCAAGGATACTCCTCTGCAGGGGTGTGGGAGGGAACAGGATCATCTCTCTGGCTATGAACCTACAATCCTCCCATTCTGTCTATATGTTAAAACAGCCAGTCTCCAGATGTGAAAGATTTTGATAGTTATTATTAGTAGTGTAACCGTAGCATCTAGCAGCTCCAACTGGGATTGGTTCCTTCTTAAACTAGAAACATTCTAGTCATAGACATAGACTATGTCTTAAACATAGACATTCTCTGCTCTAATGAGGTTACAATATAAATATGCAAGACGGGTGCAGAGTGGCAGATCAGGCACTGAACATATAGATTAATTTGCCTAATGTCACTTGCCTGTGGCAGAACAAGCATTTTATTCCAGATCCTCCCAAGTCCCAGACCATTGCTTTAGACCAGCCCTGGGTCAGCTTTGAAGTTTTTCATCATCCCACCCAGCACGGCCACCCCTGTTGCTTTTCCCACATAAGCCACAAGCTAAGAGCTTGCACTGGGAAAGAAAGCAGGATATATTCTCTCTGCATTGACAATGGCGGGCATTTTTACACAAACACTTATCCTGGGATTAGATCATTAGTCCCAGGATGACTTGTCCATCTAAACGCAGCATTCAGTGATCATAATCCTGGGATCACTGAAATACCCTGGGATTACAAATCCTCTTTTTTTTAGGGTTTGTAATATCCAGTTATTAACTAATTCCGGGATAAAGTCCACCTAAAAAACTATCGCAGGATTGTCAACTATCCTGCGATTAGTATCATAGTGTGTTATGGCAAGAGCTGGTATCCTCTCTATGCAGTTCTGCCTCTATGGTATAGTACATGACTGTGGGACAATCATATTACCTCCATCATCCTTCAACAATGCATTGCGGAGTGCCAAGTTTAAATACCCGCAGAACAAAGGGATGAGTTTCCATTTTCTTCAACTCAGAAATCAGAAAAATGAAGAAAATCTGATTTTCTTCAATTCCAGAAATCAGTGCGCTGAGCACAGACATAAAGCACCATGGGATTGATATTCATCCCAAATACTCTCAAACCGGGATAAGAGCAATGTGTTGTTAAAATGAACTATCTTGGGATGGATTCATCCCGGGATAAAAATGTCCGTGTGAACATGTACCACTATCCCTGGATAACAATTCTAGGATAATTTTCTCCTAATCTCGGGACAAAGTGTCCATGTAAAACCACCCACAGGCTTCCTGAAAGTGGCTTAGGAAGTGAGCCAGTTTGGTGTAGTGGATAAGGTGGTCCTGGGAAGCCAGGGTTCAAATCCTATCCTAGCCATGAATTTACTGGGTGGCCTTGGGCAAGTCACAACTCTCAGTCCCCTATCTGTAAAACAGGAATGTGTGTGTGTCTGTCTGTTTCTCCCCTGTATTCCCCTCATCCTTGTCCATCTTAGATTGTAAGCTCACTGGGCATGGACCTGTCTCCAAAATCTGTGACTGTCAAGGACTGTGCACACCTTGTAGTGCTATAGAAATTAGTAGCAGTAGTGTCAAACTACAGACAGGGAAAATCCTGCTGCTTCCCCAATGAACAGCTGATCAGCGGTGAAGAAGTAGCAATGGGCAACACAAGCCCCTAGGAGAAAATTTAAAAGGGTGGCAAGAATTTTGCCACCGTCCTAAATTTGCCACTCCAGACTTCTACCTATGCACTAAAGCTGAACCCGAGCCTATCTTTGGGCATTTCTCCAGGAGAAACAAACTCACAAGGGAAGGGTGAGGGGAGGTTAGACATTCACCCTTACTACTGGAAGTCAGCCAGGAACCACTAGAAACAGCGGATGCCAGGGAAGCCACCCCAGCCTGCTTAGAGCAGGAGGGGTGCGGTAGCAGATGATTTTATAAAATATAAAATAAATAAAATCAAACATGCTTGGAGACTTGGATTTGTAAAACCTCAACATCAGGGTTTTACAAGTCCAGGTCTTCCAAGCATGCATGAGTTCCCTGTCACCCGTTGTTTCCAGTGGCGCCTGGCATTGGCCTCCCTGACCCGCATGAGTTTGTTTCTCATGGACTCAGAAGCCCAGGAAAAATGTGGCTCGTGTAAAAACACCCACTGAATTTGTGCTTGTAGATTCGAACTCTGTCCTCTCTACATCTCTGAAAAGAGCCTCCATAAAAACTCTTCAAGCAGAGTTCTCTTTGTATGATTTCTCAGCTTTGCCCCAATACCCTGTTGCCAACCAAACATAGCACTAGCAATTTCACTGTATCTAGGACATCCTGCTTCCACAGAACAAGAGGGTATGATGACCTCTCCCATCTAATCCACAAAATGTGTTGGATCTACATACGTTGTTGGTCCGACAGGCAGCCAGATAAATGACTGCATTTAATAACCCGAAATCTCAAATGGACAGTTTTAATCACTATCACCCATGGATCTGTTGTTGACAACAGCAGAGTTAATTTTTGAGAGAGGATAATTAATTAGGGACCGCAGTATTAGCCACTACTAATTATTATGATGGTATAATATGAACAATTTCCAGTCATTTTTCTTTGTAAAACTATTATTAATATTCACCTTATGGTTGAACTGTGCTAGAATCTCCCTGAGCTGCATGCTGTCGGATTCAATGCTTGTGGGTTCATACTGAGGAAGCCATTCGGCCTGCAAACTGGCTGAATTATCTGTAAACACAGGGGGAAAGACAGTTATTGCAGGAAGTGGGAGGAGGCACCTGCATGCTAATAAGTCGCATGTCATGACAGGCACACAAAACCAATATCCTGGGCTCTGCCTTTTAGACAGAAGCCAATTTGTTCTTGTAACATTTCAAACAGAAAATCAGAGCATAATTTCTTGGGTCAATACATCATTCATTGTGTGATAAATAGCTAAATGCATATTTATTGGGCTTTATTTTAAAAAAATAATCATCTGTTGTAACAATCTCAGGCACCTTACAACCTTAGACATACCATTCAGACACTTTCTGTCTTGAAGGCTGATATGCCCTTTAAGCTCTGTAATGACTGAGGAATGTATTATAGGATTTAAAAACAGCTTCCATTTCCTTCAAAGAATCTCCAATTAGTTATTTTAGTATTTATGAGTTGCTTCCAGTTAAAGAGAAAAGGGGATTTATTTTACCAATGAAGACTACACTGAATGAAACATTAAGGAAGAGCCTAAAACATGCAGTAATTTAAAAAACTTACACATCACATTTCTGGTACAAATTAACAAAAGCAGAACTCTGACTACATTCACACAAAACCCGTATCCAGAGAGAAGGACAAACCATGCTGACTTCTCACATGGGTCAGGTATTTTTTGAATGGGTTTGCTATACTAGTAAACTCATACCCAGGGCCGTAGCTACCATGGAGCGAGGGGGCTCAGTTGAGCCCTGGTCCCAGACCCTGAGGAGGCCCTTTGAAAGTGGCCTAAGCACCACTAGGAAACTTTCGGAGTGGGCAGAGGAGGGAGCAGAGTAAACATTCCGCCCCTGCCCACTCTGAAAATTTCCCAGTAGTATGTTGGACACTTTCAAAGGACTCCACCGCAAAAGAATGGTGCCCTCACCCCCTCCACCTTTGTGGCAAGATTGCTGCAGCTCTGGAGGTCCTGCTGGAGGTCCTCCCTCCCCCCAACTGTGAGGGGGCCCCTTGCCCATAGGAGGCCCCATAATTAGGGCATGAGTCAGGGCCCACCACAGTCTTGCTATGCCACTGCCCATAACCCCAGAAGTGCTTTCAGTGTTCAAAATGCTTGAAATCCTTATTTAGTTTATCCTCACAGCAAATCCACATTGTGGGTCATTTCTATTTATTTTATTTTTGTTACAGATAAGAGATAGTGACTTACTGAAGGTAAGAGATAGTGACTTGCCCAAGAGTACTCAGTGAGTTCATAGCTAAGACAGGATTTGAACCCTGGTTTCCCAGATCCACATTCAGCACTTTATCAAGAATGCTACACCAGCTTTGGTTAAACATACCTGCTCCATGGGCGGAGCCAGCTTGGACTACCCTCTCCTCCATGCACTGTCTATATCCAGGTTTGCTGTGAATGTGCCCTTAGACTCTGATATGTGTAAGAGCTGTAGAAGCACATATGGCATATCATCATAAACAGATCTGAGGCTGCTTTTAGACGTGCACTTGGATCAGGCGCGGGAGCGGCGAAACAGCCGCTGCGCTGTTTTAGACGAACCGAAAGCGGAAGTTGTGCGCGTGATCCGGCGCCGCGCATTCTTTGCCGGCCGCGTATGCCACCCAAGAGGAATCAGGCCGGTTCGCTCGCGGTCGGCAAAGAATGCGCGGCGCCGGATCACGCACACAACTTCCGCTTCCGGTTTGTCTAAAACAGCGCCGCGACTGTTTTGCCACTCCCGCGCCTGATCCCAGCTGCTCGTCTAAAAGCGGCCCGAGACATGGAATATCTATTTGCATGTAGTTACACACTATCTTCAGAGATTTCTTTTCTATATAAACTAATAAGCAGGGAATTTCCATTTTTACCTATGGTGTCACCCGATTAACTGTGGAGTAACTGAAAGTTACTATCCGGGGACTATATGGTGGTTTATGTAAAATGAGACCTTTATTTCATGGTCTTAAGACTGATTCTTAAATAAGCAAGTACGTATTTCACAAAATCTTCCACATAACTGATAGGGAAGGGCAAACTTCTAAAGCTTTTAAATGTTAAGTTTGGGTAGGATTTTTGAGAGAAATTTAGATTGTAAGCTCTCGGGCATGGACCGTGTCTACCTTGTTTTTTGTGGACAGAGTGATAATTCAAACTGTCTTTTGGTAGGGGTTGGGTATTCCAAGTCAGAGAGGCTTGTCTGTGGCACTGGGAATAATTGTTGTGATGATACTTATTGCCTGAGTTTCCATAGGGATATCTGGAAATATCATGGAAGGATGATTAGACAGGCTAATAGACATGATCTACTGTGGGAAACTGGGAATTCTGCAGTTGGTTTTTTTTCCCCTTTATTGATTTGTTCCTTTTGCTGTATCTAGACTATCTCTGTTGGGAGTTAGTAATTGGATTTAGAATTTGCTCTCTTTTGTTGATGTTATTATCTATGGGTTTTCTAAATTTTTAAATTTTTAATTGTTGTTAACCTATGACTATTAGAAGTCTCTTCTTTCTGATTTAGGTTGTTAATTCTTATATTGTTCTTTTGTGGGGGGGGGGTTTCTCCTTTTTATTAATATGTCATGTTATGTGTTGCTGTGTTGTTTTGCCACTGGGCATTATTTTATATTATTTGTAAAATTGTATTGTATTGTTTTACTCTTGGGCCAGGGCGAGATCCAGAGCCTTAAATAAAATACTACTACTACCTTGTTTTTTGTAAAGCGCCAGGTACATCGCTGGCGCTATATAAATGCTTATAATAATAATACATTTTAAATTGTGTAGTTGGGGGCAAGGGTCTCATACCATCCAGCTCCTCCTCCCTCCACTGTCACCACTGCCTAATGTTTGGCCAAGACAATTTCTGGAAATACCAGTGCTTTGTTCCTGCAGAAGGTACCCTGACGTTTTTTTGGAGGATAACCATGAGCTAAGAGAAGAGGCACATACAATTGTCCCCCCATTTCCCTACTCTCATCAGGCCGGGGTTTGGGTATAACAATACATTAACTAATCTTACAAGCTTTTTACACTTCTACAAAGCATCACACACCCCTGTATAAGTAAGTACTACTGGAGCACAATCCTCCGTCATTAAAGTCAAGGATTAACAACTTGATCACACCCTCCATGGGAAAGGAAAAGATACTGCAAACATTTTGGCAGAGTTTGACTGTCAAGGCTTAGATCACATGAGTTGGCAATAAGAGATTACAAACAGGAACTACATCCTCAAGTCTGTAACACCCACTCCTGCATAATCTGTTCAGACAAACACAGCAGCATATTTATAGCCCCATTCCCTGACTGCTCAGGCTTGTTAAGAAAAAAGTAATAACCTCCTCTTCAGTGTCATTGCAGCCCCTCTGCTGAGGGTAGGTAGAGAATTAAATGGTTGTTCTCTTATCACCTACTTATACGATTAAACCATGAAATGTCTCTAATTTGATATTAGACACAGACAGCTAAAGGAGACTGGGCATGGGAGGCATGGATGAACAGATCTTTATTACTACTAGTAAACATGAGTAAATCGTATTACTCATGACTCCTATCCTGTTTACAATCCCCAGACAAGTCAGTTCCTCATCCTGGTATGTAGGCCACTACTAAGTCACTTTAAGGCATATTCCACTACTTCTACTACATCCTCCCCTTAACCATGCATTGCAGATGGAGGGGGTGATATTTTTTCTATGGATCACCAAGTTAACATGGGATCATATTCCACAGAATTCTGTCAAGATACACAGAGCTCTATATGCCCTTCAAAAAGAAAACCTTTTTCATTATTATTTTATTCCTGCTCTCTGTGGTCCCTGTATTACAAGTACTCACTGCTAGCCATTAAGTGTGGGATTAATACTGTAGGGGGGAAACTAGTGTTGATCCCTCCAACAGTAACATCTATGAAAAGCTACCACAAATGTTTAGCTGCTTTCTTTGTCCACATTCTCTAATATTCACAGAAACCCTGAAGTGCAGAATCTGTTCATCACATCAATTTCATGCGTGCTTTCCATTCAGTTTAATCAGGCCCACTTCCATACCCATCAGTTCCATTCCAGGGGAGCAACAAAACCTACATAAAATCATTTGCACACTTCCTATTAATTTAAATGGGGAACACCTGTATAAATCCCAATGGATCTCAGACTCTTCTCTATGCTGATTTTCTTTCTTTTTGAATAGAAAAGGAGAAAACCAGCTTTCATCAAAGCCTATGAGGAAATCAAAGAGCATGAAGCAGAGCGTACATTTAGAACTTGTGTACAAACTCTGGGGCAAGTCCCACTTTCCTTACTAGCTCAAGTGGGGTTGGGAGAGTGGGAAGAAGGGAACTTAACATTCTACAGCTGCAGCTGTTGATGTTGGCTTGTTCATCCCCCTACTGGAAAGGGATGCTGGGCCTAGCAGATGACTGCCTGACGCAGCTGTTTAACAGCTTATGGGGGGTATTGTCAGCCGATTGTCACATGCAGTAACAACCCCAGAGATGTGGAGAAAGTTTTGTGAACTCCCTTGCTCACTCCTGTTCTTAATCTTTTGTTTGTTTTTTGACATTTTGATGGGGTGAGAGCTGGGGAGGGAATTGGTTTGAGGGATGCTGAATAGGATAGCCCCCTGTGAGGGCAAAGTACCGGCTTGGGATTGGATGAGGTGAGGGCTAAATTTGGAGTTATTACCTTCATTTTAATTCTTGTTAAGTAAAATTAACAAGGCGGCGAGAAGGGGGGCACAGGGTAAGGGAGGGTATGTTCTGAGGGTTTAACATGGATTATTTATATTTTGTGTATTGCTATGCTACTCTTTTGTAATTATACAGGATCATGACTCGTAGTTGGTTGTTATCTGTGTTGTAAGTTGCCTCGAGCCCCAAGGGAATAGGTGGGATATAAACTAAAAATGATAATTTTGATGATAAAGTATCCCTGCTGACTTCAACAATATTAGGGCCTATTAATGGCAAAATTAGCAATGGATGGATCATCTACACATTACTTTAATCAAGGAAAAGAATCAACCCTGTGGGACTTACTACAATGTCATCCTGCAATGGAGCAAAATGAACATGCATTGATGCTGTTCTGTGCTTATGCTACCACAGTGTGGACTGGCCAGTAGTAGTAGTTCATTGGGTTGCTGCAAAAGTAGGTGGCGCTGGAAAGCCCTGCTTCTGAAATTGACTGCAAAGCAAAGCTCACTGCTGGTGAAATTGAGAAGGCAAAGTTCCCTGCTGGTGAATGAAGACTTTGCAAAGGCCCCCCTATTGTGACTAATGATCTGCCAAAGCCTCACTGGTGAAATTGACTCAACAAAGCCATGCTGGGAGGGCAGGGATGTTCATCATGTATAGTGGCTTTGGCTGCTGCTTGGGTCTCCTGATGAATTCCCCAGATTTGTTTTGAGCAGCAATACATAACTCTTGCCCCCATGTTAGGTGACAAGTGTTACATGTAGAGACATCCAAAGAGACATCACGCTCTTGCTCCAGCAAGTAAAATGCATAGGCTGTGGTCTCCACTCAGTCAGGTAGTATATGTTTGAGGATCGTTAGAAAAATAAACTCCAGTATGTAAACTCCAGTACACTGAGGGCCTTTTAAGTGAACACTATTGAACTGTCAGCCTGACAACTCAAAGCTGCTATAGTCTATTGTGTAAATATGTGCTCAGGGACTTTTTAGAGTACTCCTTCAGAGTCCTCCGTATGAAGACAAAGCAGTTTGAAACACAGCAAAAGATGATCATATTCCCATTCTTTTGCTTACAAAAATTGCAGCTATAGCACTGAACTCAGAGCAGCCTGAGGTAGTGGTGGAGAGAAGAGGCAAATTTGTCTTGGCTCTCCCACAAAAGATGGACCCTGCAATAAAACTGGGATGTAGATTTAAACATAGTGGATAGTAGAATAAAAGGTCCCCATGTGGTATTCTGCTACAGGCCTATAGAAACCTCTGGGCAGTTCTGATTGGTCCCTATATATTTTGAAATTATGACCATAATACAGAACAGTCTCTATTTAAAGAATGAGACTGTTGAATCCAGAAGAAGAAAAAGTGTTGAACCGCCTGCTTGGGGAAAGCAAAAAAAAAACCCAACACCAAACAAATAAATAAACAAGGAAACAAAAACAAACACACACAGCTGCAAACTTCTTTTACAAGCAAGAAACAAACACCCCCAAATAGAACTTCGTATTTACTGAAAACAGTGGCTCACCCTTCAGCAGTACACCACTTCCCTACTTGTTTTATATTGCTGCTACTGAAACAGTTTTAACCAGGTCATATTTGACACAAGAGTCCTAGGAGGAGTTCAAAATATGCAATCCCTTGCTCCTTCAGAAAGCCACAGTACTGACATGATTGATGATTAGGCTTTTAGGAGAAAAAAAGCACAACCTGCATGCTGAGTTGCCAAAGACAAGAGGATTAACACAGTGCCATTGGGCCCCTGACTACATTGTTGACTAAAAGGCTAGCCTAATTAATTGATTTCATTGAATGCTTTCTATGGTGCTTTTGTTGATGCATCAACTAAAACAAAGAAGTGAAGTTAGCACTTCCATTAAATGACAATATTAGGAATAGAGCCAGTGTTTTGTACAATGTGTCACAGTTCATAAAGCACTACAGTAGTTGACATAATTATTAGCTTACAACACTGTGTGCAATATTGTGTTTGTGTGTTTTGGGGTGAGCACACACAAGTGCTGAGAAGTTAGATTTCCCTTGCCCCCCCCCCCCTTTTGGCAAGGAATGGTGTCCGACTGGAGGAAGGTGCAAGGACGGTGGGGAAGGCTGCAGCTGGGTCCAGGATTTGAACCTGGCTGGGGTTGCCTAGCAACTGCTACTTGTGGCATGACGGAAAGCCTTATATCACAGGGCCGCCATCTTAAGTGCCCCCCAGCCATCTTGCATTGTGGCTGTGGTGTGCAAATGAGCAGGACGCATGAGCTGCCTTGCCCAAGCTGGCTAGGGCGCCAGGGCTGAGGACCAGATCAGCACACTGTAGGCTGCTTCCCACACTGCCACACAGTTGATGTGGTCAGGAAGTGCCCCAGGCCACAAACCTTCTTTACTTCTTTGGAGGGATACCTCACTGGTTGGGGGTGGGGGCTGGGGAGCTTCTCCTTCTCCCATCCCAAGAACAAGCAGAACACCTGCTCCCCCTAGCCCATCCAGTCGGGCAGGATATCAGGGTTGACCTAAATCACCATCCTCCCAGCCATCAGGCAGCCTGTAGGACTGGCCTGAGATGGGTCCAAGGCAGGGTGTATCCACACAATGGCCAGCGGAGAACACCTACTGGGGGTCTTACCCAGCCCCCCTTTCCCCTCTTTCTATGCATTAAGTCAGAGCCCAGTGAAGACAGAGAGACAGGCCATGCCCTGCAGGGAAGGGCCTAGGAAAATCCCACCACAGGTACCCCATGTGTATGGCCATGAGGCTATGAGCCTCCAGCTGCCCCTCCACATAAGGGGAGAGGCAATCCTGTGGTCCATTCAACACAGAATGGATAGTTGCCGTTGGGAAAGCAGGAGGAGCCAGCAGATGGTGGGGAATGAGCCAAGGCCGCCGCAACACGTCAGTGTTTAGCCTTCCTCAGGGACATGTTATTACTGGGTTCCACAGGGAAAGGGGAATGGAAAGGGGGAACAGCCTATCCCACTCAGGCATGGGGTGCAGAATTAGCTGCCTCTCTCTCATTGGGGAGTAACAGTAACAGGCACTTAACCCACAAATCTTTAAGGGGGAAGGGTAAACAAGTGAGAAGCAGTACTGTCCTCAGCCACATGGATGCTTTTGAGCATCACATGGAAGGATTCATGAGGGCCCACCAATTGTCGATGTCATATCCAGATACAAGCAGAGCAGAAGAATCCTGCTTCATGGTGTGGGAATACTAAGGCGATCATGAGAAAGTGATGCTTGAGGGTGGAAAGAGAGCAAGGCCCCTCATTTGGGGCAGTCCCACTCTCAGACATTGTACTAGAATGGGTCAGCTTGGCTTTCATGGCACTCCTCCCCTCCACTGAAGCCCAATCATTCAGACTCTTGCAACACCAGGGCCCAGGCGTGGGGAAGGACTGCATGCTGCTGCAGCTGTCGCCTCTAATCTCACACAAAAAGGGATGAGTCCCTGCCCACCACTGAGAGTATGCTGAGGTCTCAGTCTCCACTGACAGGCAGCTGCTACAGTCCACAAGGGGAAAGATGGAGAGGGGGGAATTGGTAGATATATTTGCCCCCACATTTAGTGCCCCATCCTGGCCCCTTCCGTAAAGGGGGATAAGCAGAAGGGCATATGGTTTACATGTCCCAAACGGGAGCAAAGTGGGGCTAATTAGACTACTGCCCATACAATAATTCATGGGGACAATCTGCAAGCCTCCCCAGAACAAGAGGCAGAGTCAGTTAAAATACGAAGACACTGACAGAAGGGCCTATGATAGGAGCTCTGTGGTGAGGTGTTTAGACAGTGTGAAACCAGTCAGCTGGATTTGCATTGGTCCTGCCAAAGTCATCCACCTTGCCTGTCACTTTGACCACATTCAGCCCCTCCTCTCCGCCCTATACTGTCTCCCTCTGCAGGAACGCATTCAGCACAAGCTCCTAATCTTCACCTTCAAGGCTCTTCATGGCCTTGCTCCCCCATATCTCTCTGCTCTTATATCTCACCACATTCTGCCCAGGACCTTTCCTCCTTCTCTGCCCCCACCCTCAGCTGCTTGTAACTCCCCTACTCCTCTAAACGTCTTCACCACTTCTTCTATTAGGGGGTATTTTCAAGAAGACAAAGTAGACAGTCTCACAAACAACAAGCTTCCTTTTATTCCTGTATCCATTCTGCCTTTCCTCTTCTTGCTCTGTCTGCCCCGCCTCTTCTGACTCCTTCCCTCCAAAATCCCAGGCAAATGTAACCTCTTGTACATGAAGCTCTTAAAGATATATCAACACATCTTTCCCCTTTTACAAGGAACATTTCCTTATTTACTACTACTATTGTAAGGTTGTTTCCATTATAATTTAAGTTCAGTTCTAACATGTTTCTATTAGTCTTTTTGTTGGCTTTCTGGCTCTTTCCGACCTTCGTTGTGTCTCTGCATTCTCCACATTAATTGATTCTGTTCTGTTTGTGTTGCCTTCTTTAGACATCTCTGTTCCTTTGTTATTTCCAGTCTCCTCAGCTGTGTTTTGTTGTTTACGCATTGACTCTTTCTTTTTGTGACTCTATTAATGTTGCTTCATCTCTCTCCTTGACTAGTTGTAGGTGTCGTCTGTTTCTTCTGAGGACTCGACCATCAGGTGTGACTACTTTGTAAGACCTTGGGGCTACTTGGTGAGATATTTGTGCCCTTTGCTTCCAGGTTTGGCCATCTGAAATGAGTACCATGTCTTTGTTTTGTAGCTGTGATAAGTCCCTGGAGCCTTTGTCATTGTATCACTTTTGCTTGATTTTTGTCCTGCGCTTTTAATATTCTTAGTGCACTGTTGTTGTTCTCATGAGCATCATGCACTAGAGTCGGGAGTCTGGTGTTGAGTTTTCTATTGAATAGAATTTCCGCTGGGGACATTCTTCATGTTTCATGGGTGTTGCCCTGTAATTTAAAAGTGACAGGTAAATATCCATCTGTGAATCTTTGGCCTTTTTCAGCAGTTTTTTTACTATTTGTACTCCATTTTCCACCAACCCATTGGATTGTGGATATTGTGGACTTGATGTCCTGTGCTGGAATCCATATTTGTTTGCAAACTTTTTAAATTTCATACAGCTGAACTGTGGTCCATTGTCTGTTTGTACAATTTTTGCAATCCCATGTCTTGCAAAAATTGATTTGATGTGCGTGATAAACACTTGCTGGAGTGTTTTCTAGAAAAGCGATTTCCAGATAGTGAGGGTAGTAGTCTATCACTAATACATATTTTTTTCTTTCATGCATGAATAAGTCAATTCCCACTTGCCACCATGGTGCAAAGGCCTCCTCTGTATTCATCATTGGCTCTTTTCTTTGTGCTGATCTGTACCTTTGGCATGTTGTGCAAGCCTGTATTGCCTCCTCTATGTTCTTGTTCATGTTGGACCAGTATAGCGCACCCCTCGCTCTCCTTTTGCACTTTTCCATCCCTAAATGCCCCTCATGTATTCTGTTCAGCAGTCATGAGCCTTTAAATAGTATGCCATCCAGTACTGACAGCTCTTCCTTGAACTGACAGTAAGGACTGGGTATGTGCTTTCCAGGCCATCCCTCACATATTGCTGCTATTACTTTTTGTATAGTGTCATCCTGAGTGGTTGCTTCTGCAAACAATGTCCACATTTTGTCTGTGACTGGGAGTGTTCTTTTGATTAAGTTTACGTGTACAATGTCTGAGTCTGGAATTGTGTCATCTTCTGTAGTGTCATAGACTCTGGACTATCTGCCACTACTAGATGTTTTCCTGGTGTGTATTGGATTTCTAAGGTCTTTTTACGGGGACGGCGCAGCAGCACCGATGGGTGGAGATGGGTGGGTGAGCACACCCAGTGAACACCCGGCGGCGCTGAGCAGGGAGACATTTACACGGACAGCACCGCGGGGGGTTGTGGGAAGGAAAGGGGAGGGGCCTGCAAACACCCAGCGCCCAAACACCCTGCAAGTACACAAACGGTCGGGAATGGGAAGAGTGTGGAAGCCCCGCTCGGCACAGCAATGGCACAACATGGCCGACCGAGGGCAAAGGAAGTCACACAATGCGGCCCCATCCCCCAGCCGCCAGGACCCACGTGGGCGGGGCGGGAGGGAGATGGGATGACAACTGCTACAAAGGAGCCGGCTCCACACAGCCCCGGCACAGAGCCCAGACCGCTGGGTGCCAGGGCCCCCTCCCCTCTACACACACACACATACAGCAGGCCGCAGAAGCACACAGGGACAGGAACACAGTCCAAGGGGGGGCAGGAAGGGGAGAAAGGCACCCGTACAACACAGGCAGTACCCCCACACACCTCGCAGAGGCACCCTCACAAGGGGAGAGGTCACAGCAAAACACAACATGGACACACCAGGAAAGGAACACACAAGCCTTTATTAACACAGGGAAACAGCAACGGGGGCAACAACCACAGGGCAGGGTCAGGGCACAGGGAAAGGGGGGGAACAGCACCAGCAGAGGCAGGCCCAGGACAGAACCCCGGTCAATAGGGCCAGAGACCTCGCGCCCGGTGCTAGCACTCAGCCTGCGCGTGGTCCAGCCAGTGCAGCCGGTCCAGGACGTGCAGGAGGAGCTCCAGCAACTCCCCCTGCTCCCGGGTCTGCTCCGCGATCATTGTCTGCACTTTACGGGACAGAGGAAGAGGAGACAGCCATCCAAGCTAAACCCGGGCACCCAGGAAGGAACAGAACCCCCCACGGAGGGACACAGGCACAGGGCCCAGCAAACAGGCAGCACACTCACGGATGCCATCGAACAGCCACCCTGCTGCCTGCATGTCCCACACTGCCCGCTCCAGCTGCTGCACCATCACACCCAGGCACAAGATCACCAGCAGCATGACAACAGTAGCTGCAGGGGAGAAGGGACAGGGCCATGGGGAACACCCACACCAATGGACCCTGGGAGGGCCAGGGGCAGTGACACCACCAGGGGCCCACCCCTCACGCTGACATCCTCCCCCCCCCGAGGAGCACCCCGGCCCCTGCACGAAGGGGCATCGGTCGGGTCATAGGCTGGGTCCACACCAACCCCTACTCACGCTAAGTGGGCCAGCGCCCAGGGTGCCACTGCCCATCCATCGTCACCACCACAGATGGCCCGCAGCAACAGCTGCGGGGAGCAGAGGGGAGGGTCAGGGCCACACCAATGCACAGGCAAGGCCAGGGGGTGCCTGGCCGACCACCCACCACTAATATCACCCCTCGAGCGACCCCAGGCAGCAGCACCCAGCAGGGAAGCAGCCAGGGGAACACCCACCTCACAGCCGGTGCCCACCCCACAGGCCCAGAGTCCCCCAGTATACACCAAGCACACACCCTGCACACAACCACGCAGATGGGGGCAGGAGGGCCACCAAAGGGGCACCCGAACACCACAGCAGCAACAGAGGCAAGGCAGGACAGGACAGAACATCACAGAACAGAATTTTATTGGAGCTGGGGGAAAGCGGGCCCCCAAGCACAGAGAAGAAGAGCAGGGGGGTGCTGGGGCACCCATGGCCAGGCACGAGAGGCACAACAGGAGGGCACAGGAGCACCCACGCAGGGCGGGTGAGGACACCCGGCCAGCCCCAGTGGGAAGGGGCAGTGGTCACAAAGAGGGGGCAATGGGGCCCAGGAACTCCAGCAGCAGACAGCAGAAAAGCAGACAGCAGCACACAGCCCACTCAGAGGCACGGGGGGGGGCGCCTATGCACCGTCCCAGGCACCAGGGTGGCAGCGAGCGGGTGGTGGTGAGGGGCTGCTCATGGATGGTCCGGTGAGCACTCNGCTCGGAGGCACGGGGGAGGGGCAGCGGCTATGCACCATCCCGGACACCAGGGTGGCAGCGAGCTGGTGGTGGAGGGGGCTGCTCATGGACGGTCCGGTGAGCGCTCCCAGGGTGGCGACCCCGGCACCAGACTCTCCCAGGTGAACAGGCCCCTTTGGAAGCCTTGGGTGCGCATATGAGCATCCACCAGGTAGTGTGGAAGGAGTGGCTCCACACCTGTGGCCACAGCCCATACAGCTGGAAGATCCCTCACCAAGCGAAGGGTGGTGAGCTCCGCAGCGGTGGGGCCCCGGGTCCGGAGCAGGCCACCGACCTGGGGGGACAGCAAGCCCAGGTCCCACAGGAGGGATGCTGCGTGCATGCAGGAGACTGCCGGTGTACAGGGCAGAAACGGGGGGCCCCAGACAGCAAGGTGAGGCCATACCTGGGTAGTTCCGTCAGCAGGCAAGCCGCCGTTACCTCCCCAGAAGTCCACGGCATGACAACAGTGGGCGGGTGCCCCCAAGGAGGCTGGCACAGGGGGGTGAAGGAAGCTTGAGGGAATGGGCCTGGCACGCCAGGGCCCTGACCTGGTGACCCATCATCCACAGGAGCCAAAAGCCAACCCCCGCCGACTGGGGGTCGCCCACCAACAGCTGCACATCGGGGCTCAGCCAGAGGGCCCCCAACAGCGTGTCTGCACAGGGAGACCACCCCTCCCCAACATCCCCAGCTGAGGGACCCACAGAATGACCGGCCATGGCAGCAGTGGGGCGCGCTCCAGGGAAGCAACAGGCAGGAGACGGAGGGATGCCCGAACTGGGACATGCAAACATCAAGCAGATACCCTCCCCACAGATGGCCTTGTATGCCAGAGATAGGCCTCAACCCATGCACAAGACAGCAGGGATGCTGCTGATCTGCCAAAATAACACAGGGGGGCATGGTCAGGCACTGCGCCAGGGCCTGGAGCTGAGCCAGGCACTGCATCCACAGCGGGCATTGCTGCAGCTTGCAAAGGTGGCCCCAGGCTGGGGGGATGTTTGTGTGGTTGCAGAGGCAGGGTTACCCAGGGGTGTGCGTGGTCCCATCCCCTTGGCGGCCATGTGGCGCTGGAACCACACCCATGTCTGTAGGCCTGGGACCCCCTTCCAAATGGCTGGGCCCTACCCATTCCCTGCATACGACCCTCTATTCCATATGTGGCCCACTGGGTCCAGGGAACGGGTCCCGTGGGTTGCCCGATGGTGAGCACCCTCTCGCTGTCAGCCGTGAGTTGCGCTGGCCCCATACATGCCCGCCGGCCAACACAAGCCGGCTCGCGTGAGCAGGTCCAGCGCACACCTGTTCCTGCCACCTCAACTGCATGAAGCACCACTGGTCTAGCCTCTGGCCCTGCCAGCTGGCTAAGGAGTGCACAGAGCCCCCAACCTGCCGGTGCCCCCCTGCATGCCGCACAACCCCCCCACCCCCCATGTTCCCAGAAAGAGGAAATGACCACAAGGTATAGGTGCAACACCTTTATTGGAGGGAACATGTACAATGGAAGGGGGTGGGGGTCAATGTCTGGGCCAGCCTCTCCCCCTCTTGGCCGCACCACCGGGGTTCGCTGGTCGGTGTGCCCTGGCCGCAGATGACCGCAGGGCTCTCCGGTCTGACAGTCCAGCCTCCCTGTCATCCACTGCCACTCCACACCAGCCTCCATTGTTGGTCCCTGCTTGGAGGAGCAAGAATTGGATAAGGGATCACCGTGTGGACTCACCTCTGTCCCTTGTCAGTGCACGGGCACTTGAGTGCCCCACACGGGTCTGGGGAGCCCCCTACTCCCCACACGAGCATGGCATGTGCCGTAGGACGCTCCCTGAAGGTGCCCCCTGGGACAGGCCGCCCATGGTATCACGGCACCTGCCCAGTCATGTACTGTGGCACCGTGCAGGTACACATGCCCCTCAGAATGGGTTCCACAATGTGTTCCCTACCAGGGTCCCGCCTTGCACAGTTCCCCAGATTCCCAATGCCCCCCCCGGTATTGCACCCCACAACCCCCGGGGGCCCGGGGTGCTGCGGCCTTACCTGTGGGGGTGGCGCAGCCACCATGGATGGTTGCCGACCTGGGGTGCATGGTCTTGGGGTGGGGACGTCGCCTCCTGGTGGAGGGGTCGGGGTGGCAGTGGGGGCAGATCTACGGGGGTGCAGGCTGGACGGGCATCCCCGCAAGTGGGTCTGGCCACCCCATGTGGGGGAGGGGGACTCCATGAACCAGGGCCAGATAGGGTTGCTGCTGGGAGAACCACAGGTGGCCAAGGTGCAGGGGGGGCACCGACACCAGTGGGAAGCTGCCAACCCTCCTTCCGCGGCATGGCGTAGCCTGTCACGCTGGGGGTTATGCCACAGGGCCTCCATGGCCTCCTCCATGAGGTCCATGAGCCATGTGGCCTGACCCTCCAGCCTGTCACAGGCATGCCGCTGCTCGCCTTGGAGGGCCACAGCCTGGCGCCTGTCCCAGAGGTGCTCAGTGTGGAACTGGGCCATCATGGCAGCCAGGATCTCCCGGTCCCTGTCCCCTCTGATGAGCTCCATGATAAGCGCGAGCTCCTGGGAGTGCACCTCGGCTAACTGTTGTGATTCCGCCAGCAGCTCCCTGCTGAGGGCCTCCCTCCAGTGCTGGTTCCTGGCCCACATCTCTCACTTCCACTCCACGCTGCCGGCAGCTGCTCCCCTCATGCGAGTGGGTGCCTGATCTGTGAACAGGAGGTTGGACAGACCATTAGTGCCTCCACCCGGTGTGATCCGCTGCCCGTTACCACATGTCCCTGGGTGCCTGGTGGGGCAGCCCCCACATTGTGGCAGCTCCCCTCTGTCCTCCCCTTTGGGACCCCCCTGCCCTCTCGTGGGATCACCCCCTGGCCGCAGATCACCACAGGTGGGGCCCGTGTCCATCATGTGTTCCGTGGGGGCCGCTGTCGGTCCACCAGCCTCTCCCACCTGCCTCCACCACCCCGCCCCTGTTGGGCCCTGATGCTTGTGGTTGTTTGCCCCCGGGTGGCCTCCACCTGTACCTCCAACCCCCTCCGCACCCGGGCCCTCCATGGCCCATGTACCCTGCCATGGAGGTGGCCCACCTGATGGTGGGGATGCTGCCTGGTCCCCCTCATCGTCCTCCTCCTCTGCGCCCTTCACCTCGTTCACCTCCAGGCTGGCTTGAGCTGCAATGGGAGGGGATACCATTACTGTTTGCCCGGCCCTGGCCTCAGGGGCTCTGTCCGGGCCTGTCCCACCCCCAATCCCCCACCCCGCCCCCGGCCCCGCTGGGGCGATCATACCTGGATCCTGTTCCACCGTCTCCTGGGGGCCGTCCTGGGTCTCTGCTTGCTCCATGCATGCCCCCTGCCCCTGTGGCTGGATGTCCTGTGGGTCTTGGAGGAGTGTGGTAAGTTGGCGCTCAGATCCCTGGGGTGCCTCCTCCCCCTGTGGGATGGAGCTGTCCCCTTCTGCTTCATGGCCAGCCTCGCCAGGGGAGAAGGGGGAAAGAGAGAGAGGGTAGCAGCAGGAGGTAGTCCCTTGTGGGAACGAGAATAGCGGAGTTATGGAGAGGGATTGCAGGATGCTTATGGAAGAGGGTAGGAAGGAGTTGTGTGTTAGTGGCGTGCCTTGGGTAGGTTTGGGGAAGAAGATATGAGAATGGAAGGAGTTATGTAGGGTTGCTGATGTAGGGCTGGTGGGGCCACCTCCCCCTGGTGATTGGAGGGTGGAGGTGGTCAGGTTTCCCCTGGTGGCAGCAGGGGATGATCTGGTGGTTGGAGGGACCTACCCCGTTTTTGTGGGGGAGGTCGTAGAATGGGATGTTGGCTGACTTAAGGGGATGTGATAATGTAAATTGCTCGTTTATTCTGCTTAAATTGTATATTATGTTAGATGCTGTGAAATTTGTTCCTTGGGCCCTGCGTGGAAAACCGAGGACATGTTTATGTTTTGTAAGCCGCCTCGAGTCCTATGGGAGAGAGGCGGGGTATAAATTAAAATGGAAATGGGAAAAAAATGGAAACTCTGGTTCAGCATAAGCCCTTACAGCAAGTGTAAAATGGGGTACCCTATTGTGACTGTAGCACAACTTCATATGTAATATGGGGTTCAAGGAAGGGTTCAGGATTCCAGAGGTGGGGGTTGGCATGCATAGCAGGGCAGTCAACCCTGAATCCATCAAAGGAAAAGAGTAGTGAAGGGACCCCGGGCCCATTACCGGCTACCGGATTTACCGGTTACCGGTTTCACGAAAACCGGATTCCCGGATTAAATCCGGTATACCGGTACCGGATTTATTGCATTGGTTTCAATGGGGCGCTGTGTCCCCATTGAAACCAATGCAATAAATTAAAATAAATTCCCTCCCCCTCCCAGGCTGCGCGGGTGGAAGGGGGGACACCCCCCACCCACCCTGCCCAGCCTGGCTTTTTGTTGTAAAAAAGATAGAACAGAGTGAGACCCCGAGGCGAGCCCCCCCCCAGCACCAGCGGCCGCGGCGTCCCCGCAGCCGCAGGTAAGTATGACCCGATCCCTGGGGGGGGTGGGGGTGTTTAACACCCCCACCCCCCCCAGGGATCACCCCTACAGCGCGCTTGCCGCTTACCTTGGGGAGCTCCGGCGGCGGCGGGCGGCCCGGCGGCTTCAGCGCCGGCTGTGGCTGCCGGCTTCAGGACGTTCTAGGCCTTCCGGTGAAACCCGGAAGTGCACCGGAAGGCCTACAGCGTCCTGACGCCGGCAGCCACAGCCGGCGCTGAAGCCGCCGGGCCGCCCGCCGCCGCCGGAGCTCCCCAAGGTAAGCGGCAAGCGCGCTGTAGGGGTGATCCCTGGGGGGGGTGGGGGTGTTAAACACCCCCACCCCCCCCAGGGATCGGGTCATACTTACCTGCGGCTGCGGGGACGCCGCGGCCGCTGGTGCTGGGGGGGGGCTCGCCTCGGGGTCTCACTCTGTTCTATCTTTTTTACAACAAAAAGCCAGGCTGGGCAGGGTGGGTGGGGGGTGTCCCCCCTTCCACCCGCGCAGCCTGGACTCGGGGAGGGTTTTTTTTTTTAAACAGTTTGGCTGGGGCTTTAATTTTTTTTACATTGCAGCCATTTTTAAATGGCTGCAATGCCAAAAAAACCGGTACACTGAAATCCGGTACCGGGGGCCGGATTACCGGGCCGAATCCGATAATGCCAGTACGCCCGATACCGGCATTATCGGATACCGGTAGATCCGGAATTCCCATCCCTAGAAAAGAGCATAAAAATAGAGGAGGAGGGGAGATAAGGCAGGGCAGTGGGGCCATGCCTGACCTAGGGCTTTCTCCCCGTGGGGTCATTTTGGAGAAGGTACCTGGGGAGCTGCAGCTTATTTGCATCTCTCTTACCCCAGAGGGGGTTTGGTTAATTAGGCCATGCTCCTGAACTGTGGCTGAAGCCAAGTGGCAAAGTGGGCGTCCATAGCTAAGAATGCTGTATGGTCTGCTTTTCTGCTGTTCCCCCTCCACCCAGATGTAGTCGAACAGCTAGGTTTCTAGTTCCAAGATCAATTCTACTTTGATAAATCTAGGCTCAGGGGATGTTCAATGCCAACAGAAAAACCAATTGCCTTCAGAGAAGGAATCCAAGCCTGTTTGCATTCCTGCAAAGCGACAATCAGACAACTACAGTCACTACTCAGGGTTCTGAATTTTGCCTATCAAGTACTAGTACCCGGGCACACCGTTCTTTCTCATTTATATGCTCAAGCATCTGGGATCTTGTGCCCCAGCCATCACATGAGAGTTAACAAGGAGATGGGGAGGGAGCTCGGGATCTGGGATACCCCCTTTTTGGCAGAGTATAATGGGGTCCGTTTAGTGGTGAAAGTGACTTCCGGAGGCCGAGCTCCAGGTGCAATTGGATACAGCGGAGATTTTAGTTTGGGGATATCTTCTGGGGCCAGTGGTGACACCACTATGGCCTGGGTAGTTGCCAGATGCTAGGGGTCTCATTTTTGTAATAAGAGGGTCCTTTTCTGGTGGTATACCATGGCACGGTTCACATATTAATTCCCTGTTGTCCAAGTTCCTCCGAGTAATGGGATCAGTGAACATATTTTGTGCTTGCTTACGTGAAAAATAACATACCTTTCATATCCAAGCATGTTATATGTATTAACTCAGTACAGCTGATGCCCTTCGTGGATCTCAGAAGACTGGTTTCGTACCTTGGCACCCGGTGCCAACCCGACACTCAACAGGGGATCAATGTAACTTTGGATGGTGGAACTCTTCAAAATAGTCCAGTGATCTTTTGCCCCACGGACCAAAGAGGCTTACTGAGAAATTGTTGCATCAATTTCAGTAGCTCAGCGCACAGTGGGGTGGTCCTTAGGGTTTCCAGCCCAGAGCCCCAGATGTGGCAGTTTGGGTTCACACTCCAGCGAGGAGTTGGCACCAGGTATGATAGCCAGTAAGATGGTGGCCCTCAACTATATTAATAGACTGGCAGGAAAACTACCTCCTAACCAGGGGGCTTTTTCTCTGGAAGATGGTCTAGAGGTGGTCGCAATGACAAAGGCGGCAGGTAGACGAGGGGTCCCAGTCACACTTCCCCTTTTTGCTTTAGTTGGTTGGGATGCTCTGACAGGTTGGGAGGTGGTTGCCACGATAGCTTTGGCTGACCAGAGAAGTTGGGTGTGCAACGGCAGAGCACAGCTGGCAGAGATACTGAGCTTGCCCAGTACAGGCAGTAGGGTTAACATTTGGTGCTGCGTCCCACCTATCAGGGACATGTTCTTCACAGACTAAGGGTGAATTCCTTGCCCCTTTGGAAAAGGGTGTTAAGAGTGAAATGATCAAATTTGCAGATGACAGATGCAGTTATTCAAGGTAGTTAAAACACGAGCAGACTGTGAGGAACTGCAATAGGATCTTACGACACTTGGTGCCTGGGCATCTAAATGGCAAATAAGATTTAATGTGAACAAGTGAGAATTGATGCACATAGGGAAAAATAATCCAAACCACGCATACACAGCGCAGGGTACTAAACTAGGAGTTACCACTCAGGAAAAGGATCTGGGGCTGGTTGTGGACAATACAGTGAAATCCACAGTGCAACGTGCAGCAGCAGTCAAAAAAGCAAACAAAATTTAAGAATTATTCGGAAGGGGATAGAGAATAAAACTGAGGATGTCATAATGTCTCTATACAAATCAATGGTGCAACTATTGTGTGCAGTTATGGTCACCCCATCTCAAAAAAGACGTGGCTGAACTAGAAAAGGTACAGAGAAGGGCAACAAAAATGATCAAGGGCATGGAAGGGCTCCCGTATGAGGAGAGGTTTGGTAGGTTGGGGCTGTTCAGTTTAGAGAAGAGACAACTGAGAGGAGATATGATAGAGGTCTATAAAATCATGAGTGGGGTGGAACTAATAAACAAGGAGCAGTTATTTACCCTCTCAGCTAGTATTAGAACTAGGGGACACTCCATGAAACTCATGGGTGGCAAGTTTAAAACAAATGAAAGAAAATATTTTTTCACTCAGTGTATAATTGGGTTGTGGAATCTACTGTCAGAGGCTGTGGTAAGGGCCAGTACTATAGCTGAGTTTAAAAGCGGTTTGGACAAGTTTCTGGAAGATAGGTCCATTAGCAGGTATTGGCCAGACAGGATCAGGGAACATGATGGGAGCTGGGGGAAAACAACAGGGAATGGATCCTCCATTGTGACCATTGTTGGGTGCTTCTCCCAAGCCACCGTGATTGGCCACTATTGGAGACAGGATGCTGGGCTAGATGGACCATTGCTCTGACCCAGTATGGCACTTCTTATGTTTACTATCAGTTGATGGCTTTACTCCGTAAACATAGTGTCACCTTCAACTCTCCCTAGAAATTTTGAATCCCACTCCTATCAGTGCAGCTTACATGGCATCACCCTAGGCTTCAATAATTTGAAATCCAGGATCTTGGCTGCTGAAGGCTGGGTGCTTTCAGGTCTTGTGTTAGGAATGTCTGCTTAGGATTTTCATTGATGCAATTCATGTAAGTGGATGGGTAAAGGCATATAATGTGTCTTTTGCACTATTCCAGGGCCAGCTGAATGTCCAGAGAAGGCAGTTCTGGATACTGGGCCACAGCCTGGTTCTAAGGGCAGCTAAAGCTCATGGAAGGGCATGTTTGGGAGCAGTGGCCTTAGCGATGTGACAAAAATGGAGGGGCATAAAGGGCATGCTGTGGGAGCAGCTCATGTCCATACTGCACACTGTTATTGACTGCTCTCCACCACATATTCTGTCTGGACACCTGGGAGGAACAATTTGTCAACCATGGAGTTGAGTTGGCCTAGATTGGCGTGGAGTTGGCCTAGATTGTTAAGAGTGAGCTGTTGGAGGTGCTCGTAATGTTCCCAGCATTCTGGTTTTCGTGGACCCCAATGTTGGAAAGGGGATATGGAGGGGCACTGGAACATACCAAGGTTATAGAGCCTAGGAGGAGGCCAACCGGAAAACTGCTAAATGGTGTCTTGAGGTGTTGGTTGCTGTGTCACATATGATGGTATTCATCTTGTGCCACATTATCTTACAGGGTCAATGAGGTTCATTTGTCCGACTGGGTGTTCAGTAATATTAGGAGGATCTGTAGAAGGAATTAGGGGAGGTTTGTTAAGTCTCCCACTTGGGGTGAAGGGGAACCAGCCAAACAAAGCTGAAAGATCTTGTAGCAATGGTGCAGTGAGTAGTTGGAATTTGGGCGAAGGATACAGGCAAGAATGGAGAGATACCTCCTTATGAAATGGGGAAAGGGGCAGTGCAAGGGGAAGTGGAGAAGCCCAGTGCTTGACCTTTCCCAGGGGCTAAGGGGATTCAGCCATTTACTCTGTAGGATGCTCGTGGAGCCGGAGGTGCATGGCACATTACTTGCCCATGCTCATGGAGCCACACTATGAGGGCTCAATAGTAACACCACTACCTCCTCCCAAGCCAGGCGACTTGGGTCAAGTGGGAGCTAGGTTATGCTTGGTTTCTACAAGGGAGGTAGAACCTGGACTGTACCTTGGGCCTCCTAGATTTTGCTGGTTATGTATCGCTGGACCATGTTTTTATGGGGGCTGGAGGGGTTATACCCCCAGGATGTTGTGTTTACAACTTAATAAAGAGTGCAGCCTTTTAAACCCACAAAATGTATCCTTGTCTCCTTCTGTGGTGCAGTGACAATGAAAATATTACAGTAGGCTAAGATTACAGTACCTTTCTGTAACAGATTAGAAATTGAAAGTATTTCTGAAAAATGTAACCTTTTTTCATAAAGATGTAGAAGGTGCAGTGTCAAATTCTTTTTAAATAATTAAAATATCTATTTTTCACAAGATTTAAAAATATTTTGAAACAATTTGGATAAAAAGAGTTTATAGCAGGTCCCTCTGGAGCATCAAGGTCAAGCTACAATCCACGGAAGAGTCAACTGTGAATGAACTAATGAATACTAATTTCAAAGCATTTTCCAGTGAACATCAGTGAGGGAATATATCACCTGCAAATATAGGCATAAAACTGTCAGTTAAGACTTTGTTCAGCTGATTGCTAATTCCCAGAGCTAAACATAACAGTGCATGATGTTATTTTTAAACATGTCCAAAAATTCATTTTCAAACAGTAATGACCTCTCATTACCCAGTTCCTATTTAATCAGTGATAATTTATTTTCCACCATTTTTTTTTTGCCTTTCTTTGATTTTGATCTTGTCAGATGCATTCAGTGAGGTATGGCTGTAGCAAATACAATAATTGGGGGTGATTTTCAAAGGCAAGAATCGCACTTAGGCATCTCATTCCTATTGAGAATCAACAGAAGTTTAAACTCAAAAGGACCATATTTGCCTTTAGCAGACCTCCCAGTAGTCACCAAGGCAGGTAGAACAGTCCCATCTTGAATGCTGAATCCTGCTCTCACATTTTTAGGGATCATACTCTCATTAGCTCCCATGTAGCCTTGGAAAGTCACCCCCTAGCCAGAACACAGCCACACAATGGTTGTAAGTTTGAATCCCACTTCTACTGATTCTTTTGTTCTAGAGACAGATCTCACACTTTCTCCTTTCAGCCAAGACCCTGCTCTACAAGTTTCTGCAAGATTCCTTACACAGGCCTATGTAACATGCCTTTTATTTTTTAAAAAGGAGTTTCTCTTGAAGGGCAAAAGAAGCTGCATTGTTGTTTCCATTGAGACAGCTCCGTATATCTGGTGCCTTCAGCTAGCCTTGTGCCTAGACTTCCAAAATAACAACATTTGTGTATATTAGCCCCGTGCTAAGTATAAAGAAGAACGTATCTGAACGCTTCTGTTTCTGTTCCCAAGATATAGACACCCTTTAGCTGAAGCAAAGGAGTGGTCTTTTAAAATGGAAAGCTTTTGTTAATACAAACAAATTGCAGCATTTTTTTAAAACTTGTATTTTTTAAAATAGAGTCCCTGCAGGACCAGATAATCCTTGAGGTCCCTTCTAACTCTGGAGTTCTGTGACTCTGTTTTCAAAAATACAAGTTAAAAAAAAAATGCTGCAATGTTTTGTATTAACAAAAGCTTTCTATTTTATAAGGCCACTCCTTTGCTTCAGCTAAAGAGTGTCTATATCTTGGGAACAGAAACAGAAGCTCTCAGATAAGTTCTTCTTTATACTTAGCACGGGGCTATTACACCGCAGGATTCACGATAACCTAACCTAACCATCTGCACAAATAGGGGAACTATGATCCATACATACTAGGTTTAAATAGCCAATCAGAATACTTCATGTAGCTTATTTCCTATGGTCTAGATTTAATCTTTGAAATAATTTCTAAAAATTGCATTGCAGTGATTGATGTAAATCTAAGGGAAATCATTCAACGTTCTTGTTTCTCATATTGTCTGAAGCTGTCTTAGAGCAACATCTAGTGGTGCACTGTATATGCATCGTCAGTCAAAGCTACAACACTATGCAGATAATGTCTGGATGTTTTAGATGACAGGCTAAGGCTTTGACCATCAAAGTACATGGTTTGAAGACTGGGCTGTACACAATAAGGGTTTTTAAAACACACACACACACACACACGCACACACCAGATCATTTTGAAGAAGGATTTACATATCTTTTCTCTTATTTCTCAAATGTTAGGTTTGATCCTGTTTGTATGGGGTAACTTTATAAATCACTGAACTCAGTGGAAGTTGATGCTTGGCACTGAATCCTAACTGAATTAGAAAAATAAGGGAGAAAAAAAACCAAAGGCTTCCCTACAACCAGATTTCTATTACTGTTCCTAGACTTCAAGAAGAAAAATAGTGCATGCCTTTCTCAGGCTCGACACCAGATTGATCTGTCCCCAATTTAGCAACTTTTACTCACAAAGTTAAGTCTTACTCGTCCCACTGACTGGTTAGAAAAATCCTGCTCATCTTTTCCTTGCTACATTCCTCACACATACACTTCACACACATACATGCACATATAGCCATCTCAATCACAAAAAAATTGGGAAGGAAAAAATATTGTTCAATTCTGTGATAACAGACAAACAGGCTGACCTTTATTCATGTGTTCAGTTCTCCTGAAATCAATGGGCTGTGCACATCAGACTAGCATGACATTGCCCTTACTACAGCAAAGAACTGTGTAGTAAGAGTGGGTGGGTTTCACATTGAAACTATGGGTGCTTCTTAGTTCTGTGAAAATCACACATGGAATGCATTACATTAGTTCTGCTGTCTAGGGTCATTAAAGCAACAGATTTTTTTTATGTTTTGCATAGAATGGTTTATATCTGTGTGCATGAAATGCCTCATTCTACTGGATATTTCTGGATGACTAGTCCAGCTCTCCTCCCTATCCATCCTTACTCACCCACAGTTGACTCAGTGAATACATAGTACAAAAGCTCTAGCAACTGGCCCACATGTCTTGTGAACTGACTTTTCTTCTCCTCTCACAATCCCCTAGATTAAAAAATAACCTTTAAATGAGGTGACAGAAAGAGGAGAAGAGGAACCCTTGAGTGGACACTCCTCTGAGAGAGACAAGTAAATTTATTCTTGGTGGTAACTGGGTAAAACATAACTTGCTCAATAAAATTGTAAAATACTACATAAGTTCAGCATATTGCCAATCATATACCCAAGCTGCAACTTCTGCACTCATTTGAGGCTACATTGTTTCTTAACAACCAAAGGAGGAGGAATTTTATGAGTTCTTGCATATTTACTAAATGATGATATAATCAAACCACTGATGAACATATTAATGCTTAAGCTCACTTCTGGATTTACACTGACGTACCTATGCACAGGGGCACGTTTATAAGCATTTGCTGTCTCTGTTGTACAACCACATCTTTACAGACTCTGTCAGGTGATCATTAGATTGAGGTTACATGCACAATGTCAAGTGTTTTGAGTGGTTTCCTCCACCTTCCACATACACACAAAAAGCAAAATTATTATTATTATTATTATTAGCATTTATATAGCACCAGCGATGTACCTGGTGCTTTACAAAAAATAAGATAGACACGGTCCCTGCCTGAGAACTTACAATCTAAAGACAGGGGGAGGGGAGACAGGGAAGGAGGAACAGAGGGAAAGACAAGGGATGTGACATTCATGTGGATGCGAGAACTCAGGTACACATTCTTGGCTTGGTTACAGAGAATTGGGAGTTTACAGATAACAGGTGGGGGATAATCCTGGGTGGGGATGATTAGCAGGAGTTAGGAAGGGCGGAGCGGAAGAGGTGGGTTTTGAGGAGGGACTTGAAGGTGTGGAGGGTGGGGGCAAGGCGGACAAGGGCAGGGAGGGAGTTCCAGGCGTGCGGGCCAGCAAGGGAGAAGGGACGAAGGCGGTTGGGGGAGCAGGGGAGGCATGGAAGGGTAAGGGAGGGGATGGAAGAGGAGCTGAGTGCTCAAACAGGGAGATCAGGGCAGAGAGGTAGGGGGGAGCGAGGTTGTGAAGGGTTTTGTTGGTGAAGACAAGGAGCTTGTGCAGAATACTCTCAGAAAGAGGGAGCCAGTCGATCGAGGAGAGGCTGAACATGGTCAAAGCGACGTGCAAGGTGGATGATCCCGGCAACAGAGTTTTGAACAGAGATGAGGGAAGAAAGGTGAGAGCGGGGATGGCCAGCAAGGAGGAGGTTACAGTAGTTGAGGCGTGAGATGACTAGTGGATGAGAGTTTTGGCAGAGGAGACAGACAGAAAAGGGCAGCACTCATACACTCTATAGAGAGGGAAAAACAGGCAGAGAGTAGAAAATACATTTTTACCATTCTCTTAATTCAAGAGCAGATTAAAGGAGTCTGTTTAAGATTTTCTTTTAAAAAGACAAAATCAAGCATGGAAAGTTTCATTCTTAAAGGTGAATGTGTCAGGAAGTAATGAATTTGTGAAAACAAGGCTTTATAATAGAAACTGATTTGAAACTTCTTGGTGACCGCTGCAATACATTTAGATTAAAGCTGTGTTCAGATACATCTCATTTTAAACACATACTGAGTCTAAGCATCTTTGGGACTTGAATTATTGGCCTTGACATATATTTTGCAAAAGGCTGCAAGCATATGGGTAATGACACTCTGAGAATCTACAACTACTGTGGAATTTGGTAAGTGCATTTGAAAGCCTTCTTGTCTGATGTTATATTGCAATCACTTCACCCCTTCCAATAACTTACCCTAAGGGAAGATTATATTCTAACCGCTTGCAGTGTTCAGTGTCTGAGAGGTCCACTAAATTGCAATCTTAAAATTGGAATAAGTTAGGCTGAAGTTTGTACCATTCCCTGTTCGTGCTATAATCACACTGTCACTAGCTTGGATTTGTGTGATTCTATTTTCTGTTCTTGTCACAATCTCTGCCATAGAACAAGGACTAAGAAGTTTGATCCCTCCTATATTCTTTGAAAAATGATAATAACCGGTACTCCTCTAACCTCCCAAGTTCAGTGGCTGGTTAGTCCCATTTCCCCTTCTGCAGCTTCAGCAGTCTGAATGGTCAACCAATCATCATCATAATACATAGAATTGTGCTGTCCCACCAAGATTTAACGTTTTCTTGAAATTGGAGGAAACAAAACTTTCAGTGAACTTCATGGAGTCAGAGATGGTTGAAAATGTCATCAAAATGTAATGTTCATTTATGAATTTTTAATGAAAGTTCAGGAGGGTTAATGATGTCATTTTAAGCTCCAATTTCAGGACTCCTGACATTCAAAATTCCAAATTTGAGATTCACTGTAACTAGCAGATGAAAAGGGGAACTTTGAAACAATTTTGAAACATTGTTTCATTAACTGAAAAAAATTCAATTCAGTTCAATTTTAACTGCAAAGCCGATGGCCATCACAACACAGTACAATATAATACAAATAAACATTATTACAAAAAAGAAAATACTGTTATAAAATAAACCCCACAAAACCCCAAAGCAAAACATAAAATTTAGGGGAAACAGTTATTCACAATGGCAAGTACGGCCTTAATTGCAGCTACCAGAAACTTTGCCATACGGACAATAATGTCCCAATTTTGGCCAGAAAGCAAATAAGACAAAAATTCCATCTCACTGGACACATTAGTATTGACATATCAGGAACTGGGTACAAAATACAAAGGCCCACGTACAAATGGCAACTAAATATTATATGGGAAATAGGGATGTGCGAACAGAACGCCGTTCTGATGTTTGGTCGTTCGGTTTGAAACCTGACTTTGGGTTCAGCTGTTCGGTTCAGCAGAGCTCAGCCGAACATTCAAAAATAGGGCTAGCAATACTGAAATTGATACCGAATTCGAAGATTTTTTTTCGGTATGGGTATCATTTGGCCCTGGGACCACCCCTGGTCTCCACCCCTGGTGCCAGGAAGTTTGCTCCTCAGCTGCCTCCCCCTTCCAGTCACGTTTTTCCTGCCCGAAATCACGTTTTTCCCACCCTTGAACTCACCCGAACTCACCCGAACATGACCAAACTGTTCGGCCGTTTTCGAGTTCAGTTCGTTCGGTTCGGATGTCCGAACAGACCGAGTTCAGGCCGAATTCCGAACATCTGAACCGCGTTCGCACATCCCTAATGGGAAAGAGATTCAAATTCATTTAGACTGCAGGCCTTGCAGATTCTTAGATCATAAGGTACCCCTTTAACCCTACCCGCAGAGACCTCAGAGGGGAGAAGATTGAACAGAGCTAAAGTGAAAGCCCTCCTCTGGGTCCAACATAAAGATGAACTTAAATATGCTGCCCCCTGGGGCGCCACCTGAGATAATTTGTACAGCAAGGAGATTTTTTGAGAACTGACTATTGCAGACAGATACTGTCCCTCCTGGTCCTTAACACGCCATTTAATGAGAGACAAAGCACCTACCATCGGAAGAGACAAAGTTCTCCTGGTGAAACCCAAACGGGAGATAAGGTTTGACACTCCAGTGCCCCAAGGATCCTTACACTTAAGATCAGAGGCTACAAAAATCAAAGAGCCCAGAGCTGATAAATGGACCTGAAGCCAGAACTTGATTATTGCCACCTTTATCAGGGAAGATATGGAGACAAACCCTGATTTGACCCTTAAAAGTCCAATCAGTGTGTTATTGGGAGCAAACAAAACACAACAAATAAATCTATTTTGAACCTTTCCCAGATTTTTTAGTAAAGAGGGACCCCAAATAAATTGGAGACCCATAAACTAATTGGGAGAGCACCTTGGCACGAAATAGTCTTAAGGCCAGGATGAACAGTCGGTCACCCTTGCTGGTGTAAAAACTTAAAATCCCGTTGACAGTAGAATTTGCTGATTGAATTGTTGCCTCGCAGTGGGCAGACCAAGAGGCAGATTGGGAAAACAACACACCTAAATACTTGAAGCTCTTCACCTGCTCAATTAAGTGCTTGTTCATAAACCAAAACCATCAAATCCGCTAACGCCCCACCACCATGACTTTGGTTAAGCAATCCCTTTCATGTCACATATAATTTAACCAAAACTAATTTCAAAGAGACTCCTCAGAAGTGAATGTCTTTGGGTTCAAACAACATTCCTCTTGGAAAGATTGACCTGTAGGCCCCATCTGGTATAGAAGGCCTTTATTTTACATTTGATTTGGCCAGAGATAGATTGGGATTACTGCTGGTATACCATGCACCCACCTGTACATGTTCTAGCAGATCTGGTATCAGAGGTGGTCTTGTGGTCCCTGTGACTGATAGTTCTGGGGGACTTCAACATACACACTGATGCCAGTTTAGTAGGAGCAGAGCATGAGTTCATGACTGCCATGGCAACCATGGGCCTGTCTCAGATGGTTTGTGGCCCAACACATAAGGGAGGTCATATTTTGGATTTTGTGTTTTGTACCAGCCTTGAGGTGGGGGATCTGTTAGTGAGGTGTGTTTTGTTATCACCCTTGTCGTGGACAAATCATTACCTCTTGAGGGTCTGACTGCCCCTGGGAGGGTGCAGAACTCATTCAGTTGGTTCGTCCCCGGAGACTTATGGAACCAAGTAGGTTCCAGAATGCTTTTGGGGTGTTACCCTCAAACCTCAACAGCCATCTGCCCCCAGAAGGGTGCATGTCTGCCCCCGGGAGAGTGCAGAACTCATTTGGTTGGTTCGTCCCTGAAGACTTATGGAACCAAGTAGGTTCCAGAATGCTTTTGGGGTGTTACCCTCAAACCTCGACGGCCATCCACTCAGTAGCCTTGTGGCTTTTTGGAATGCCTTGCTAACTGAGGGTATCAACCACGTGGCTCCCAGGCATCCGCTTCCTGGGTGTCACCACCACAGGTCCTCGTGGTTTACAGAGGACCTGCTGCAGCTGAAGCAGGAAGGAAGGCGGTTAGAGCGATGGTGGCATCATACTCATGCTGATGTCAACAGATTGCGGCATAGAGCTAGTATAAGAGCCTATGCTGTGGCTGTGCAGACAGCGGCCCAGTCCTGTCTGTCTCCACCTGGAACTGGAGTCATCCAGTGCTTGCTATGACGTGTTTGTTGACTATTTTGTGGAGAAAATTGCTCTCATTCACCATGCTTTGACGTTGCAGTTGATACGGTAGGGAAACTTGAGATTATGGATGCTCCAGCTTGTCCAGTTTTGTGGGATTATTTATCCGTCGATTTCAGCTGCTGATGCAGAGAATGCATTTGGGGCTGTTCAGGCTACAACTTTTGAACTGGACCCATGCCCATTCTGGCTGGTCAAGGCCAGCCAGGAGACATTAGGGCCATTAGCGGCTGTGATCAATGCCTCCCTTTGGGAGGGTGCCAAACCACCTAAAGGAGATGGTGGTCTGATCACTGCTCAAAAAACTATAACTTGACATTGATTCCATTGCCAGCTGTTGGTCAGTCTCTACCCTTCCCTTTTTAGGGAAGGTTATTGAATGGGTGGTGGCTCGGCAGCTTCAGGAGCATCTGGACCGCATTGGTTTTCTGAATCCCTCACAGTCCTGCTTTCATCTGGGTTACAGAACTGAGACTGCGTTTGTGGCCTGAGTTGACAACCTGTGTCATGCGACTCCGTTGATTTTGTTAAATCTATCAGTGGCTTTTGAAACGGTTGTCCAAAAGATGCTGGTGACTCAATTGCGGGATTGAGCCAGGGTTGGTGGTACTGGTCTTGAATGGCTACGCTAATTTCTGTCTTGAAGAACTGAACGGGTAGTCCTGGGGGACTTTTCTTCATCTCCCTAGGATTTTACCTGTGGGGTCCCACAAGAATCTATTCTATCCCCTCTCCTGTTCAATGTGTACATGCAGCCTTTAGGTGAGGTTGTGAGGGGTTTGGGCATTTATTTATTTATTTAACAGACTTTTATCCCACTCTCCCCACCTCAGTGGCTCAGAGCAGCTAACAAAACCATAAAAACAACAATATAAAATCACTTGAACAATTTAAAACATTAATCATAAAAACACATGCTCCCCCCCAACCCTACCTCTCACACACACCCCACTCCACCCTACCCCTACCCCTCACCAAATGCCTGATGGAACAGCCATGTTTTACAGTTCTTCCAGAAGGCTGGAAGGTCCGGGGCCAATTGCGCCCCCACCGGGAGAGAGATCCACAGGTGCGGCGCAGCAACTGAGAACACCCTGCTCTGTGTGGCCCGCGATACACCCGGGGGACCTCCAACAGCATGCCCCAAGCTGACCGCAGGGACTGATCCAGAACCAGGCGAGTGAGGCGGTCCCACAGATAAACTGGGTCCAGACTGTTTAGGGCTTTATAGGTTAAGACCAACACTTTGAATTGGGCCTGGAAGACTATTGGCAGCCAGCGCAGAGACCAGAGCACTGGTGTAATATGCTCCCAGCGGCCCAGTCCCACCAGAAGCTGGGCTGCCGCATTCTGCACCAGCTGCAGCTTCCAAGCCATCACCAAAGGTAGCCCCACGTAGACCACATTAAAGTAGTCCAATCGAGAGGTAATAAAAGCATGGATGATCGTGGCCAGGTACAGAAACCAGCGGCCGAAACCGCCGCACCAGATGTAACTGGTGGAAGGTACTCCTTGCCACAACCTCCACCTGGACATGCAGGTAGAGCTGCGCATCGAGGAGCACCCCCAAGTTCTGCACCTGAGACGTCAGTGGAGGGCAGACTCCATCAGTCGATGGAGCTGTCACCTCCATCGACCTACCCACTAGCATCACCTCCATCTTGTCAGGATTCAGTCGCAGTCGGTTAGCCCTCACCCAATCCCCACAGCCGTCAGACAGTGGGTACGCACTGAGACAACCAGACTTGGGTCAGCTGAAAATGAGAGATACAGTTGGGTGTCATCTGCATACTGATGACACCACACCTCGAACTCTCTAATCACTTCGCAGAGCGGCTGCATATACACATTGAACAGGAGAGGGGACAAAACTGAACCCTGCGGGACCCTACACGGGAAGTCTCGGTAAGATGAAAAATAATCACCAAATACCACCCGCTGAGTTCTCCTGGTCAGGAATGAGTGGAACCACTCAAGAACAGTTCCGCCCACCCCTGCACTCTCATGCAGGCCCGTCACCAACATCTCGTGGTCAACAGTCTCAAATGCTGCCGAAAGATCTAAAAGAACCAACAGGGTCGATCAACCCTGGTCCTTTTCTCAGCGAAGATCATCTACCAAGGCCACAACCACTGTCTCAGTGCCATGCCCCGGACGAAAGCCAGACTGCGAAGGATCCAGATAACTGACACGATCCAGATGCCCCTGGAGCTGCTGAGCCACTACCCGTTCAATAACCTTCCCTAAAAAGGTAAGGCTAGAGTGAGGCCGATAGCTGGCAGGGGAGTCAGCATCAAGTGATGGTTTCTTGAGCAGAGGTCGCACCACTGCCTCTTTGAGACAGCTCGGCACTCTGCCCTCCCACAGGGAGGTGTTGACCAGCCAGCCCCAGCCCCAGTATCTCCCGGCAGCTCTTAATCAGCCAGGATGGGCGTGGGTCTAATTCACAAGAGGTGGCTCGAACTGTCCCAAGCACCTCCACCACATCGACGGGTGTCACCGACTGAAAGTGATCCCATAAAATCGGACAAGCTGGGGTTTCTACTGCCTCTATTCCCTCCACTGCATTAAGTGTGGTGTCGATTTCTCAGTGAATCCGAGCGATTTTATCCACAAAATAATCCGCAAAAAAGATCACAGTGGGCGGAAGATGACTCAACCCCCGGGTTGATGGAGGGTGGACTGACCATCCCTCTCACAACCCGGAACAACTCAGCTGGATGGGATTTAGCAGACGCTATGAAGGTTGCAAAGAACTCCCTCTTTGCTGTCCACATAGCCATGACATCGGCTCGTAAACGGGCTCTATGTCACAATCGGTCAGCTTCAGCATGAGAACGATGCCACCGTCACTCCAACCATCGCCCCTCTAGCTTCAGGACCCACAGCTACTCAGAGAACCAAGGAGGCCTGCAGGTCCGCCGCCTGGCCAACGGACGTCTGGGAGCCGTTTGATCGATGACCTCAGTTAGCAAGATGTTCCAAAGCTCAATGAGGTCATTGATGAGATGGTCGTCAAAGTCAGATGGTAACTCCCCCAGAGCATCTAGAAACCGCACTGGATTCATCAACCTCCGGGGGTGGACCATTCTAATAGGTCTCGCACCCTGCCAGGGGCAGACATGTGCTAGAAGGGAGGTCTACAGGAGGTAATAGTCCATCCATGACAAGGGCATAGTTGTTATTTCCCCCATTAACTGAGCACCCGCCTCAAGGCCAGTGCAGAACATGAGGTCCAAGGTATGTCCTCCAAGCTGTATCGGGCTGATGACCCTCTGGGACAGGCCCATGGTTGCCATGGTGTTCATGAACTCATGCTCGGCTTCCCCAAGCACAGCGTTGGCGTGAATGTTGAAGTTGCCCAGGACTATCGTCCTGGAGGACCGCAACACCACCTCCGACACTGCCTCTGTGACAGTGGCCCATCTAGCTCAGCATCCTGTCTCTGGCAGTGGCCAATCACGGTGGCTTGGGAGAAGCACCCAACAGGCCACAATGGAGGATCCATTCCCTGTTGTCCCCCAGTTCCCGACATGTTCCTTGATCCTGTCTGGCTAATAGCTGCTAATGGACCTATCTTCCAGAAACTTGTCCAAACCTCTTTTAAACTCAGCTATAGTACTGGCCCTTACCACAGCCTCTGGCAGTAGATTCCACAACCCAATTATACGCTGAGTGAAAAAATATTTTCTTTTATTTGTTTTAAACTTGCCACCCATGAGTTTCATGGAGTGTCCCCTAGTTCTAGTACTAGCTGAGAGGGTAAATAACTGCTCCTTGTTTATTAGTTCCACACCACTCATGATTTTATAGACCTCTATCATATCTCCTCTCAGTCGTCTCTTCTCCAAACTGAAGAGCCCCAACCTACCAAGCCTCTCCTCATACGGGAGCCCTTCCATGCCCTTGATCATTTTTGTTGCCCTTCTCTGTACCTTTTCTAGTTCAGCTAGGTCTTTTTTGAGATGGGGCGACCAGAACTGCACACAATATTCAAGGTGCGGTCGCACCATTGATTTGTATAGAGGCATTATGACATCCTCAGTTTTATTCTCTATCCCCTTCCAAATAATTCCTAACATTCTGTTTGCTTTTTTGACTGCTGCTGCACACTGGGCTGTGGATTTCATTGTATTGTCCACAACCACGCCTAGATCCTTTTCCTGAGTGGTAACTCCTAGCTTAGTACCAAGCATTGTGTATGCATAGTTTAGATTATTTTTCCCTATGTGCATCACTTTGCACTTGTCCACATTAAATCTCATTTGCCATTTAAATGCCCAGGCACCCAGTGTCATAAGATTCCATTGCAGTTCCTCACAGTCTGCTCGTGTTTTAACTACCTTGAATAACTTGGTGTCATCTGCAAATTTGATCACTCTTAACACCCTTTTCCAAATAATTAATGAATACATTAAACAGCACCGGTCCCAATATAAATCCCTGAGGCACATCACTTTTTACATCTCTTCATTGTGAAAACTGACCATTTAGTCCAAACCTTTGCTTTCTATCTTTTAACCAGTTTCTGATCCATAGTTAGACACTATCTCCAATCACATGACTTTTTAACTTTCTCAAGAGCCTCTCGTGAGGCACCTTATCAAATGCTTTCTGGAAATCCAGGAACACTATATTTACTGGGTCTTCCTTGTCCACATGCTTATTTAACACCCTCAAAGAATTCCAACAGGTTAGTGAGGCATGACTTATCTTTACTAAATCCATGTTGACTCTTCCCTATTAAGCCATGTTTGTCAATTTGCCCTGTAATTCTGTCCTTAATGATGGTTTCCACCATTTCCCCCAGCACACACATCAAGCTTACGGTCTGTAGTTTCCAAGATCGCCTCTGGATCCCTTTTTAAATATCAGGGTTACATTTGCTACCCTCCAGTCCTCGGGTACAGTGGCAGATTTTAGTGACAGGTTACAAATTACTAACAGTAGGGTTGCGATTTCATATTTGAGTTCCTTCAGAACTCTGAGGTGAATGCCATCTGGCCCTGGTAACTTGGTAGTATTCAGTTTGTCAATTTGCCCTAGAACATCCTCCAACATCACATTGATTTGTAACAACTCTTCCAATTCCTCACCCACAAAACAAGGATCTGGCGTTGGTACCTCCCCAAAATCCTCCGCAGTGAAGACCGATGCAAAGTACTCATTCAGCTTCTCTGCAATGTCCTTATCCTCCCTGAGCGCCCCTTTTACTCCCTTGTCATCTAATGGCCCAACTGACTCCCCTAGCAGGCTTCTTGCTTTTGATGTATTTGAAAAAGTTTTTGTTGCTTGTTTTTGCCTCTTTAGCAAGCCTCCCTTCAAAATCTCTCTCGGCCTGCCTTATTAACACTTTACATTTACGTTGCCAGTGTTTATGCTCTTTCGTATTATTTTCATTGGGACTAGCCTTCCATTTCTCAAATGATGCCCTTTTGGCTCTAATAGCCTCCTTCACCTCCCCATTTAGCCACAGTGGAAGATTTTTGGTCTTCCTTTTTTAACTTGCAGGATGCATTTAATCTGGGATTCCAAAAGGGTGCTTTTTAACAGCCTCCACGCCTCTTGCAAACTTGTAGTCCTGGGTTTTTAGTTTCTTTTTAACTAGTTTCCTCATTTTGTCATAGTCTCCCTTTCAAACTTTAAATGCTACTGCTGTACTTTTGTTTGTCTTTCTCACTCCAGAAATTATGTCAAATGTGATCATATTATGATCACTATTGCCTAGTGACTCTGCCACAGTTGCTCCTTGCACCAGGTCCTGTGTGCCACTCAGGACTAGATCTAGAATAGCTCCTCTTCTTGTTGGTTCCAGAACCAGCTGTTCTAGGAAACAGTCATTTACGGCATCCAGAAATTTGACCTCCATGTCCCGACCTAAGGAAACATTCCCCCCCCCAACCAATCTTGAAGTCACCCATTATTATTATGTTGCTGACTTTAGTAGCCCATCTAATCTCTTTTAGAATTGCTTTATCAGTCTCTCCGTCCTGGTCAGGGGGGCGATAGTATAGTCCTACTGTGATACTCTTTCCCTTTATACCTGGAATTTCTATCCATAGAGATTCTAGGGAACAATTTGCATCCTTTCACATTTTAATTGTACTTGACTCAATGTTGTCTTTTACATATAGATCCACCTCACCATCAACTCTATCTACTCTGTCATTCCGATATATTTTTTACCCTGATATTACAGTGTCCCATTGGTTATCCTCGTTCCACCATGTCTCTGTGATGCCTATAATGTGTAGATCTTCATTTAATGCCATACACTCTAATTCTCCCATCTTACTTTTGAGGCATCTAGCATTTGCATATAGACATGTATGTGCATTATTTTTATTCTTCTTACCGTGCACATTATAGGGGACTGTATCAGGCAGCCTGGAATTGTTATTTATCTGTTCGCCAGCAAATTCCACCTGAAGTCCCTTAATTTGTGTCCCTTCCTCAGTCTTAAGCAACTCTAAATCCCCTAAGTTAACATCATCCTGTATAGATGCCACAGTCTGAACTGTGCACTCCCAGGTTCTAGTTTAAAAACTGGTCTATCATATTTTTAATTTTTAGTGCCAGCAGCCGGGTTCCATTCTGGTTAAGGTGGAGCCCATTCCATCTGTATAGCCTCCTCCCTCCACAGAAGGCTTTAATTTTCAACTGACCCAGGCCCAGAAGTCTCATTGCTTATGTCGTGTCTGGCAGCTGTAGGGGACTGGATGAGGGCAAGCCATCTGAAACTGAATCCTTACAAGATGGAAGTGATGCTGGTGGGCAGGACTGGGGATCTGGGTGTGGGGGGACTCCTGCCATTGAGAGGGTTTGCCCCTCTTTAGTCCCTCAGGTTCGTAGTCTGGGAGTACTCCTTGATTGACAGCTCTAATGCCCAAGTGACAGCTATTATAAGGTACATGTTTTGCCAATTATATGTGGTCCATTGGTTATGTCCATACATCTCAGACTCCGACTTGGCCACTGTCATCCATGCCTTCATCACCTTGAAGCTAGACCATTGCAACATACTCTCCATCAGGCTACCTATGGTGATGGCTCGGAGACTGCAACTGGTGTAGAATGCAGCAGCCTGTCTCCTGACAGGGTGAGCATATAACACCGGTTTTACTCTCATTACACTGGTTGCTATAGTCTTTTGGCCCCAATTGAAGGTGTTGGTTCTTACCTATAAATCTCTTCACAGCCTGGGCCCCACATATCTGTGGGACTGCCTCACTCCCCAGGTTCTAGATCATCCTGTGGTTGGCCAGGGGAGCCCTCCTCGAAGTCCTCTGGGTAGCCTGGTGGCAACGATGGGGAAGGCATTCTCGGTGACCACCCTGTGGCTGTGGAACTCCCTCCTTGTTGATGTCCGCTTGTCCCCGTATCGCCTTTCCTTCTGAAAACATTGTAAGACCTGGCTGTTTTGGAAGGCATTTGGTGAGGGAGGGAGTTGAGGGGATACTGGGTTGTGGGGTGGGATAATATGTTGGAATATATGCTCTTGGACTATATGTTTTAGCACTGTCTACTGAATTATTGTTTATGTATTTATATATATTTTTAACCTGCCATGGACTGCCATAGGTGAGAAGGGTGGGGTATCAAATATTTTTATAAATAAATAAGACAGAGACCAGGCCAATGGGGGAGTCACTAGGGATGTGTGAACTGAACGAGGTTCGGATGTTCGGTTGTTTGGTCTGAAAACTTAGTTTGGGTTCGTGGGTTCGGTCTTGTGGACCCCCCAAACATTCGGAAAGTTCGGCAGAGACTTGGGGCACTCCAGGGGTGCCTGTGGGGGCATGGCAGGTCATCGGAGACACAGCATCAGCAGAGACAGGGAAGGCTTGGGGCTTGGCACCCCAGGTTGCCCAGGCAGGCAGGCAGGCTCAACGCTTGACTCCCGGGTGTAACAAGAAGACTTGGAGTCTGGAAGGTTTATTTAAGTTTCTCATTTATTGTTAGAGGTTAAATGAAGAGCAATCCATTGCTAGTTGCTGCAGTGCAGCCAGTTCGCCCACCCAGCTGGGAGAGAAGGACCGAGCCAGAGAGAGTCTGAGCAGAGACAGGGAAAAACCCTCCCACAAGGCTGGACTGTACCACGCCCCTCCAGGCCCGAGGTGTGTCCAGTCTCCCTGAGCCTGGGCTATACCAAGTCCCCCTATAACATCTTTCCTCCTTTTTTCCCCCCCAAAAAAGTTCCCTTGTTCTACAACATCAACAAAATTAACACAAAATACAGAAGAAGAAGAAAAAAGAAAGAAAGAAAACAAAATGAAGCTTTTAGTGACCCGCTGGGCCAGATCACCTGAGGGTGATCTTGTGTGTGTGTGGGGGGGGGGGCAGAGGTTGCTAACACTTGGCCACCGCTGGAGCCTCATCTTTACCACAGGCTCTAATCGGTTACATAATCCTTTAGGTACCCAGGCGCCCTCAGTCACCCTGGACTGTCCATTCTGGATTTCCTTCCACTCTGTCGCTGAGTAGTCTGGTTCTCTGTTCAGGTCCCCCTCCTCACCTTCTAGGGGGGGCATCTCAATGTCTCCTGTGTCGTCTGTTGTGTCTCTTTGTGTTGGTGGATTTTCCTTTACTAGTTTCTGGACCCACTGTGACTCCTCGTTGAAATGCTGCAGGCTGTAGTCATCCTCCTCACCCCCTCCTGTCCTGGTTAGTCTGGGGTGTGCCTTCTGTTGCAACAGTTGGGTCTCTGGCTGCCTCCCTTGGCTCTCTCTCACTCGTAGGTGTTTGCTATTTTGCCGTATGGAGCGTCCCTCTCGGGTGGTCACTTCATATGATCTGGGGGCTACTGTTTTCTCTATGATCCCCTTGGCCCATGTGTTGTTGGTGCCTTCTGCTGGTTGGATCCACACGTGTGTGCCTGTTTCCAGAGGGGGGGGGAAGTCTCGTGCCAACTTGTTGTAGTATCTGGCTTGTCTGTGCTGGGCTGCGAGCAGTTCCTGGTGATGGTATCTTTCTGTTTTTGGTTCAAGTTGGTTGTTTGACATGGGAATCAGTGTTCTTGTCCTGCGGCCCAACAGTGCCTGCGCTGGGCTGCTGCTATAACCCTGAGTGGGTGTGTTGCGATGAGCTAGGAAGGTGAGGTAGGGGTCTGTACTGTTCTTTGTTGCTCTACTGAGGAGTCTCTTTGCTGTCTTTACTGCTAATTACACTTTGCCGTTACTCTATGTGTAGGCTGGGGACAAGGTGACATGTTCAAACTCCCAGTTTCGGGCAAATTCCTGGAACTCCATTGATGTGAACTGAGGGCCGTTGTCGCTCATCAGCTGGGCCGGTATTCCATGTCTGGCAAAATGGGCTCTTAGCTTTTCAAAGACAACTCTGGACCAGGTATCTTCTAGCTTGTCAATTTCCCAGAAGTTGTAGTAGTCGACCACCATCAGGTACTGTTCCTTCATCCATGTGAAGAGGTCGATCCCCACTTTCTCCCAGGGTCTCGTAGGTGGGTCAGTGGCCACAGTATCTCTTTTTGCTGTTGCGTACCATCTGCTCTGCAGGTCTCACACCTTTTGCAGAATGCCCGTATTTGTGCTCCCATGCCAGCCCAGTACATGCAGTCTCAGGAAAGACTTATGCAGCTTTTCCATCCCCATGGGTGAAGCGTGTATTGTTTCTAATACTTTTTGTCGAAGCAATGTTGGGATCACAATTGTTGACCCTCTAAATATTAGTCCATCTTGAACACTCAGTTCTGATCTGCTATCTCAATGTTGTACTGGTGAAGCCCCCCTCAATATGTTGGCCACGTTGTCTGTCACCACAAACCCCCTTGGTGAAGGGCACACCTGGTGTGACCCACTCCCTCACCATGGTGCTCAGGGCTGCCTCAATGTTCTGAGCAGCGTGGGGGCCATCCATGACTTCCACCTGTAGCAGGGGCCACCTATATCCTGCTTCGGGACCCCTCCTGCCACTCCCAAATGCTGCCTCCAGGTCCTGCCACCAGTGCACCGTCACTGCCAGGTAGGTGTGCTGCGCATTTCTACTTAACCACAAGTCAGTGGTGAAGTGGACGGTGGCACCCCCAGCCCCTGCCAGCTGTTCCCTCACCCGCTCCTTTAAAGCCCGGTATAGGGCTGGCACCACCTACCAATTCAGGGTGGTGCACGAAGGCAGCTTAAACTGGAGGCCAGGAAGGCAATCAGATGCCTTAACCCCATGTCCCCGACCACTGAGAAGGGCTGCCCATCCAGTGCGATCATTTCCCCCAACGTGCGCGTGGCTTTCAGTTGAAAGTCACGCCACCCTCCACGTTCTGCAGCTGCCGGTGGACTTGGCAGCTGCCCCCACCCCAGATCCTCCATGGTGCACTGATGCTGATGNAGAAGGACCGAGCCAGAGAGAGTCTGAGCAGAGACAGGGAAAAACCCTCCCACAAGGCTGGACTGTACCACGCCCCTCCAGGCCCGAGGTGTGTCCAGTCTCCCTGAGCCTGGGCTATACCAAGTCCCCCTATAACATCTTTCCTCCTTTTTTCCCCCCCAAAAAAGTTCCCTTGTTCTACAACATCAACAAAATTAACACAAAATACAGAAGAAGAAGAAAAAAGAAAGAAAGAAAACAAAATGAAGCTTTTAGTGACCCGCTGGGCCAGATCACCTGAGGGTGATCTTGTGTGTGTGTGGGGGGGGGGGCAGAGGTTGCTAACACTTGGCCACCGCTGGAGCCTCATCTTTACCACAGGCTCTAATCGGTTACATAATCCTTTAGGTACCCAGGCGCCCTCAGTCACCCTGGACTGTCCATTCTGGATTTCCTTCCACTCTGTCGCTGAGTAGTCTGGTTCTCTGTTCAGGTCCCCCTCCTCACCTTCTAGGGGGGGCATCTCAATGTCTCCTGTGTCGTCTGTTGTGTCTCTTTGTGTTGGTGGATTTTCCTTTACTAGTTTCTGGACCCACTGTGACTCCTCGTTGAAATGCTGCAGGCTGTAGTCATCCTCCTCACCCCCTCCTGTCCTGGTTAGTCTGGGGTGTGCCTTCTGTTGCAACAGTTGGGTCTCTGGCTGCCTCCCTTGGCTCTCTCTCACTCGTAGGTGTTTGCTATTTTGCCGTATGGAGCGTCCCTCTCGGGTGGTCACTTCATATGATCTGGGGGCTACTGTTTTCTCTATGATCCCCTTGGCCCATGTGTTGTTGGTGCCTTCTGCTGGTTGGATCCACACGTGTGTGCCTGTTTCCAGAGGGGGGGGGAAGTCTCGTGCCAACTTGTTGTAGTATCTGGCTTGTCTGTGCTGGGCTGCGAGCAGTTCCTGGTGATGGTATCTTTCTGTTTTTGGTTCAAGTTGGTTGTTTGACATGGGAATCAGTGTTCTTGTCCTGCGGCCCAACAGTGCCTGCGCTGGGCTGCTGCTATAACCCTGAGTGGGTGTGTTGCGATGAGCTAGGAAGGTGAGGTAGGGGTCTGTACTGTTCTTTGTTGCTCTACTGAGGAGTCTCTTTGCTGTCTTTACTGCTAATTACACTTTGCCGTTACTCTATGTGTAGGCTGGGGACAAGGTGACATGTTCAAACTCCCAGTTTCGGGCAAATTCCTGGAACTCCATTGATGTGAACTGAGGGCCGTTGTCGCTCATCAGCTGGGCCGGTATTCCATGTCTGGCAAAATGGGCTCTTAGCTTTTCAAAGACAACTCTGGACCAGGTATCTTCTAGCTTGTCAATTTCCCAGAAGTTGTAGTAGTCGACCACCATCAGGTACTGTTCCTTCATCCATGTGAAGAGGTCGATCCCCACTTTCTCCCAGGGTCTCGTAGGTGGGTCAGTGGCCACAGTATCTCTTTTTGCTGTTGCGTACCATCTGCTCTGCAGGTCTCACACCTTTTGCAGAATGCCCGTATTTGTGCTCCCATGCCAGCCCAGTACATGCAGTCTCAGGAAAGACTTATGCAGCTTTTCCATCCCCATGGGTGAAGCGTGTATTGTTTCTAATACTTTTTGTCGAAGCAATGTTGGGATCACAATTGTTGACCCTCTAAATATTAGTCCATCTTGAACACTCAGTTCTGATCTGCTATCTCAATGTTGTACTGGTGAAGCCCCCCTCAATATGTTGGCCACGTTGTCTGTCACCACAAACCCCCTTGGTGAAGGGCGCACCTGGTGTGACCCACTCCCTCACCATGGTGCTCAGGGCTGCCTCAATGTTCTGAGCAGCGTGGGGGCCATCCATGACTTCCACCTGTAGCAGGGGCCACCTATATCCTGCTTCGGGACCCCTCCTGCCACTCCCAAATGCTGCCTCCAGGTCCTGCCACCAGTGCACCGTCACTGCCAGGTAGGTGTGCTGCGCATTTCTACTTAACCACAAGTCAGTGGTGAAGTGGACGGTGGCACCCCCAGCCCCTGCCAGCTGTTCCCTCACCCGCTCCTTTAAAGCCCGGTATAGGGCTGGCACCACCTACCAATTCAGGGTGGTGCACGAAGGCAGCTTAAACTGGAGGCCAGGAAGGCAATCAGATGCCTTAACCCCATGTCCCCGACCACTGAGAAGGGCTGCCCATCCAGTGCGATCATTTCCCCCAACGTGCGCGTGGCTTTCAGTTGAAAGTCACGCCACCCTCCACGTTCTGCAGCTGCCGGTGGACTTGGCAGCTGCCCCCACCCCAGATCCTCCATGGTGCACTGATGCTGATGCTGCTCCCCCCTAACAGCAATACCGCTGCTGCTGCTGCTAGATGCAGCTGTTCGAGCAGGATGCTTGCCCACTGATGGAGGCGGACGACTGGACGCTGCAGTCAGAATCCCGCTGGCGTCCAATGCCCCTGCCTGCCCACTTAGCAGCACAGTGCTGTGGCATCCCTGGAGGTGCATTGCCATGGCAGTAGTGCCAAGGTTGGTGAGCATCTGCCCACACTTCACCACCTTCTGGCACAAACTGCACTGCACCTCTCTGGGATCATCTGCCTGCACCAAATTAAAATGTGCCCAGATGGAGGATTTTTTGCTCCCTCCTGCCTTCTGGCCCACACCAGGTGATGCACCACTACAGCGCTGATGGGAGGGGCAGAACATGGTGCTGATACAGCTCTCGGCGGGACAGCCATCACCTCAGCACCAGACACCTCCTCCACAGGACTATTGTCTGCCTTGCTGTTCCCAATCTGAGATAGGTCCCGCGAAAGGGAGTACTGGGACCCTGAGGCTGAGCGACTGCCTATGCTTCTGCCACTCTCCCTGTGCCCCCTATAGCTGCTGCTCCTCTCCTCTGCTGCCATTGCGTGGGGATTCGGCCCTGACTCTAGCAGCCGGGGTGGGATCCACCAGCCCTGGACTGCTGGGGATCACTTCAATAATGGGGGACATTGGTGGCTCTGGAGGAACATCTGACCCCGAAGCACCTGCACCCACAGCAGAGACAGCCACAGCCTCCTGGACTGCAGGCCTTCCAGTGCCCTGCGTGTCAGCGGAGGAGCTGGCAGGAGGTACCGCCAAACCACATCCCTAGTGCCACTGCTGGGAGCCTCTGAAGCCTGTCTGCCAAAAGCAGGCCTGTGCATTTTGGGACGTGGTGGTGGACTCAGGCTGCTGCTAATGCCTGCTGCCACTCCGTTGGCACGGCCCCTGCCACCTCTGCCATGTGCCCCATTGCCCGCCTTACGGGCAGCAGACTGGCCTCTCCTGCTTCCTTTTTCCCTTTCTAAAACACAAATGATGCACATGAAGATTTTTATTTATTTATTTATTTATTTATTTATTCAAATTTGTAATCTAATATTATATATATCTACACTAACTCTAATTGCTATTAACTATTCTAAAATCTATGGAACTAAATGGAATATTATCTGATATCTACAAAGGCCTAGTCCTACAAAAACACTATAAAATATTAAACTGAATCACTATACACTATATCAATCTATCTCTATAACTAAGCTAACTCCTACAACTGTCTACCTATAGTAACTATCAAATATCTATATCTATCTACACACACACACACACACACACACACACACACACGAGGGATTGGGGGAGGGATACAGACAGCTCACAACAAACAACAGAGGGAGGGGTACAAAACTGAAATGAAACCTAAATCAATCTAATCCTACTCTAAATAAATCCCAAAATAGGGGAAGAGAATCAGGGATGGAATATACACAGGGAGGAGGGAAGGATTCAATGGAGGGGAGGGAGAAACAACACAGGGAGGGGTAAAAAAATACAAAATAAACCTTTATCTAATTTAATCTAAATAAATGGAACTATGGAGGTAAATGTGTGGAAATGGGTGAAATAGGAGGAGGATGGCAATGGATTAGGAACACAAACTGCTAGGAGAGGAAGACTTCTGAAAACAGCTGCTGACAGGATCAGTGGCTAGCTCAGAAGGAATTGGAATGTGGGAGGGCAATTAATTTTGTTACTTGCTGCGCCTGCCTTACCACAAGCCCCATTGGCTCTGTGCAGCCTAGCCCCATGCCAATCTCAGACTGCGAAGCCAGTGGTCTGAGGAAAAGAGGGATGGTGACTGGGCAGGCTGACTGCTAGTCCAAGCCTCTGCACCCCTGGCGCCAGGAAGTCGGCTCCTCATCTTCCCCTCCCCCCCCGGGGCCTGCCAGCCAGTTTTTCCCGTCCGAACATGCCCGAACTCATCCAAACGCAGCCAAACTGTTTGGGGATTTTGGCGTTCAGTTCAGACATTTGGTTTGGGCATCCAAACTGGCTGAGATCGAGCCGAACTCCAAACGTACGAACTGTGTTCGCACATCCCTAGGAGTCACACAGGAGTACAAGGAAGCACAGTAGATTCCTAAGTGACATCAAGGTTGGAGTCAAATATTGACTGACTAATAAAAGGGAAACTTGAGAAAAAGAGGATTCTTATCAGTGCTTAATTTGATGGGGTTTATTTTTAAGGATGCAAGAGTTCAAGCAAGCCTGCCCCAGAAGTCCACCTCTTAACCACAGAAATTAGGAGGTAATTCAAAGGACCAGTGAAGCTGGTCTTCCAGGCTCTGCAATTTTATTTTATTTTTTATTCCAGCAGCCCCCCTTTTCCATAACCATTAGGGGCAGATTATGAAGAAACTACATCAGTTTTGGAGCTGGAGTAAGAATGGTGGAGTAGTAATATCAATTTTAAAACTACAGCAGTTACTTCTGTTTGATGTATTTCCTTGGAACTTGCGTATGAAGGGGTCGTGAGAACTGCCCTGGCAGGTCCCAAGATTCTGCCAACCCTTGTTCCTGCCCATAACATGGGGTGCTTTTACACACGTTTCTCCTACATGTTTGCTTTTACATCCTGAACTTTCTGTGTCTCTAAATGACTCACCCAAATCTTAAACATCTGGTTCTTTGAACTTCTGCATAGAACTTCTTCCAGAACTTTTGTGTGTAAAAAATTGTCCTGGTAAGTTCTCCTGCTTTTCTCCAGGGAGCTGTGGTCACTTGGTTTCCATGGCAGCCCCTCACGTCTTCAGCTGTGGCTACTTTAGGCTGCCTCAGAGCAGTGTTTGTGTGAAGAATGCATCCAGGAACTGCCTCAGGGCAGTTTTTTTCACTATGTACCCAGCAGTTCATATTGCATCACAGACACACAGACAGGGGAGTTTGGCATAATGGGAAACAGGAACTGAGCTTTTGTGAAAACTAGGGCTGTGCAAGGTGTCAAGTATTTTTATTTGCATGTGTTTGTGTTTTTAGTGTTTGCATTTATTTGTATTTTACCTACATTCACTGCATTTCCCCCATCATTACCAATGTAGTGAACATGAGTCCTTATATGGGTTATTTTGGCACAGAAGCACAATGAAGCTCTGCTATTAGACAGACCTATAAGAAAATGAAAATGCAGCCAAAACTGCTGCTAAGTCTGCTACCAATGTCAAAAGGGGAGCACTGGCTTGGGAGACAGTGCAGAATACGGATAGCTTGGGAAGGGTGGAAAGGGTCATGGGTCTGGCTCAGGGGGATCACTGGCTTGAAGAAGAGTGAGGCATGTGACTAGCTTGGGAAAGGGGATAATGGAACATGAAGCTGACTTGTGTTGGAAGTTGCTGGCTTGGTGGATGGAGCATGAGACTAGCTTGTGGGAGAGGTCACTGACTTGGGGGGAATCGGGGATGGGACTAGGCTTGGTGAAGGTTGTTGGCTTGGAGAGGGGGAAAGTCATGGTGCTGGCTCAGGAAAGGGGTCACTGACTTGGGTGGATGGGGCATGTTTCTGGCTGAGAGGGAAGACACTGGATTGTGGAAAGTGAAATCCTTAGATGGGAATGGGGCATGGCACTGGTTTGGGGGTGGAGGGGAGGGTCACTGGCTTGTGGAAGGGATCACTGTCTTGGGGAGATGGGAATGAGGCTCCTATAACAAGACCAGCCTTACCTGCCTCTGTAACTGCACTCTGGCCACCTGCCTGAGCCCCCTTGGTAGCAGCCTGGGCAGGGGGGTAGGTGAGGAGGAGGAGGAGAAGAAATTACCGCCACCCCCTGCCTGCACAATGCTGCTGTGTGGGCAGTGCCAAACACAGTTTCAAAGCTTAGGTCCTGCAGCTGTGCCACCATATAGGTGCATGTGCATGCTGGGGCCATCCATGTTTCCTAGTCTGGCATCCTGGGAAATGTAGTCCCAGAATGCCAGACCTGGGAAACGGCAGTCCTGGGCCCAGTGTGTGCACAGTGACACACAGGGATCGACGGCAGGGCCTTTCAATAGTGACAGACAGGCGGAAGCAGCAGGCTCTTCATGTCTCCACTGCACAGGCCGGCTGATGGGTGTTTGAGAGTGTGTGTGCAGCAGACTGTGTGGTTTCTGCAAACCTAGAACCCCATTGTGTGCATGTGCGCATGAGCGCATACCACATAGGCTGTCTTTGAGAATGGGACCTTCTGCTCCCCTCATAAAGTGATGAAAGCCTTGGTCTCTTCCTTGGTTGAAGGAATGCAGCATTGACAAGCAGGTCTGTAGGCAGCAAGTGGCTGTGATTGAACAGTGGAGGTAGCGGTGCTGGTTGGACCTTGCTGTCGGTATTAGACATGGCTTGTTGTAGCCTAGCTGTCGGTATTAGTCATGGCCCCGGCGAGGATAATCCTACACAAGTCCTTCCTGAGAATACAGACCTGGGCCTGGCCACCCATGTACTGCTCCAGGGGTGGCCAGCTCCGCAGCCTCTGCGTCCAGCCTGACTTTATATAGACCTGACAGCTGCCACAGCCCAAAAGCTACCCATGTGGCAGTCCCTCCTTCCCCACACCACAGAGTTGCAGATGGATTGCCCAATGCTCTAGGCTGCCGCCTGCTGCTCTATGGTGTTTCCTGGGGCAACCGCAGCCGAGAGCAGAGCTGCAGCAGCAGATTTCCGAGCATACATCCTGGAGACCCAGACAGGAGGAGGACCAGAAGGGAGTCAGAGAGACAAAGTTCAGGGGAATTCTTATAGGAAATAATACTTTATAAGGATGTTGGTCACGGTTGCCATCAACATGCTGAATTGGGAATGGCTGTTCTTCAACCATCTGTAAATCCTGACTTTTGGGGAATGTTGACAAATGTTTGCCAGTATTTCTACATTCCATAGTAACATTGTGCTTTCATTGAAAGCTAGAATGCCAATAGCACTTTTTCATCACTTCATCACTTTCAACAATTTCCATCACTTCACAGCATCTGTTTTGTCACTTACCATTCAAAGACACTCACTCAGTATATACAATTGAAAAGCAGTATTAAAGACCAAAGTAGCAACCAAGTACCAAGTCAAGTCAAGTTTATTAATATTGTTACTTGGCCAAAGCCATCGTAACCAAATCATAAAATAACAAATAAGTACGCTCATTCCTACACACTTAAAATACAATTCCGATCAAATAATATTAAACAATATACGATACAGCCGGCTAATAGAATATAACACATATTACAGCCCAATCAGACCTCTGCTAATTTCCCAGGTGATCTAATTTCATTTTTAAAACCTGATTAAGGAATTTAGTGACCTGGAGTGAGATATTATTGTCTTTATCTCTTAAAAGGAACACCAGAACCTTCTCATTATTTAAACTTCTTCCTTACCTTAGTCAAGGATCAATGAACTTTAACCTCCAAGCGCTATATGCGAAGCATTCTATTAAAATATGGAATACTGATTCCAGGACCTCTCTGCTATCCTTATTTTTGCAATGTTCACAATATCTTTCAGTATTTGGAATCCCTTTCATCATTCCTATGGTATAGGCAGGAGGGAAAACATTCAGTCTTGCTAAAGTAAAAGCCTTCCGATATGGCTCCATCTCTGAGTTGGCAAGATAAACAGTCCCCTCTGCAGGCGTTGTTAAACTTATATAAAATTGTGATACACCTTGTCCAGAGATACACTCTCTTATAAGTTGTAATTCCTGGTCCTTTATTCTAGCTTTTATTTCTGCCCAGGCCCTAATCTATGGAAAGGCCAGGATATATGCTTCCGAGAAGCCCAGAGAATGTAAGATGGCAATCACCTTCGCTAACCATCTCCGTGCCACCGATTTAGCCGCCGAGGCAAAAAGGGAGCTTGAAGGAATTAAATTAATTTAGAGCCAGTATTTCAAAATAGCAAGCTTAGCCCGCATCGCCAATCTGCTCGCTCCAGCTTCAGCTCTCAATCGTGCTGCAGGAGTTCCCCATGGGGCATATAGTATAGCCCACAGCATTCTATTTTGTTCTACTTCTAGCCTCTCCACAAAATCCACATCCCATACCTGCACACCATAGAGTATCTGGGCTGGCAACTGTATAATTTTAATGCTGGCAAAAAAAAAACACCTATCCCGTTTCGACCAATAGAACCCGATAACCCCCTGTCCTGCAGTTCTAGCCGCTGCCTGGACCGATTTATAGTGCTGTCTCCATGAGGAAACTGCCGAAACGGTTATACCCAAGTATTTAAATTGGTGAACTTGTTCTATCTCTTGGCCCTCCATAAACCATTTATGTTGCACCAGGGTTCTACCAATTACCAGAACCTTTGTTTTATTATAATTAATTTGTAGCATTTGGTTATTACAATACAGACCAAAAGTACCAACCAGAGTAGCAGAAGTACCAAAAGTACTGAACAGAGTACCAGATGTACCCAACAAAGGCATTCCCCAACAGGAACTGACAAAGGCAGTTAGAAGTTTGATGATGTGAAACAGTTGTATGTTTTCACATTGTGCTGAAGGCCACTTGGTAATTATATTGCATATTCCACATATACATAACCAGCACATTTATTCCAGAACTACACAACCAACATTTACTTTCACACATAGGGAGAAAGCAGACAAGCATGTAACTCCATTTTAACACCACTTTCACATTTCTTATGGTTGTTGCAGGACTGTATTGACACCCTATGCAGCCCTGCAACATGCATAAGAAATGTTAAAGCAGTGTTAATAAAGGGGAGTTAAGGTGCATGTCTGGTTTTGCCCATAGTTATAAACAAAAGTTTCCTTCCTGGACATAACACTACAACACTTTGTAATCTGTGGACAGAGAATCCTTGGGGCTAACTGGAAACAGATATCCTTTTCTTGTATTAATTTGAGACCATTTGGCTCTGGGTGTTATCCAGTTCATTTGGCTTTTGAGCTGAGTTGGAATGCGTCATTCTGTAAGGCCCTGTTTGGGACCTGACAGAGCTAGCTTAGAAAGTGGCTTGGGCCTGATCCTTCAATTCCATATTTCAACATTCATTATTTTGGTTCAGTCTTGAAGAGACTAACAGCACAATCCTCAAACTGCTTAGCACCAGCACTAACCGGGTAGTTAGCTCCAATGTGAGTCCCATACACTTCAGTGGAACTCACAAGAATCCTAAGGGTGCAGCTTGACTAACAACCATTTATGGACCTGTCCTCTAAGTATTTATCAAATCCTTTTTTGAACCCAGTTATGCTATTGACCTTCACAACATCCTCTTGCAGTGAGTTCCAAAAGTTAATTGTACATTGAGTGAAAAAGAACTTCCTTTTATTTTTACCTTCTTTTATGGACCTTTGCATAGGAAGGTAGAGATCTGCAGATGGGTAGATTTTTGTCTTAAGTCTTATCACAAATAAAATTTCTTTCCTATAATGTCCAGAATTCAGATCTCCTTCTCATGGCTTGTTCTCAGGAATATACCTTTAGGAGGGCAGTTACTCCTTCCATCTCTGTTCCCACAAATGGGGGAAGCAGGAGTTAAATAGCTCTTCCAGACCCCTAATCTCTCCTCCTTGAGAACTTGAAGGGAACGTGTGCCGCAGGGGGGACTGAAATAAAAGACAGTCAGTGAAACAGATACCCTTTGTGAAATACAATAAAGGAAGAAGTGCAGGCTTTGCTACAACAGCAGAGGACAGAATAAACCAGGAAATTCCCCTGAAAAATGCACATATACATTATCCCCTCTCTCCTTAACCACACTTGGTTGAAAAGGCAACTCTTCACCCTCACTTTGTTCTCTAAACAAATGCATGTACAAACACGTACTTACTGATTTCAAGGTGGGCTCCAGGAACACGATAGGGGGAGGAGTGGGGAGATGCTACAATCTGCCAATCCTGTTGCTGTATTCTGGGGTTCAGTTTTTCCCTTCCCATTGGTTTACTGGGTCATTGTTAGGGGAAAGGAAACATCTTCGCTTCTAAAGGAAGAGGGGAGAGTAAAAGAGCAGTCACCGGAGTGAGCGAGGACTGCATTACTGTAGGGGGTACTGACAGTAGGAAATGACAGCAGGTCATTTTCTGATGAGACTTTTATACCATCTAAAGTTGGACACCAGAACTTGAGGCACTTAAAAACACTAGCCATTTCTGAAGATCTTGGCATAGGCATATCCTCAAAGTGAATGCAGACTCTGGTCAGAAAATGTAACCAACACTTTCACTCTTGGTCTTCTAAACAGGAACCAAACCACAATGTAGCTTTTGCAGTCTCCAAATCTAGGTAAGGGGTAGCCAAATTATAAATTCAAAACATATTGCAACTATTTGTGTGACTATGGACATTTTTGCTTTATAGAAGTTACTTGATTTAATTGATCAAATATAGCTAGTAACTACTTACAGTGCAGTACAGTTCTAAAGAATGCATTAATAAATGGTGTTCATTAAGGAATCACAAAGCTATAGAACTGGAAGGGATCATAAGGGTCATCTAGTCCAGCCTGCTGAGCTATGACAAAATTTGCTGCATAAACCATCCCAACTCAATCAAGTCCATTCCAGTATTACACAAAAAGACTCATCAGGTTAAGCTAGCATTTAAAGGGCTTTGTCAAAATTCTCTTGTGCTAATATTATGAATGGTTGTAAGAGGGATGTCTTGTCATTAGCTTGTGTGATTAGTATTACCTATGCATGTGTAACAGCTTCAAATAGGTTTCATATTTTGCATTTATGGAAACCCCTGCTCATGTAAAGCACACTGAATGTGCCTGGAAGCCATTTATTGAATTCATACTCTCAGGGCAATGTTCTATAAAATGTAGAATTTCATCAGCTCCCCTGAATCGAAAAGACTGATTTGCTTGTCATGTTGAATAGACTCTAAAATTAGTTTAAGGAACAGTTGACCCACAGCATGGTACCAGCAAAGTCTTTTGGGCATCAAGCTAAAGGCAGCTCGAGATTTCTGAGATAACTCAAATTGTCTGTGTTGTGCAAAACAGCAGCACAGCTTACAACAGATGGAAAAACTCCAGAGGATTGTTTATAATTAAAGCTAGAGAGAAGGTCTTTAGCTAAAAGCTGCATTTACATTAATATAGCCAAGCCTGGGGTTTTTTGCATCTTTTTGGGAGAAAAAAAATACTAGTCCCTTTTCATATTGTTTTCATTTTCCCTTCTATTCTTGAATACACTTCACTGAACCTCAAGCAATAGTGTGATTGAATGTCAAAAGGAGAAAGAGAGGAATATGTAATTAATGCCTCTTAGTACTAGCTGTGCATCCATCACCAGTTATTGGCATGCAGTCTATCAAACAACTCAAGCTACAGCCATCAAAAGACAAAAGACATTCTAGGAGAAAGTGGGACAAAGGGGCAGGTAGTAAATGTATGTGTCTCAGACAAGATCTGGATTTTCAAGAATGGTGTTTTTAAAACATAGAATACCAGACTGTTCAAACAGTACTACACCAAGAAATTCACACAGGTTTTCATGTTTATCTTCAGGTAGCAGTAAAGTTGGGAATCAGGCATTTCTCTTCAGGAGACATTTAATTCTGGCTGTTTTTAAATGGGCACAGCTGGGGGGTGGTTCTGTGTGCACTGCGTGGAGCCCCATGTATGCCCAGTGAGTGGGGGGAGAGGAATTACACAGGTCAGGGATGGGTGTGCGATGGGTGTATGCCCATACCCATGTACAGTTTGGCCTGCCCCGGCACAGAGCATTCCAGGTTTTTCCCTGGTAACCCATGAGTGGGCATGAGTGGGTGGTGCATGAGTCACAGAAGCATGCCCCCCCCCCCAACAATGCATTCAGACAGGCATTTACAGGTGTTTAAAAAACACCTCTGTCATTTGCTCTCTGTTGGAGATTGAGGGTTTAATGATCTCCAGAATATAGTGCAAGATCTGTGTATCTAGGCAAGGACCCATGTTCACTATGTTTTCCCCATTCGTGGCAATGGGGAAAACACCCTGAACATAGGGCAACTAGGACATTCAGCTTCTTACACATTCTATGACCTCTATAGTCAAAGTTCTCATATGTTTTTTAAAAGCCAAAAACCTTTTATGTCCTCTCCTTATTAAAGAATAACTTCTCTCTCTCCAGCAGGGATCTATAATCACTGGATTTCCCCCATTGTCACCATGGGGAACACACATGAGTGGAAACAAATGTGACAGCAGCGTGCTACTGTTACGACCCTACTCAGGTCAGGAAGCTGTGGAGAACATGTTCCAGATAGGGTCGGGTTGCCCAACACACATTCCTGTGGCCGGGATGCTGGAGAAGATGGGGAAATGCACGGACGTGTAGCTGTCATGGCTGGGCCTTGAACCCTTGCCCTTGGGTTTTGCCTGAGGTGCTTGCTGCCTCATGTGCCACTCGGGGGTTGCTGCAGAGGGTGGCTTCCCTCCCTTCCTTCCAGCTCTGTGTCCCGCTTGCACCTGACAGGGGGCTTGGACCCACCTGCCACAGCCTGATTGGCTCCTTGTAGTATTTAAGGCTGCTGAGAGCTGTGGCAGGTGTGGAGCTTTAGGTCATCCCTCTATGACCCTTGCTTGGCTCACGCCCCTTCCTCTACTCTCCTTCTCTGCTTGCACTCTGTTTGTATCTTTGCTTGAGTCTGTGTTGTGTTCCCTCTGTCTTCCTAGTGTGTTATATCTTTCCCCTTCCCCATGTGTTGGTATCTACCCTGTGTTGGTGTTGATGTGTTTCTCTGTTGCCTTGAAACCCCCCACAGTGTTTTGTGTGTTCTGTTACCTGTTTGTTTGGTTCTGGGTTGGAACGGCCCTGTTTTGCGTTTGTCTCTTGCCCCTCTTAGAATCTTGCTACTCCCTTCTCCTTTGGGCACGGTTCCCACATGACCTTGTTCCTTGAACCTCCAGCCTTACGCTGTTGGTTCTTCTGTTCCTTAGCTGTCCCCTGGACCTTGTCTCCCCCAGCTTTGGTCCCCTGCCTCTAGCCCCCTTGCCCCTGTGGCTCCCCATTACCTCGCCTCTGGCTCCCTTGCCTCTGGCTCCTGTGGCTCCCCATTCCCTTGCCTCTGGATCCCTCGCCTCTGGCTCCTGTGGCTCCCCATTGCCTCGCCTCTGGCTCCCTCACCTCTGGCTTCCTGGCTCCTGTGGTTCCCCCGCTCCCTCGCCTCTGGTTCCTGTGGTTCCCCCGCTCTCTCGCCTCTGGCTTCCCCACTCCCTCACCTCTGGCTCCCATGTCCCTGGCCCCTTGCTCCTTGCCTCTGCTTCCAGCTCCCTGTCTCTGATGCCCCCTTGCTCCCCCAACTCCTTGCCTTTAGTCCCCTGTTGTTCCCTAACCCCCTACCTCTGGTCCCCTGTTGCTCCCCTAGCTCTGGTCCCTTGTTCCATGCCCCTGGTTCCCCGTTCCCTGGCTCAGGTCCCTACTCCCAGTTCCTGATTTCCCTCTCCCCGATTCCCTGTCCCTCGACCTCGACGATGAGCCATATGCCTTCTTGGACCAGTCTGTCTGGCTCTTATGCTGAGCACTTTGTCTCCTTTGTATCGGAGAGCGGGTGAGAGATCCCCTTGTTACCCCCTTCCATCCCTTTTCCCTGCCTACCTTCCCTTCCTTCCTCCCCCTCCTAGCCTCCGGCCACCAGAACCTGACAGTAGCTGACCAGCCTCACCCCCGCGCTGTACCCAGTGCCCACTCCCTACCATGACAGGCAGCCATGGCGGCCAATGACAACCAGCCATGGTGCTGGCCATGGCAGACTTGATCCAGGCTGACTCATGGCAGGCCACAGCAGACATGATAGCCCACAGTGTCTCTTTTTTTCCTGATTGGGCAGACCGTAGCCCAGGTTGTGACCTGGAGCTAATCCAGGGGTTAGAGCCTGTTGGACGTGGCTATGTATAGGCACGATGGTCACACACATGCACACGATAGGCATTGGAGCTGCAGGCTCTGTTAAAGGCTGTGCATCAACATGGGACATTGATAAACTCAACCATTGTCAGGTTAAGGGAAGCAGAGAAGTAGTTAGCTAACATTGCTAAATGAGTCAACATGTGGGCATCTAGAGTACAACAGGCATCCCAAACCTCCTGGTGGGACAGTTTCACTAACCTATTCTCTGGTGGGGATTGATGGGATTTCATGAAAGGCCCCATCAGTCTGATTTTGGTCTGTTGGTCTGATTTTGTTTGGTGCTACACTGTGTTTGTCTGTGCTCCCACAACCAGCACATATCTCATATAATCCCCATATCCAAAGTAAGTCTTCGGTTGGAAGTCGCTTCGGGACAGATGTGATACCCCCATCTGTTTTAACTCCTGGGCAACAACTGCTTATTGGAATTGCTACGGTTTCAAGTGATGGGGTATCAATGACAATCTTAGCACCCGATCATATCCAAGGGTACAGTGGCCAGTTACCCTAGGAAGTACCTCTTCTTTTAGATTGAACATTATCTTGGAGGCTGCCTGTTGTTGGACAAGCTGCTCGTAGAAGAAAAAGAAATAGGGGAAATGTTGGGAATGGCTATGTATAGTCACCATGGGCACACACATGCACACAATGAGCATAGTGGCACAATAGAAGACATAGGCCTGTAATATAGTTGTTCAGCACAGTTGGCATAGGTTCGCCAAGAATGATGAGAAAAAGCAGAAATTCTTTGTACCAGGAGGAGAGAGAGGCCTGGGCCCCTGGAATGTAAGAGTAAACAATGGCCCTTTTTACATAGGCTGGGGCTGCGTGGGGGGGTGCGCACCGCATTATGGGTGCCGGTGCACCCCCACCCCCATGCATCCCCACACACAGAGCAACCTCCTTTGCTCCGTGCATGCAGATGCATGGGGGGGTGAGTGGGAGTGTTTCGCTGTGTGTGCACTCATCAGCAATGGGATTTACACAAGATGGTACCACTCATGCCCACGCAGATCTGGTGCATGGGCATGAGTGGTACCGTCTTATATAAAAAGGGCCAGAGTGTCACAGGGTGGAGGATCTAATAATACACACATTCCAAAAAGGGGGTCTGGAGAGACTAGTAAATGGGCTTTGTCCTCTCAAATGTCAGCTAGTTACATATTGCCTATATAATTGACCATTAGCCAATAATATACCTTAATACTCCTGTAATTAGCTCATCAGCCAATCGTAGTCAGTAATCACTGAATATGTATTTATGCATGTGTCACGTATATAGGTCATTTTGTTAAATCTATATATATTCTGATTTGATTTAACTCTGTGTAGCTGGTCTGACTGGTATATCCAGTCGGCACCAGAGCCCTGTGATGTGGGTTCAATAAACACCTGTTTCGTGTACCACAAGTCTGAGTTCTCACTTTATTTGCACTGGTCTCAATACGTGGCCTAGAAGAATACCGGCTGGGCACCTTGCATAGTGAACCCATTTGGCATAAGCTGACCCAACCTAGACAACGATATAGCCCAGACAAATCCCCAGCACACCCAGGGTCAATCCTGGGCCAACATCTGGTGGCCCTTCAACAGACATGCTGGGGGCTCATGGGCCAAAATGTGAAAAAAGTGGGCCACAGCAAGCCACTGTCATGTCTGTTTCTACTTGGTGAACACAGTTCCACAGTCTCTAGTTCTCAGGTAAGCAGTCTCTCAAAACCAGTTCACTTACTCTTTTTGGCCAGGTGCCTCTCTCATTCTCTTAAGAACATTTATAGAAGGGTGATGGGTGGGATGCACTGTGGTGGGAAGCTGAGGCCTTGTATGCCCACCTGAGTGGTCTGTAGGTGAATATGACCTGCCCCACCTTCCCACCTTGGTTAGGCCTGCCCCCCTTGTGTCCAGACATAACCTGCCCCCTGCTCAAGTAGGCCCTGTCTCCTTGAGTCATAAAAAAATCCAGTTTGTCCCACTCACAGCAACGATGGCGTGCAGGCAGCTGAAACAGAGAGGTAGGCACTGACAGCAGGTTGGTAACTGGAGACAAAAGGACAAGTTAAGATGAGGGAGCAGGTATGCAGCATGCTGGAGAGAGGAGACAATGTCCAACATACGGCTGAAACAAGGGCTTGCAAAAGCGAGATTCACAGCAAAATTCCCGGTTCATCCCAGGACAAAGCAAGAAGTGGGAATGATTTGCTAAATTCTCAGTGTGGAAGACAACATTGTACATGCACAAAATGGCTACTGCCTTTAACCAAAATAGCAGCAACAGCGTCTCTGCCATTTTGGTTAAAGGCAGCAGTCATTTTGCACATGTGCAATCCGCTGCCCTTAACCAAAATGGCAGCGGCACTGTTGCTACCATTTTAGTTAAGGGTGGCAGTCATTTTGCACACATGCAGTGATTTATTTATTTTTATTTCTCAACAAGAATTTGTACCAGGACATCCTGGTACTTGGGTTTGTGAGTTTTATTTGTGAGAAACAAATTGGGTTGCTCATTCAGACCTAGTCCAAGTATAGTACAGGGCTGGGAAGAAACAGACCATCATTCAGGAACAAAAATGAGGATAGCAAGCAGTAAGCTTAAGGAAGACATACAAAGCTCCACAGACAGACGCACCAAAGACAGACGCACAAAGTAATTGGAAATTATTCCACCCTACGTCTCTTCTTACTGTATGGTTTAATATGTTGGGACAGCCAGTCAACGAAGCGGCATAGCAGGGTATGGACTGTTGAGGAAAACCCCTCTAAACCCAACAAGAGTCAGGATAATGCAGTGGTAATACAGTGGTGGCACTATGGCGCTGCAGTGCCCCCAAAACTGCCAATATTAGTTGACCCTGACCAGTTTGTAGGAGAGCTAAGCTTCTGGAAGAATGATTCCAGAAGCCTCCCTTTCCTTGCAACAGCACAAGGAAGGAATTGGTACCTTGAGAACATCAATGCTATCAACAGTTGCCTTGTGGCATTGGAATACAGAAGGCTGGACAAGTTAGGGGAAAGTGGATAACAAGGTAGTCACCACAATTTCACTACCAAGGACCATAGCGGTAACAGAGCATATGCTTAAATCAATTAATGAACTTTGTGTCCCAGAACAATCAGGGTCAAACACCAGAACATTAGTCTGTAGTAGAGCAAAAGGAATATGTAGAAGGACGGGTCCCGTTATCTTAAGGATTCTTGGACATAGTTTATAAATTTAAAAAGAAAATAGAACTACTATAGAGAGAGCTGCAGCTCCTTCATCACACCAGGTACCAGCCACTCCATTCCAAACCATAGTTCTTCAGCATTCGTCAATCTTGATGGCAGCTACCAGTTTAAAGGTCCTCTCCTATATCTCCTTTCCATGTCACTTCTCAATTATACCTGTATTTCAAAAATTTCCCTCCACTTCAAAAATGTGGCTCTGTTTCAAACATTTTCCAGCCACATATTGGCTGCCTCTGCCTACTCAGGGCACTAAAATTTAAGCACAGAAGGGATAAAGCATAAAACAATATAATAATAATATACGGCATAAATCACCTTTTCCAGAATGTTTGTAAAACATCTAGCATACTTGGACACCAAACATGACTGAGGCTTATAATAACTTCCATAATACATATAAATAACTAAGCAGAACATGGCCAGGTAATGAAAAGGTGAAATATTTCTTGTTAGGTTTACTACTATATCCCTCAGCTTCTCTTAACTAATTCATTTTGATATTGGTTCTCTTGGGTCAGTCGAGGCCCTACCTATGATGTTCTTCTAACTAGAACTGGTTTGATACCATTTACACTAGTGAGGCATTTGCTTCAATAATAGGAGGACAGGGGAAACTTCTGATCATTTGTTTCTAGAGATTGTACAGTAATAATATTTGAGGTTTGCAAGTTATTTCAACCATTATTACTACATTTTCAACATTATGATATTACAAGCTCAGAAGACAGAAATGAGCAGCTACTATTTTATAGCAAGTGCAACATGACATTTACTGTGTAGGACATGGTCAATATTTACTCTGTAATTATATAGTTTCACACATGGTTGCCTGCTCAAACCTAGTAAAAGTAAAAGGGACTCCATGTGTTTGCTGTGTTTGCCAAGAACTGGCTTAGCCAAAAAGTTTTAAGCAAACAAACAAACAAAGTTTTTTAAATGTTCTTCTTTAATACTTTCTGTTAAATTTCTCATAGTTTAAAACTATTTGCTACAATCGGCATATGTTAATGATAATCGTATAATGCTTGAAAATCTCAAAGGAACTGACCTAAGTGGGTCTTAGCCGCCTTCTACTTTAACATTTCCTAAAAGGATAATAGTTCTATATAGAGAACCAGAAAATGTATCAATCTCATATCCTGAGATGAAAAATGCCTAAGCTAAGTATTGTGTCAACTTTTATTGGTGTGTGTGTGTGTGTGTGTGTGTGTGTGTGTGTGTGTGTGTGTGTGTTAGTTACAATATGTCTTATTGGGAACACTGAAAAATGTAGTTTCTAAACAGCCAGCCACTGTAAATTCTGTAGATGCTGCAATAAAATATTCCAGGTTCATAGTTCAGTTTCTAAAGACGAAAGAAGCTAGAGAATGGGAACTCTAGGCTGATTTTGACAGGTATCTCAGGAACAAAAGCAGTTCCATTCTGAAACACGCCAACACTCCCAACACACGGTGGATTTATGGTTTTGTTTGCACAGTGAAATTTACTGATCATGAATAGCTGAAGCCCTCAGCTCACCTTAAGGCATTTGAGGGATTCCTACACTAAGACAGCAGAACTCAGGCATATAAAACTGACAGAAATATTGCCAGGGGAGGAGGAGCACTCACAGGCCTGGGGGTGGAAATTGAAAAATATTTGGTGTGGAACATCTGCAGAATTGAAAGAGAGCATTCCTGATCCTGCTTTCATTAAAATGAATGGCAAAACTTTCTTTGACTTCACCAGAAGCAAGAATTGGGCACAGGGATCACAGCACTGGTGCTTGGTTTCCCCAGTTTCTGTAGAATTTCAAGCTGAACAAATGTAATTTCTAATCAGCTTTCAATGAGCAAACACATCATAGCCACTACGGTAAATTAACTAGTCTCCAGGTGTAATTATACCATTGTCAGCCAGAAGTAATTCTACCGTTGCAGAAGAATGCTGGGTACAATAACATACCTTCGGTAGCAGAATCAGAAGGTAATGCAAGTTCACAACTTGAGGGAGAATTTTACACTCCTTTCAATAACAGCTTCCAAAAGGTTCTGGCTTAATGAAGCAAAAAGAAACTGCCTGGTGGGAAATTTCTGTGAAACTGCACTTGTTAAAGTTATTTTGCCTCTGGTGTCATTTACATCCTGAAAAGGCTGCACTGTACAGTTTAGTTTTTGTTTGTTTCAATTCAGCTCCTCTACACACAAATATTTAAATCAGTTTATTTGGGGGTACTGGGATTTTGCCACATTTGCTTATTCTTGTATTTGCTTAACATTTGTTTAGAAGAGGATAGTGCTGGTGCAATCATTGTACATATGTTTATTCTGCTCTAACTTAGAAATGAGTTCCTGTGTAGTTTTCTTCTTCCCCTTCCTTCCACACCCAAGTGGCATTCTATAAACGCAGATCTCCCAGGTCTCATTGTCAGATGGGGAAGATCTGCCCATTTCCCCCTGACTCTGTCATACTGTGTGAAGTCTTCATTGTAGGTCCGGATTGGGAGGAAATGAACAGTGAGTAGGTGAAAAGATGGAGTGAGTGAGATAGGGCCATAACCCATTTGTTTTTGTCTAGCCCTGTTTAATATTTAATATTTACTATTTAATATTTGATTGTTTTTAGATGTATTTTATTGTATTTTACTGTTTTTATGCTGGAAGCCGCCCCGAGCTGCGTTGCAGGAGGGGCGGGGTATAAATTTATAAAATAAAATAAATAAATAAATAACTGTGGGAAATGTATACTATGGTGGTAGACTTCCTGGGAAAAATCAGGGGCTTTGGGAATTAAAGGCCACTGTGGTCAGTCAAGAACCCTTTTTTGTTACTGAGCCCTAACAGAGTCAACTGCCCTGCTGGGATACTTGGGTCTTCTGAAAAGTATGTGAAGTTGGATGCATGAGAATGAAAACAGCATGGTTTTGAAAACAGTGTGTATGTTTGTACAATTCATCCACTTTTTAAAAATACAAGTCAGTTTTTCCATGGAAATGTAAATTTAATAACAATTGAGGAACATGGATAGAGGGATTATGTAAAACCTAAAAAGAAGAGCATCAGGAGGTTGGGCATCTAGGACATAAGTAGACATCAGTGTTGGGGCAACAAGTCAGGACCAGGACCAAGAGTCTGGATTCAGGAGCTGGGCTGGCTCTGGAATCAGAATGGAGGACAAGGCAAGAAGCCAAATCATAGTCTAATCATGAAAAGCTCAGAAGTTGGGGAATCAGTTTTGGGGAAAGAGAATCTAGAGGAGCTAGGAACAGGCAGCACATGGTCCACGAAAGGGGAGCAAGGCTGGAAGATTAAGGGTTGTGTTGGGCTGCCATGGACAAGGAGCTAGAACAGGTGGTGGGGCATGGGAACCGGAAGCAGTGTTTCACCCAGCTTCCTGAGGCTGTCATGCTGTCTTTGAACTATATGGTCAGCCAATCAAGATGCTGGGATGAGGATGCAAAGCTGTCAGAGACCTGACCGATGACTGGAGTGGTGTGGGCTGGCCAATAACAGGAGCCCCTTTGAGTGGCAGCTAGGCCAGAGAAATGGTGAGTGTTGGCACCACAGAACAGGGCCACAGTGTGAGGTCCTCCTAACAGAGTGTCACAATTTGGTCCCTATAGCCAACCTTGTTCTGGAGCAAACAATCTGTTCAGGCACTTTACCTCACAGATTATTTCTTTCTCCATTCTGATTCCATCCTCATCCTCAATTATACCTGTTCACCTCACTCAAAATTAAGGATGTTGAGGGCAATAAAAGTCCCCTCTGTGATGATGGAGTAGCATCTCTCTCTTCTTTTATGCTGTTAAGTAACCATCATTACTGTGAAAATCCTCTAGCGTCATTTATGCCTGAGAGAGCAAAGATAACCAAAGCTAGTTCTACAGGATTCTGACAGAAAACCCATCGACTGGGTAAAAATTAAATAAATGCAGAACAGGATGAGAGCTCAAAGGAGTAACTTGAGGTCAAATTAGCAACATTTTGAAGGTCATTTAATTTCATTAGCTCTGCTCATGTGCAGCAGCTCCAAGTAATTTTTAAGATGCATTTTGTCCATAAAATGTATGTTTTCATTAAATGAATCATTACTTTTATGGCCTCTACAATCAATCTACTTCTCCCACACTTTAACCATGAGAAACAAATCAGACATAGACACAAACATTTATAGAGAAGAGCTCTTTTTAAAGTGTGGGTGATGGCTTAAGGGCAAGAGATTGAGATATCACTTTATGATGTATGAGAAAGGCATTTGCTGGAGCTAGCAAAGAATCAACAAAGGCAGCTTACATAGTTCAGAAAACATGGAAATACTCCGAGGGAAAATCAACATGCCTACTAATGCAAGGATGAGAACAGTATTATTCTTGTTCAGATGCAGTTCTTATTCTTTTGATTTATAACCTTTAGTGAATTCCTTTGGGCTACCTGATACTATTTATTCACTATTTCCCATTGTACTGTACAAAATATGCAAGTGCTCCCCTAACTGCCTTCACACTTTTCCCAAGAGAGTACCTCCAGCAGTGAAATATTTGCCATAAAGACTGAAATTCCTGTCCTTCAACCATCTAAAAGATACACCTCGGAAACAGTGTCAATTAACACTCTTATGTGGACAGTATTCCATTGCAAAATAATAAAAAATAATAATAATAATCACCCCTACTATCCACTACCTCCGCTCCTGCACCCAGGCTGCTGAACGCCTCTGGCACAAATCCCGCTCCCACCCTGACTTCCTCCACTATAAATTCTCCCTCTCCTCCTTCTCTTCCGCTATCTCCCTGGTGAGGCAAAACTACTATGCCTCCTGGGTTGAATCCTACTCTCATGACCTCGCCACCTCTTCTCTACCTTTGACTCCCTTCTCAAGCGCCCCTGCCTCCTCCACCTTCTTCCCTTTCTGCTCAGGATCTCATGTCATTCTTCACCTCAAAGATTTATAAGATCCACCGGGACACTGCTTCCCACCCATCTCCTCCTCCCACTCCCTCACCACCCCCTCCCCCCTCTCACCTCTCCTCCTTCCCTCCTGCCTCCCTCAAGGAAATCTCCTCTCTGCTCCAACCCCTCCACCTCCCCTCTCGACCCAATCCCCCTCCCACCTCCTGACCTCCATTGCTCCCACTGTTCCCCCCACCACCACCACCTTTTATATGTTATTAAGCTTTCCCTCTCCACTGGCTCCTTCCCCTCTGCCTTCAAGCATGCCACTGTCTCTCCCATCCTCAAAAAGTTCATCCTTGACCTCTCTGACCCCTCTAGCTACCGGCTGGTCTCCCTCCTACCCTTCACCTCTAGACTTCTAGAGCGTGTTGTCTACTCCCACTGCCAAGATCTTGTCTCTGCCAACTCCTCCTTGGACTCTCTAGCTTCCACCCCCTTCACTCCACGAAAATGGCCCTTGCCAATGATCTACTGGTCTTTACTCCATTCTTGTCCTCCTTGACCTCTCTGCTGCCTTTGACACTGTTGACCACTCGCTCCTATTGGACTCTCTTCACTCCTTAGGATTCTGTGGCTCTGTCCTTGACTGGTTCTCCTCCTACCTCTCTGACCGCACCTTTAATTTGTCTCTTCCCAATTCCGAGTCCTCCTCCCTCCCCCTCTCGGTTGGGGTTCCCCAAGACTCTGTCCTGGGCCCTCTCCTCTTCTCTATCTACACTCTGTCCCTTAGCAAACTCATTGCCTCCCATGGCTTCCAATATCACCTTTACACTGACAACACTCAACTCTCTCTCCCCCTCTGTCCAAGCTCGCCTCATCAACTGTCTCTCTGATATCTCCGCCTGGATGTCCCGACGTCAACTCAAGCTCAACATGTGTAAGACTGAGCTCCTTATCTTTCCTCCTTACCCTTCCTCTCCCCTGTCCATCCTTATTGATAGGGTCACTATCCACCCTGTTCCCCAAGCCCGTAGCTTGGGCTTCATCTTCGATACTCACCTTTCCTTTAAACCTTACATCGACTCTGTTGCCAAGTCCTGTCGCTTCGCCCTCCACAACATTGCTCGGATT
>QEPC01002063.1:1405179-1459277 GCA_003113815.1 Sphenodon punctatus | reverse complement strand
TCTTATCGGGGTTGAGCTTCAGTCTGCTCTGCCGCATCCATTCCGCCATGGCCTCCAAACATTGGGATAGCAACAAGACAGCAGGGTCTGGGTCAGTTGAAAAAGAGAGGTATAGCTGAGTATCATCAGCATATTGGTGACACCGCACCCCGAACCCCCTCACGACCTCCCCCAAGGGCTGCATATACACATTAAATATTAACGGAGACAGGATGGAACCCTGCGGAACGCCGCATGATAAGGCACGGGGGCATGATGTCTCCTCCCCCAACACCACCCGCTGGCTTCTCCCCGAGAGGAATGAGTGCACCATTCAAGAACGGTCCCATCCAGACCCCCCAGGTCACACAGCCATATCAATAGCAGCCCATGGTCCACGGTGTCAAAAGCAGCTGAGAGATCTAGCAGGATGAGAAATGTTGAACATCCTGCGTCCATTTCCCGGCGGAGGTCATCCACCAACGCCGTCTCAGTGCCATAGCCGGGGCGGAACCCAGATTGAAAAGGGTCTAGGAAACCGATGCTCTCCAGATGCACCTGGAGCTGGAGTGCCACTGCCCGCTCAATAACCTTCCCTAAAAAGGGAAGCTTAGAGACAGGTCGGTAACTGGCATCCATGTCCAAAGATGGTTTTTTCAGCAGGGGGCGCACCACAGCCTCCTTGAGGCAGGGCGACAACCTCCCCTGCTGCAAGGATGCATTCACTACCCTTGCCAGCACCGTCCCCAACGTCTCCCTGGAAGCTTTCACTAACCAGGACGGGCACGGATCGAGTTTATATCCTTGCATTCATTCCCCCTTAATACCAACACCGTCACTACACACCACAAAGGTCAGGGTGAAGAATCTGGGACTGACTTTGCTGGATAGTGACTTACTATACTAAATTAGGTTAGTTCAATACATCTACTAAATAAAATGTCTATACAAACTATAAAAAATAGATGAGAGTTGTTTTATGTCCCCTAGAACCCCCACAGATATTTATGCAAGGGGGAGTCTACTGCAAATCAAGTGCTTCTGGAACAGATCTAAACTTAATTGAAACAAACAGAGTTGTGCTACAAGGATCTGCCAAGAATCTTGAAAATCCCCACACTGCCTGACATGGATGAGAATGCAGAAAGCAATTTATATTTAATCCATGTTTCAAAATCAGGATTCAAGCCAAGAGTTCATTCACCCATTTTAGCCATTGATCATTTTAAAGAAGGAAGTTCCTGGAGACTAGCCAAGAAAAAGAATAATGTTGTCACCCTCTGATTTTTCTTCTAGACACAAAGAACTGGCAGCGCAGCTACTGCTGCTTTACAGGAAATAATACCCACTTCAGAAAAAACAGAAGCTAGTTCCTGGGTTTATTGAGAAATGTTTGTTTACCCTACAGGTGCCTCTGGCAAAATGTAAGGTGCTGTGCAGGGCTGGCTAAGCATCAAGTGTTCACAGCAAGTTCCTGATTCCCACTTCGATTTTCAAGGTGAAAATGGAGTTTGCACACTATATTAACAAAGTGAGGCAAATGATAAAGCTCCATTCAAAAGAGGTGAGAGTATTAACTTCTGAGCAAATTAACTTACATAAAAACAGCTTGAAAAGCTAGCTCAACCAGATATTGGTGTTCCACCTGCTGAGATTGGAGTTCCTACCTAATGCCTTGATTTAGCAAAGTGCTTATATGGATCTCAACAGCTCCTCTCCTCTCACACAGCATTCCTAAAAATCAGGCAAGCATACACGTGATAGCTTCCACAGCAGTGAATGTAGCTGATGTCGTGAATACAGTAGACACCCCCACATCCAGACACATTGGGGATATTCTTTTAGTCTGGATTAGACAGGTGTCCAGGTAAGATAAGGGAGTTTCTATTGGATTTTGTTCTAGGAAGGGTCAAACATTCTCACAGGACTATTTTCAACCATTAAAGTCAATGGCCATAAACCAAAACCCCTCCGTATGGGTTGCGTGCATGTGTGAGAACATGGGTTGTGCACAGGATCTACGGGGCATGAGATCGGCCACACCAAGAATGAGGTCACATTGTACCACAGAAAAAGATTGCTGCCTAAACTCTCCACACTACTTTTACATCCTGTCAGCATCAAAGTCTTTTTATTTGCCTTATATTTAGTTAAATTTTTTCATAGGTGAAGCCCGTGGACTCTTTTTATATATTCATAAATGGCATCAGCAAGCTCTGAAAGTAAATCCAAGTGCATGAACAGGATGAAATCTGGATCCCGAAACAAGTCAGAGAGGAGACTTAGGCCATTTTCAGACCTCTCCGCCTCCCCCCCGTGCATATTCTGGCTGCAGGAGGGAATGTGCAGCCAAGATATGCGCGGGGATCAGCTGGTCTGAAACACACACACACACCCCGCATGCGCAGCTTTGCTGACAGACACACGCAGGGATGCAGGGCAGGAAATCCAGCTCTGCATCCCTGCGGGTGTTTGTTGGCAAAGCCACACATGTGGGGGCTTTCAGACTGGCCAATTCCTGCTCATATTCTGGCTTGCACCCCCTGCCCCTGCAGCCAGAATATGCGTGGGGAGGGAAGGTCTGAAAGTGTCCAAGATGCTACAGTCACTCTTTAGTGTCTCAAGAGTTCACTTCTCGGAGGCAGTTTTTGTCAGAGAAACTAGAAATAATTTCTCAGGCTATACATAGGCTTTCTACAGACATTAGCGAGATAAAAACATGTCTTACAATGCTGGAAAGTGGTTTGGATAAGAACAGCACTGATGATATGAAAATTAAAAAAGAAAATACTATTTTTAAATTAAAGATCAGCAATTTAGAACAATAAAAACAACAAGATGACCTGAAAAATTGTTTTCAAAGAAATAACTTTTAGACTAAGGCCGCTTTTACACAAGGCTTCTTAATAGAGCGTTTCTAAATTCCTGGAGAAAGAAACTCACATGGGGGGAGGGGGTAGACATTCTTCCTTGCTATCAGGAGTGAGCTGGGTGCCATTGAAAACAGCGGGCACCGTGAACCATATGGAGGGGCTCCCAACTCCTCATCTCCAAGCCTGCGCTAGTTCGCGATGCCTGCTGTTTTCAGTGGCACCTAGCTCACGTCCGGTAGCAAGGAGGAACGTCTAACCTCCCCCCCCCATGTGAGTTTCTTTCTCTAGGAATTTAGAAATGCACTATTAAGAAGTATTGTGTAAAAACAGCCTAATTGGGATTCCTGATGGCTTTGAGGGAACAAATATGAATGGTTTCCTACAACATGTCATACCAGAAATTCTGAAACAAGATCCATCATTGCCTCCACTTGAGACTGAACGAATTCACCACATAGGATCAAATCCTAACCAGAACAAGTTCAAGTCCAGTCCAATTATATTTAATCTCTTGAGATTCTCTGAGAAGGCAAATCTTCTGACATTAGCTAGGAAGACGGGAAATCTTATGTTTAAAGGACAAAAAAACCTCTATTTCCTAATATCTCAAAAGAGCTGAGAAGTAAAGAGCACCCATTAATCAAATAAGACAAGTCCTTCATTGANATAGTGACTTACTATACTAAATTAGGTTAGTTCAATACATCTACTAAATAAAATGTCTATACAAACTATAAAAAATAGATGAGAGTTGTTTTATGTCCCCTAGAACCCCCACAGATATTTATGCAAGGGGGAGTCTACTGCAAATCAAGTGCTTCTGGAACAGATCTAAACTTAATTGAAACAAACAGAGTTGTGCTACAAGGATCTGCCAAGCATCTTGAAAATCCCCACACTGCCTGACATGGATGAGAATGCAGAAAGCAATTTATATTTAATCCATGTTTCAAAATCAGGATTCAAGCCAAGAGTTCATTCACCCATTTTAGCCATTGATCATTTTAAAGAAGGAAGTTCCTGGAGACTAGCCAAGAAAAAGAATAATGTTGTCACCCTCTGATTTTTCTTCTAGACACAAAGAACTGGCAGCGCAGCTACTGCTGCTTTACAGGAAATAATACCCACTTCAGAAAAAACAGAAGCTAGTTCCTGGGTTTATTGAGAAATGTTTGTTTACCCTACAGGTGCCTCTGGCAAAATGTAAGGTGCTGTGCAGGGCTGGCTAAGCATCAAGTGTTCGCAGCAAGTTCCTGATTCCCACTTCGATTTTCAAGGTGAAAATGGAGTTTGCACACTATATTAACAAAGTGAGGCAAATGATAAAGCTCCATTCAAAAGAGGTGAGAGTATTAACTTCTGAGCAAATTAACTTACATAAAAACAGCTTGAAAAGCTAGCTCAACCAGATATTGGTGTTCCACCTGCTGAGATTGGAGTTCCTATCTAATGCCTTGATTTAGTAAAGTGCTTATATGGATCTCAACAGCTCCTCTCCTCTCACACAGCATTCCTAAAAATCAGGCAAGCATACACGTGATAGCTTCCACAGCAGTGAATGTAGCTGATGTCGTGAATACAGTAGACACCCCCACATCCAGACACATTGGGGATATTCTTTTAGTCTGGATTAGACAGGTGTCCAGGTAAGATAAGGGAGTTTCTATTGGATTTTGTTCTAGGAAGGCTCAAACATTCTCACAGGACTATTTTCAACCATTAAAGTCAATGGCCATAAACCAAAACCCCTCCGTATGGGTTGCGTGCATGTGTGAGGACATGGGTTGTGCACAGGATCTACGGGGCATGAGATCGGCCACACCAAGAATGAGGTCACATTGTACCACAGAAAAAGATTGCTGCCTAAACTCTCCACACTACTTTTACATCCTGTCAGCATCAAAGTCTTTTTATTTGCCTTATATTTAGTTAAATTTTTTCATAGGTGAAGCCCGTGGACTCTTTTTATATATTCATAAATGGCATCAGCAAGCTCTGAAAGTAAATCCAAGTGCATGAACAGGATGAAATCTGGATCCCGAAACAAGTCAGAGAGGAGACTTAGGCCATTTTCAGACCTCTCCGCCTCCCCCCCGTGCATATTCTGGCTGCAGGAGGGAATGTGCAGCCAAGATATGCGCGGGGATCAGCTGGTCTGAAACACACACACACACCCCGCATGCGCAGCTTTGCTGACAGACACACGCAGGGATGCAGGGCAGGAAATCCAGCTCTGCATCCCTGCGGGTGTTTGTTGGCAAAGCCACACGTGTGGGGGCTTTCAGACTGGCCAATTCCTGCTCATATTTTGGCTTGCACCCCCCGCCCCTGCAGCCAGAATATGCATGGGAGGGAAGGTCTGAAAGTGTCCAAGATGCTACAGTCACCTAGTGTCTCAAGAGTTCACTTCTCGGAGGCAGTTTTTGTCAGAGAAACTAGAAATAATTTCTCAGGCTATACATAGGCTTTCTACAGACATTAGCGAGATAAAAACATGTCTTACAATGCTGGAAAGTGGTTTGGATAAGAACAGCACTGATGATATGAAAATTAAAAAAGAAAATACTATTTTTAAATTAAAGATCAGCAATTTAGAACAATAAAAACAACAAGATGACCTGAAAAATTGTTTTCAAAGAAATAACTTTTAGACTAAGGCCGCTTTTACACAAGGCTTCTTAATAGAGCGTTTCTAAATTCCTGGAGAAAGAAACTCACATGGGGGGAGGGGGTAGACATTCTTCCTTGCTATCAGGAGTGAGCTGGGTGCCATTGAAAACAGCGGGCACCGTGAACCATATGGAGGGGCTCCCAACTCCTCATCTCCAAGCCTGCGCTAGTTCGCGATGCCTGCTGTTTTCAGTGGCACCTAGCTCACGTCCGGTAGCAAGGAGGAACGTCTAACCTCCCCCCCCCATGTGAGTTTCTTTCTCTAGGAATTTAGAAATGCACTATTAAGAAGTATTGTGTAAAAACAGCCTAATTGGGATTCCTGATGGCTTTGAGGGATCAAATATGAATGTTTTCCTACAACATGTCATACCAGAAATTCTGAAACAAGATCCATCATTGCCTCCACTTGAGACTGAACGAATTCACCACATAGGATCAAATCCTAACCAGAACAAGTTCAAGTCCAGTCCAATTATATTTAATCTCTTGAGATTCTCTGAGAAGGCAAATCTTCTGACATTAGCTAGGAAGACGGGAAATCTTATGTTTAAAGGACAAAAAAACCTCTATTTCCTAATATCTCAAAAGAGCTGAGAAGTAAAGAGCACCCTTTAATCAAATAAGACAAGTCCTTCATTGATCAGATATCAAATACTATGGGTGTTGTAACGGGGAACACCCTGAGTCTGCCTAGCGCCTTGTGCAAGTTCTCCTTTGGTGACAGGCCCCCCTCTCTCGTCCTAGTGTCTCAGGGTATCTGCCTATAGCTGCCTCACTCCATCTCTGTAGCCCTCCTGGTGAGGCCCTCATTCTGGTCCAGCTAGCCTCTTCTGCATCCACAGTTTGCAGCTTTGGAGCAAGTCCAGCCTGGCTCCATGCCGTGGCCGATCCCACATCCAGGCAAGCCTCCTGCTAGCTCTGGTCTTCTCTCCCAGCCTTCTCTCCATGCCCCGCTGGTCAGGCTCCTCTCTCTGCACCATCACCTGAGGCTGTGAGCCTCTCTTTCCCACCCCCTCATCAGCCCCCCACAAATGCTTGTTCTTTTCACCCAGCCTGCACACCTGTGCCCTGTTGAGCTGACCCCTGCTCATTTGGTCAGCACTCTTTAAAAGGGCTGCCTGTGCTGGCTGCACTGCTTAAATTCTTAAAGAGACCTGGGTTGCCACCTGCCACCCTCCTACAGGGGTCTTTTACACATAACAAAAGTCAGGTGTTTGAACCCCTAAACACGTTTTTGGCTGTTGTGTGTGTACACCACCACAACCCCAAGCATGCATTTGGCCAGCTGTTGAACTTGTTCTGAACAAAAGTGAACACAGTTGGATTGGAAGGTAACTTTGTATGTTCAGGTTGAACACACGTGTGATGTTACATCTATACACAATGCATGGTGTGTTCACATCCACTTCCTGTCCCACAGTCATAGAGTACAGTGGTTTAGGAATGGGACTTGGCCATGTCAGACTACTTCCTGGTCAACTCTATGTCTCTGTCTGCTATGCACTTCCTGCCCATAAATCCAGTGTGCCAATTTCATATCGGCCATTTGTGGTCTTCCACCATGGAGACTGGCAGCCAGAGCCAAACACAGACTCAGACCCAGACCAGCACTAAGCTATCCAATGCCCCACAGGCAGTGAAAAATGCTGGTAAAAGCCAGTGTAGGCATGTCCTTAAAGAACCAATGAGACCCTCACCTTCATTTTTTAAAAATTCATTTTATTTATTTAAAATTTATATCCCGCCTCTCCTGCCCTCAGGGAAGCCCAGGGCGGTGAACAGCATTCAATAAAAACAATACCAAAATTTTAAAATACAATATGTGGGGAAACCTCACTCCCACCCCCCACCTCAACCCTACCCCTCGCCAAAAGCCTGACGGAACAGCCAGGTCTTACATACACACCAAAACAGCAGGAGAGTGGGAGCCAACCGAGCCTCCTCCAGGAGCGAATTCCACAGCACAGGGGCGGCCACCAAAAAAGATGTAACTGCCGAAACACACTCCCTGCCACAGCCACAACCTGAGATTCCAGGCTGAGCCACAAATCGAGGAGCACACCCAGACTCCGCACTTGAGAGACCATTGGAGGGCGAAACCCCCCTCCCCTCAACAAGAGGAGATTCAACCACCCCCAGGTCCCCCAAGCCCTTGTCCACCAACATCACCTCCATCTTGTCAGGATTCAATTGCAGATGGCTCAACCTCATCCAAGCCCCATACTTCATCTGAGTATGGAGCGATAGCACCATGCAAGAGGCCCTGAAGTCCTCGTATCAAAATGAGGCAATGTAGAAGTAGTTTTCAGACAGAAGAAACTTCAACAGGGACATGCAGCAGTAGACCAAAGATTTGTGTTAGGGCTACCAAGGGCTCCATGACCACCAGACCCACTTGGGAAGGGAGAAACATCACAATCCCTTTTGAGAATGTACTTAACCAAGTCTTTCATAAAGCTAGAAGCCAAAATTGGCATGGACAATTACAAGAACCATCGGTGCAAAATGGTGGAAATACAGCCCCATGAGTTCAGCTTGCAGCAGGTGTTCAGCTTGCCGCCACCACCACCAACAACAACAACAATGGATTGAGAAGAGGAGGCGATTCTCCAACTTGAGCTTATCCCCATGGAGGTTGCCACTAAGCTGCAAGGGCAACCCAAGTTTCTGGTTCCAGAAATAGACACAGATGAGACCAACGTGAAGGAGGATGAGGACAGGAATCACATACCCCCAGGACAGTAGCCAAGAGAGGAACCAGTGGTTCCCAAGACAGGTAACTTACTCCTGTAATCTAGGGGCAGAGTGGTCTTAGCCCATCTTGTTTGGAGCCCACAATCCATTGCTGTCTCTCTTCTTTGGAAATGGCTATGGGAGTGAGGGTTGTTTTCAGCCCATGTTCCATTGCTCTGTCTTGGAAGTTTGCAAAACCCCATCAGTCTCTAACTCCGTCTCCCTTTTTTTCACAATACAGTCCTCCTAGATGTTCCAGGTGAGCAGGAACAGCAGTTGATGCAGGAGGAAGTCCCATCCCATGCTGCAACTGGATCTGAATGAGCATGGACATTCTGTGCCCAAAGATGCCATTGCCATGATGAGATAGCAGAGTGCTTGGTCCTGGAAGCCAGCAGCTTGTCATATAGACTCCATCAGAACTTGATAGAGGAGGAAATGTCAGGAGTGATTGGTGATTAATAGTATTTTGCCAAGATGCTGGAATGGATGGATAAATACTGGAAAGACCTGAAGGAGGAAATCCAGTGCAGGCTCCGAAGGAATGGACGCTACCATAAAAGGCACGTGCAGCAGACCCGGAATACCACGCAGAGCTGAAGTGCTCCTCGGAAGCGGTAGAAAGGTTGACCTGGGCCATCCTTGAAATCTGGTCAACATTTTCTATTAGCAGGACAAGACGCAATGAGGATAGGACTGAAACAAGAATTAAAACAATTCTCGAGAAATCTCGCAAGAATGAGAACCAGTCTTGAGATCTCACTGGGATATCAACACCTGATCTGAGTTCTTAGTGAGATTTCAAGCCCAGGTTTCCCACCACCACCTCCCAACTTCGGTTTGGCAAGGGGAGCGCATTGACCTGGATTGTTTTGGCCTGGAGAGATGGAGTTCCAGCTCTCCTGGCCAACTCAGCCCATTCAAACAGCCCTCAAATAGCTGCCTGGTCAGTTTCAGGCTGAAACTGGTGAGGCAGTCATTTGTGGTTTTGCAAGGGGCCACTCTGGCTAAAGCTGAGTAGCCCTTTGCAAAGCCGACTTCCTGAGGGCAGAGAAGCCCCTCAAGAAGCACCCAAGCCCCTTTGCAAAGCCCTACAAGGGTGGAAAGAGCAGGGCTCTCTCTCTCTCGCCCACTCCCTCTGCCAAGGCAGCCCCTCAGGAAAAACCCAAGCCCATTTGCAAATCCCTGCAGAGGGGCAGAGAGCAGGGATCTTCTCTTTCCCCCTAGCTTGGGCTCTGTAAGACACAGAATGACTTGGTCTTTTCCCAAGGGGCTGCCCTGGCAAGTGGAGTGGGGGACCCAGGTCCCCCAGTCCTGCCAGGGCAGCCCCTCAGGAAGAGCCCAAGCCCCTTTGCAAAGCCTTGTGCATGGGGCAAGAGCAGGGATCTGCTCTTTCCCACTGGTGCAGGCTTTGTAAACTTGGGCTTTTCCTGAGGGGCTGCCCTGGCAGGACTGGGGGATCTGGGTCCCCCACTCCCCTTGCCAGGGCAGCCCTTAGCATCTTGTCAGCTCTTGGCATCTTGCAAAGTCCAGCACAGGGGAGCACGGATCCCTACTTTGTCCCCCAGCACAAGGCTTTACAAAGGAAAGAGTATACAACTTTTGCAAACATTCTTCATAACTGACAAGCCCCAACCCTAATGCGCCGACCCCCGGGTCAGTTCATGTCAGTAACAAAGACCTTCAAGTTCTCGGCAAGGCGGCAATGAAGGAAGCTGCCATTTCTCAGCTCATTGTCATTTTCTAGAAGAAGCCAAAAAAAAAGTGTTTCTCGCTGAGAAACTCAAAAAGACTGAGATCAAGTTTCAGCCTTAAATGAGGACTTTGGCTTCTCGTTTCCATCCCTGAGACACTCCACCCTCCTACCTGCAATTTTCCTCCATGTGCCTTCAAACCTGTTTGTTCCTTCCATGACCCTGATTTAGAGACTGAGGCCCCAGAAGTCCCTGAAGCCACTCAGCCTCCTTATCTGGAGGAGTCCAAGCAGGTTCCTGTGGAACAGAGAAACAAGAGAAAGATAGATTTGTAGAATACTTGTTTTCCACCCTTCCCTTTCCCCTTTGAGTCACACTTTCCAGTTTCACGCTTTCCCTTACACATTCAATAAAGTTCTGTTCAATTATTCTAAGAGGTGGTGAGGGGGTGGTTAGAGACATTCATTCCAACATTTCACATGCTTTATTGAATATTAAATGGAAAACTTAATTTTAATTTGTTTAGAACTCAAAAAGTTGGCATTTTATAACAATAGTAATCAACATTAACCAACTTGGGGGAGGGGGGGAGGGTTTGGGAAGGGAGGGTGAGTTTTATGATTTGTTTTAAAATGTGTTGCTTTGTTTTTAAATGTTTTATTGTTAAATATTTTTGTGTTGTTCACCGCCCCAAGCTGCCTTTGGGCAGGAGGGGTGGGATACAAGTTTTAAATAAATAAATAAATAAAATACTCTCTGCAGAAACTCAAAGACAAAAGCAGAACTACAGTCTAGATTTCGTGGCTCATAACCTTATGCTCTCACACTGGTTTGTTAGTCCTCTTTTAACAGTTAACGAGTAATATATTCCTTAAAATCATTTCTCCAGTCAATCAAATAGTTTATAGATATTGGCCCTTTTCACACAGGTGCGCTCTATGGGTGCCCTGCAACATGTATAATCAAATGTAACACCCATTTTATCAGTGTTAGCGTGTTCGTGTGAAAAGGGCAAATATCTATAAACTATCTGACTGACTGGATAAAAGGGCAATTAAGTCAAAGAAGCCTTTGAAAACACCTTAAGAAAACTTGCTTGCTAAATACATTTTGACAAATAGTTAAGCAATGTCGTTCATTGTATCTACAACACACAAAGCAAACAAAATGTTGCAAAGAATCCATTATTAAAAACTTCTCAGATGTCTCTCCTTTTCAATATGCTTTACAATTTCATAATACTCACAACTAATAGCCAAAACAAAACAAAAATCTTCTTTGGCAGTAATTTCACTGAAATAATGCTTGCTGTCTAGGTTTTATTACCTTTGTGAAAAAAAACAAGAATTATAAATCTCAGCTTTATTATTAATCTGAATTATTATTTCAAACTGATAATCAAGACTAATAATCTCAACTGCATTTTTGTTTACCAACCAAAGATTTGAAAGGCAGCACATTTTATATTTAAGTGAGATGGTACAAGCATTACTGCTTATGTGAACTGTCTAGGGTCACTATTAGTTCTGGTACAGAAATGGAAAACAAGTATTATCCCAAATTAAAAACATCTGTGCAAGTTTAATGACCAAACAGACAAAGAAAAAAGTTACACATCCTCTGCTCCTCTACTTGGGGTTGCTGATCTATTGTGCATAGGCGTTCATTGACAGCTTTGCAAATTCTGCAAGCCCCTCTCTGTTCATTCATCTCATTGGGGTCAGGGCTCCGGGGTCAGAGCCTAGGGGAAGGAGAGGAGGAGGGCAAGGATGAGGGGAACAAGGGCAAAGGGATTTAACACTAAGACCCCTCAGGATGGACAGGCTCTGGCAGCCGGAGCCTAGGGGGCAAGGAAGGGAAGGACGGGAGGCAAGACAAAGGGGCAAGGAAGACGAGGAGGCGGCAAGAGGGGGGAGGAGGCAATGGGGGTAACAATGGATTGTCATGGCTCCGGGGTCAGAGCCTAGGAGGGGGAGGAAGGAAGGGTAGGTAGGTGAGGGAAGGAGGCAGGGGGATAACAAGGGGACCTCTCAGCCGCTCTCCGATACCAAGGAGACGAATTGCTCAGCATAAGAGCCAGACGGGCTGGCCTAAGAAAGCATACGGCTCATCATTGAGGTCAAGGGATGGGGAGCTAGGGAGAGGGAAACCAGGACCAGGGAGCAAGAAGCCAAAGGCAGGGAACTGGGAACCAAAGCAGGGACCAAGGGACCAAGGGCAAGGAACGGGGAACCAGAGGTGGGGAATGAGGGACCAGAGCTAGGGGAGCGACAGGGGACCCGAGGTAGGGGATTAGGGAACAACAGGGGACTAAAGGCAAGGAGTTGGGGGAAGCAAGGGGGCACCCGAGACAGGGAGCTTTGGACTAAGGACAAGGAACAGGGAGCTGGAAGCAGGGGCAAGGAGCGAGGGGCCAAGGGCAAGGGAACAGGGAGCCAGAAGTGAGGGAGCCAGAGGCAAGGCAATAGGAAGCCACAGGGGTGAGGGAGGGCAAGGGAACCAGCGGCAAGGGAACGGGGAGCCACAAGAGCGGGTTAGCCAGAGGCAGAGGAGCCAGAGGCAGGGCAACGGGGACAAGGAGCCACAGGGGCAAGGGAAAGCAGCAAGGGGCTAGAGGCAGGGAACCAAAGTCAGAGGAGCCAAGGTCCAGGGAACAGCTACAGGACTAACGAACCAGCAGCGTAAGGCTGGAGGGTCACGCAACAAGCTCGTGTGAGGCAATGCCAAAAGGAGAGGGGAGTAACAACAAGGTTATAAGAGAGACAGGAGACAAATACAGAACAGGGCCTTTCCAGCCAACACACAGACAACAGAACACAAAATATGCTATGAGGGAGCTTAAGGGAGCAGAGAAACACATCCACATAGACACAGGGCAGGATATCAACACAAGGGGAGGGGGAAAGGTATAATACACTAGGAAGACAGAGGGAACACAACACAGACTCAAAAGGTACAAACAGAGAGTAGCAAGAGAAGGAGAGTAGAGCAAGGAGTGTGAGCCAAGCAAGGGTCATGGAGGGATGACCTAAAGCGCCATACCTACCACAGCCCTAAGGCATCCCAGGTGCTTCTTAAGTGCCCAAATGCACTCTCAACTGCCATCCTGCAATGCTCAGTTTGGTGTTCAAGAATTCCTTGGCAAGAGTATGCTGTTTCTTGTAGTCTGTCATCAGGTATGGGTGAGGGTATGCTGGATCACTAATGATCATGGGCTTCATGGATATCCCGGTTACTCGCTCTCTCTGGGGCCTGAACTCACCCAGGCACAGGTGTGCTGCAAGTGTGGATCTTCGAAAACCATAGACATTATGCACGCTGCCAGCCCATCCAACGACAATGTCTGTGAAGTATATCCTGTGGTCAACAACAGCTTGTAGGACCATAGTGTTTACTACTTTCTGGTTCATGAACTCCTTTCCTGAATCTGGGGATGGAGAATGCAAACATGTGTCCCATCAATTACCCCAAAGAAGTTAAGGAATATTTTCTACTCAATTGCAGCAGTCACCTCCTCTGCAACCACAAGTTGCATCATTCTTTCCAAAAGTTCCTTTTAGAACAGTGCATACCTCCACCAAGATATATGAGGCCATGACCATTCCAATACCAAAGGAGTGCACAGTGGAGTGAAAACTGTCTTGAGTGACTAACTTCCAGAGTGTGATTGCAAACCGCTTATCCTCCAGCATGAATTCTCACATCCAACTGGTTATTTTGCGACCAATTATTTCGATTATCGGGGTCTTATCTACACCGCCTCTCAAAACACCCGGTGCCGCTGTTTCTAATGGTGCCCAGGTGATTTCCAGTCCACTGAGGAGTTTCTAAAGCCCTCCCCCCATCCTCCCAAAAGGGGTTCCCAGAGCCTCAGGTTTAAACTGAGGGAGAAATCCTGCTCATTTAAAAAGGCCCTGAGGGGGCAGCTTTCCCTCCATTTTGTGAGGCACTGAGGAGGTCAGCTTTCCCTCCATTTTGTGAGACACTGAGGGGACAGCTCTCCTTCCATTTGAGAAGTCTTCACAATACTTGTCATTGAAGAAGAGGACTATTGGACTAATTACCTCAGAAAGAGCTGAATCCAGCATTTGTTTACTTTAATTATAGAAGTAATAATTAATTAGTTGCAGAGCTGTAACTAGCCTATGGTCAACGTCGCAGTGGCCACAGGTACATTTACATGAAGGGAACAAACCAACCATGCCCCAGCTGTGTTTGTGTCATGCTGCAGCTGCCTGCCCCAGACTCCCTTTGTGTTTAGCCAGACAAAGGCTCTCAGAGGGGCTTTTGTCATGTATCCTGTATAAAAAGCATATATTTTTGACCATTTCTGTTCCAATATGTTGAACATTAGACTAGGTCTTTGATTGGTTAATTTCTAATGAACTGTCTTTAGAATGTCCTTTTAGCTGTAATCTTGGAGAAAAATATAATCAAGTCTTTCTCAAGAAATCAACATTTTCTGTTGACCAGTCTCAAGATATGTGATTCCCAAGCAGGGCAGGAAGAGGCCTTGTTTGTTTGGAGTTTACTCATTGTTAATCCTATCTTAGATGATAGACACCTGTTTTAGTATGTATCAACAGGCTTCTTATTATGTACTTTGAGAAAACCCTCCCTGTCAGCAGTTTTGACCTGACGTCATTTTTAGCTGACTTCCAAGCATTTCCCTCCATAAGAAGGGAGAGGAGAAATGGATTTTTCAGAAACATTTCCTTCCTTGGAGCTTTTTTCACATCCATATGGCAGTATGGGACAAAGGACTGGGTAATATGATGCATTGAGTCAACCATAGCAATAATACTTAGAGCATATGTTATATCTTATAGATGTTAAGATCTTTGACCTTGTAACAGAGCTGTTCCTTGAACAGAAATGTCCTCTTAAGTTATGTATTTTAACTGACACTGTTTCTTTTGTACTATGTCTTGATTTAAACTTAAGTAAACTATTGCTTTATATTTATAATATTCTTACGTCTCATAGCTTCATTTATAAATGAATTGTCTTTACAATACTTTGCTGAGCAGCTGGCTTATTAGCATAGTGTAAATGGAGTTTCCACATATTGGAAAAGAGCACCCTATATCCAGACCAGATCATGTCAGGCCTGGACCACTAAGTGCAAATTCCCTTTGAGGAAATGGAGGCACAACACGACACAGTCTTAGTTCCTGTGTCAGTGCTTTTGAACTTCCTTCCTCCAGAGGTTCATTTGAGCCTTGGCCTGAGCATCTTCCAGAGACGGTGTAAAACCTTTTTTTTTTAAAGGCATTTGGTGCATGGGGATAGGGGATTGGTGTGAGGTTGTGGGTTGTTTTAGGGTAGGGACATGATGGAGAGGTGGGTTTTGTGTGGGGTTAGGGTTTTTTGTATTAGTTTTAAATGTTTTAATCTATTGTAAGCTGCCCTGAGTCTCTGGGAGAGGTAGCATATAAATTCAAATAAATAAATACTCATTTCCATTTCTTATGAAATGGATACCTAGACCTCTGAAAATCTAAATTTAAATTAGGTTTACCTCTGAATGACCAACAGCCTCATATACACGTTGAACAGGTGGAGAGACAGAATGGAACCCTGAGGAACCCTATACTGTAGGTCCCAAGAGGACAATGAGCAATTGCCCATCTCCACTCTGTGGCACTTCCCCAACAGGAATTAAATCTAGAATTAAAGTAGGTAAGAGTTTACCTAGACCTCTGAATTAAATATTGTATTTAACTCTTCATGGAGTGTATTGCAAAAAAGTGTAGCTTTAACATGTTCTGACTTAACAAGGTCTTTATTCCCTTATGCAGACACCCTTGCACACATTTATGTGGACAAACTTCAATTGAAGTTTAGAGATAACACAGGAATTTCAGATAGCTAGAAAAGAAAGGATATAGCTACAATAAATTCCATAATTAAGGATGGTAGTCTTGCACCTTTTATTTATATATGTATGTAATACATTTCAGTTATGTAATGACCATAAGATATTTTACAAAACCTTTGTGCTCAGTTGTAGACATAGGGGAACATATGGAATAATGTATCATACACAAATTTGGAAAAATATGCATTGTATTATAAGGATAAATCTCACTTTGTTGGCAAATGGTTCAATAAGCTATTATATCCAGCAGATGTTAACATTAAAGGTAAATAGGGAAAGGATTTACAGATATTAGCAGATGAGAAATGGGAAAGTACCTGGAAATCACTTTGTAAAACATCTAATTCATGCTTTTAAAGATTTTTTTCAGAGCAAAATCTTAAATATATCTTGGACCCCAGATATATTATTTAAACCAGGGCTATCTTTGGATAACTATTGGCTGGAGATGTGGAAACCAGGTAGGCTCACTTAGTCATTTATTCTTTTGTCCTAGAATTACTCATTTTGGGGATAACATGTGGAGCTTCCTAACCTCCCATGTGTGCTCATGTATGTACATACGCGTGGTTTATGTGCAGTTTGCACATGTGCCATAGTTAAAATTAACATGGTACCATTGCCTGGATTATGCAGTCTTCCAAGGGGGGGGTGAGTCAGTCACCCTGAGACTCCCGATCCCCACCCTACTCCTCACACACCGAACCCCCATCCCAAGAAATGTGGGTGGTGGTGGCGTGAGGAGGGTGGGGGTCGGGAGTCTCAGGGTGACTGACTCACCACCACCCTATCCTCCTTGGAGGAGCCTTAGAGGGTGAGGGAGGGGGCACTGAGTGTGAGGAGGAGGGTGGGGGTCTGGGGAGGCTCGGGGTCAACACCACCACAGCCTCCTTGGAGGAGCACGAGAGGGTGAAGGACGGTGCCCCTGATTGTGAGGAGGAGAGCAGGGCTCAGGAGAGGCTAGGCGTTTCCAGCTCCAGACTCTTGGGAGGAACAGAACACACTGGAGTGGAGCACCCCAGCAGGGCCCTTTCCTCCCCATCAGCCCCCCATCCACACACTGGAGTGGAAAGCCCCAGCAGGGCCCTTTCCTCCCCATCAGCCCCCCATCCACACACTGGAGTGGAAAGCCCCAGCTGGGCCCTTTCCACCCCATCAGCCCCCCATCCCATACGCATACACTTAAAATTTGCCTGCCCCCACCCCCAGGAAGAGGTGCAGTGGGAGGGTGGAACATCTTCCTGGGGGTGGGGGCACCACACACACACACACACACAAGTCACCCCAGGCCCCCATCCCATATACACATACACACTGGAGTGGAAAGCCTCAGCAGGGTTCTTTCCCTTTTCCACACCTCTGTGGAGTGGAGTGCCCCAGCAGGGCCCTTTCCACTCCATCAGTCCCCCATCTAATATGCACACACTTAAAATTTGCCCACCACCACCCACAGGATAGATAGATTTATTTCTGGCATTAGCTTATCGTCATAGCCATTAAAATAATAACAAATTAGCAAAATACAAAAATACTAAAAAAAATACACATGACCAAAATACAAAGACAGCTCGAAAAAAGGCAATTAGAAAAGTACTACCATGTTAATGAGGAATTTGACTAACTTGCTTTTTGTCACATCGATTTTCAGGGCTAAAATTCAGTCTAATGTCAACAACTTTTCCCGATACTGCTCAGCTAATAGAGCATAGGATGCGACTGCTCTCATCTCCTGTATTTCACTAGAAGTCAGCATACTTCCCCTAGGGCATCATGAAAAGTACAATACAAGAGAAAGTGCCTTAAATCATCCACACCACCTCTTTTGCACATACAAACACGAAAAGCATAGGGAATTTTGGTGAAATGCCCACGGCGCACAGCAGAAGAAAACAACTGAAATTGTAGTCTTGTAAGGGATCTATGCTGAATATAGTTATGCAATTTATCTAAATAGCTCTTCCAAGCTCTTCTCAAAACTGTGCTGATGCTTTATTTTAGGGAGGAGCGGTGCCACTCTCCATTCTACTAATAGTGTCATGTCCTCCTGCTTGGCTATGTCCAGCAGGCGGACATCAATCATGTTTCTCTGCTGGATCATACTCTTCCCCCAGAAGCATGAAAAGGACCAACCTGCACTTTGCAGATCTACCAAGATCTGTTTCATCCAACCATAACTTTGGGCCCCCTGGTATTCAAGCTTTTCTTGCAGGCAAAGGGAGGGTAACGAGAATTCTTCAAGGTTCAATAACCTAACCCAATACTTCAGCTTTTGCCTTTTCCCTAATACTGCTATTGGTGTAACCCCTGTCTCTTCCCTTAACACAGGTGCAGAGACGCCTGGGGGGGAGACCCAAAAGATTCCTTAAAAATTTATTTTGCACCACTTCCAAAACTTCTATGTTATTATCGGCCATAATTTCCATTCCAAAAGTTAAAAGTGCTTGGACCTTCATTTTATATACAGTTAATATATCTGAAAGACTCACTCCTCTAGCTTTCCTTACCAATCTTAGAATTCCCTTGGCTACCCCTGCAACTTTTATTGCAATTTGTTTCATATGCTTTCCCCATATGGAATTATTTTCCAAGGTCATACCCAAATAAACATAAGAGTCGGTTTGCTGGAAATTTACCCCCTTTATCCACCATTTATACTTTAACTTCCTCTTTCCCACTACCATGATCTGTGTTTTAGTTGAGTTCACTATTAATTCATTTTCTTCACAGTAGTTCAATAGCACTTCCAGTTGCTGTTGAAGTCCATTTTTTGGTTTGAGATATAATCACAATATCATCGGCAAACATCAGGGCACGTATTGGTTCATCCTTGATTTTCGGAGGACAATTTTCCACAGTACATAGTTTTTTTGGGAAAGTCGCTCAAAAAAATATTGAACAATAGGGGTGCAAGTACACATCCCTGCAAGTACACATTCCTTTGTGAATACAGATCAGCTGCGATAAAGTGCCATCCTGCCTCCCTCTGATTCTGGCACTATTATCTGCATGAACCGCAATTAGTAGTTCCAAAAGATCCCTATCAATGCCCAGTTGGTACAATTTGGTCCGTAGTTTATTCCTAGGGATGGAATCAAAAGCTTTTTGAAAGTCTATAAAGGCAAGGAAAAGGTTCCCCGCCCTTATTTGTCAAGAACGAAACAGTTATCTAGTGTAGAGTGCTGTTTTTGGAAGCCGAATTGTTCATGAGGAATAAGGTGACTACAACATGCCCAATCCTCCAAATGCCTTAACAAAAGTTTGGCATAAACTTTCCCCATTATTGGGAGAAGGCTAATGGACCAGTAACACCCAGGATCCATAGGGTCTCATTTTCACACCCCCAGGAAGAGGTGCAGTGGGCATTGGTAGGGCAGAACGTCTTCCTGGGGTTGGGGGTGCCCCCCACACACACAAGTCACCCCATCCCCCCATCCCATATACACACACACTGGAGTGGAGTACCCCAGCAGGGCCCTTTCCACCACATCAGCCCCCCATCCACACACTGGAGTGGAAAGCCACAGCCAGGCCCTTTCCTCCCCATCAGTCCCCCATCCACACACTGGAGTGCAAAGCCCCAGCATGGCCCTTTCCACCCCATCAGCCCCCCATCCCATATGCACACACGTAAACTTTGCCCGCCCCCAACCCCAGGAAGAGGTGCAGTGGGCATTGGGAGGGTGGAACATCTTCCTGGGGTGGAGGCGCCCCCACACACACACAAGTCACCCCAGGCCCCCATCCCATATACACACACGCTGGAGTGGAAAGCCCCAGAAGGGCTCTTTCTGTTTTCCACACCTCTGTGGAGTGGAGAGCCCCAGCAGGGTCTTTTCCACCCCTTCAGTCCCCCATCTCATATGCACACACTTAAAATTTGCCTGCCCTCACCCCCAGGAAGAGGTTCATTGGGAGGGTGGAATGTCTTCCTGGAGGTGGGGGCGTCCCCCCACACACACGTCACCCTAACCCCCCATCCCATATACACACACACTGGAGTGGAGCGCCCCAGCAGGGCCCTTTCCATGCCATCAGCCCCCTATTCCATCATATACACACCCCAGCAAAGCCTTTTCGACCCCAGCAGCCCACCTCCCATATGCAAAATGTTGCCCCCACTCCCAGGAAGAGGTGCAGTGGGCATTGGGAGGGCGGAATCTCTTCATGGGGGTGGGAGCGCCCCCCCACAAGAGACCCCAGCCTTGCAGTGGAATTCCAAGCCAGACAGAAGAGAGCACTGCAGCAGACAACGGAGCAAGACAACGCACAACTCAGTCCCCTTTCCCCTGTTCCCCACTAGAACCCATCTTCCCCTTCCTCTTCTCGTGCACCCACAAAAACCATCCCCTCCTATTTCTCCTCTGTCCTGTCCTTCTCTTCCCTTTAATCTCTTATGATTCAGCTTGTCGCAGGACTGGGAGCTAACTCAGACCTCCAAGTTCTCCAGGCCTGAAGGAAGGCTTGTGTCCCGAAGCCTACACCTTCAGAAGACTACTGGTGGCCAAGGAGGGCATAAAAATCAAGGATTTGGAGGTTCAGGATAAAGGTAGCCGATGGCAACGTGATCTATTTTGGGGGTCTGGCTGTGGGGGAAACAGTGCACTGCTGCAATGTAAACTCTGAACTGCACTTGCTGGGCTGCTGGTTTCAGTCCTGCCTCAGGGGAGATGGAGAGCCTCCACTGCCTGTCTCCATGGGGCTATGGTCAAATGGGGAGAGAGAGGGTTTGTCTGTGGGGATTGATTTGGGATTGTTGTGTTCGTTGTGTGGGCAATGGCATTGGAACTGTTGGCATTGTCAATTGAATATGTGGTTGTCAACTAGGATGGTAGATTTGGGATTTATTGACCTCTCTCTATGCAGTTCTAGTAGCAAACTAAACTGCATGCTTGACTGACATCATGTGCCACTGTGTGAGTGTCCTCCACTGGCAGTTGCTGTGATGATGATACTATTACTGTGAGATCTGACTTCTAAGTGCTGTGGGGGGGAAACCTATTTTTTAAAGAAAAAAAGTAGTAGTGGACAGCTGTGGGGGCTACGGGGGCCATGGGGGACTACTGGGCACAAAGTGTAGTCTGGTGGTTAGCAGTACTTAGGAAACAAGTGAATCTGTTCTTTACATGTTGTCTTTATTACAGGTAATTTCGGTGTTTTTTTTACTTTTTTCTCCCATTGATTTCAATGAGAAAACTTCCTCGTTGATTTCAATGGGGGGAAAAAAGGTACTGGTATACCGGTTTTAATTCGATAATCCGAGATCCAATATCTGGTATTTTCAACCAAGTCCCACCCCTAGTATATATGTTTATTTATCTATTTTGTAATGCTTATGTTTTTATTTTATCATTTTATTGTTTTTGTTTGTAATTTATTGTTACTGTCAGGCAGCCGCCTGGAGGTCGTAAGGGACCAAGCCGCCGTGCCCCGACAGCCCCGAGCGGGGGAGGGAGCCCCGCGGCAAGTCCCGCATCAGGTCAGTTGCGCCGCCCACAAACAGCGGCCGCGCCGCCAGAACCCGGAAGTCCGGGGAGAAGCCCGGTGAGAGAAGGCGTGGCCACACCCCCGCCTGGCCCCAGCACCACAGAGAGGCAGCCTGCAGAGACGCCGACGCCGGGTACGCTGGACACGCCCCCGGCAGCGGGGCTCCGTCGCTCTGCGCGTCTCCGCCTCCGCCCTCCTCGCCAGACTATTTAAGCGCGCCCTTGCAGGGCCTCCATTGCTGGTGAACGGTGCTCTGCCTGAGACCGGCCCCCCTCTTGTCCTTACCTGTTTGAAGGAGCGTGATTAGGCGACGACTGTGATTGTTAGATAGATAGAGAGAGAGAGAGAGAGAGAGAGAGAGAGCGTGACTGTGTGGTGAGTGCGTGTGTGTAGTGGCAAACCGGCTGGAGCAGGTGAGTGCTTCCTTAACTCCTCACAGCGGGTGCCCCTGGGCCTGGGGAACGGAAGTCCTATCCCTACCCTCCTGTTTTCCCAGGGGCCGCACCCCCTGTTCCGCACCATCCTCCCTTCCCCTTCGCACCCCCTTCCTGGGACCCCGAGTGACTGTGGCCCGAGGAACGGACCAAGGCTTGCGCTATACCCAGATACCCAATGATGAGCTAGGCCTGGTATCTATTCGATTCCTAAGGCCCTATAAGACCATGAGGGTAGTTTTCCAGGCACTGCCTTGTGTTCCGGTTCCTACAAACGGGCGGCTCTGCGTGTTCAACCCCCCTACCTTCCTCCCAGTCGCTTGTGAGGTCTTCCCCCAACCTCACAGTTACAATATGAAAATTAATCTATCTATCTATCTATATAGTTTTTATTTTTTTAAAAGTCAATGAGATTTTTGCCATTGACTTCAATGGGTGGAATATTCCTCCATCAGTCTGTTTTGTTCGTAGTTTATTTACGGCACTAAGCCAAAAAGCTATACAAATACATATATATATAAGTTTCTCAACATCAAAACATACATATCTCTGTAAATTTCTCACACATCCTAACATCAGGCGTCATCCTCATAAATCATAATTTACAAATACATCAAATTAATTTAAGAAAGAAGAAACACAGCTCCATGTTGTAAATTCTTCATGGAGCTTGCATTAACAAAGCTTGACCCCTGTTATGTATTGCATACAAATCATTTCCACTCAGTAGTTTTACAGCTGATTCCACATAGGTCATCCAATCTAAAGTGTAGGGTATAGAGTCCTCCAAGAACCAAGGATTACCTCCTCAGACCAGGAGAGTCAACAACCCTGTTACTTTTTCATGTGCAGACCTTTTTCATGTCCTTTTTATCCCCTGTGCTGCAGACACAAATTTGGCCAGTACAGTCAATGTGTCTATTGATGTATCATACAGTATATTTGCAGTTTTCTCCTGCACAGTCCTCCCCACATTTGCTCTTTTCAAAGGAGTCAACCATTTCCTCCTCTCTTCCTTATAGAGGGGGCACTCCCATAATATATGGCAATGTCTTCTATTTTTCCCAGATTACAGGGACACCACCTTTGATCCATCGGGATCTTGGCCCACCTTCCTTCCTGCACCATGGATTCCAATTGAGAAAACCTCATTCTAGTAATTGCCCGTCTCAAATAATGAAGAGGCATTTCGAGGTACCGTGGAGGGACTTCTACGGGGAAAAGGTATTGATTTAGTAATATGTGCATCAGTTTTCACACCTTTGCTCTATCTTCCTGTAGAGAGATATCGACAAGACGATTCATGATAAGTTCTTTGTCTGTCGGTAAGGGTATCTGATCCACGGTTGTACAAAGGAAACTTAATCCTATTCTTTCAATGTCACCTCTTACCTCTGCAGCCCAGGTTTTCCTCCCCTTCAAATAGTCCAACATTTCCAGATACATTCTTTTAGGGCCGTGGCTCGGAGAAAGGGACCGAATCTTTATCCAATATGAGAGAACCCTCCATCTTGCTTTAGTTGCTATGTTAATCGCACCTACTTGATTTATAAGGCCCTTCACGGTCTCGGCCCCTCATACCTCAGGGACCGCCTCTCCCTCCGTGTCCCAGAGCTGCTCCTTCGGTCTGCCGGGGTTGCCTTCTTGGAGGTCCCCCGTGTTAAGCGGGGGGCCACAATGGAGAGGGCATTCTCGGTGGCCTGGCCTCTCCTTTGGAATTCCCTTCCGGAGGAAGCTCGCCTGGCCCCGAGCCTTTTAACATTCTGGTGAGTTTGTAAAACCTGGCTGTTCACCCAGGCCTTTGGGGAGGGTGGGTTAATGGGTTTTTATCACCCTACCCTTCCTTATTATTTTTTGTAAATTTTTGTCCTCCCTGTTTTCGTAAGGTTTTTTATCATTGTTTTAATATTTTTGTAATTGTTTTAATTAAAAGTATTAGCCGCCCCAAGCTGTTTGCAGGAGGGGCGGAATATAAATATATTAAATAAATAAATACTTCCGTCCTGACAAGCGCGTGGGGTTGGGGGTTGATCTTTGAACCACTAATAATTCCCTCAGGAATGAAGCCTGGGCTGTCTCGACAGCTTCATGAGCCACAGAGTCCAACCCCCAGAGTTCTGCAGCATACAGGAGGATTGCATCTAATTTAACCTCTGCCACCTTCAAGGCTTCTTTACATGGACGTTTCCCGCATCTATTATAAAAGGGCAGTATCCCACCCTCAGCCTGGGCCGCTTTTAATTTTGCCCTTTGTGTGTGATCCATCCATGTCAAGGTATTATTAAAGGTGACACCCAAATATGTAAAAGCGGTTACCACTTCCAATTTGACTTTGCCAAGTGCTCATCCTCTTACTTTGTTCCAAAAGTCATTACTTTTGATTTTGCTACAATTATTTTCAAAGCATTTTCCTGTGCATATAAACCTAGTACATCCAACATCATTTGCAATCCAATTTTGGATAGAGACAAAAGTGCCATATCATCTGCATACAGGAGTGAGAACATCTCACCCCCTATTGTCTTTACATGATGGTGACATTCCGGAGTCTTGGGGTCAAGTCATTTATATAGAGGCTAAAATGCATTGGCGCTAAGACACAGCCTGCTTGGCTCCTCTTTCTGTGGAGAATAATTCCATATGTTCTCCATTTGCCCCATATCTTACACATGTTTTAGTATTGGTACAGTAGGCTTGTATTAGTTTTAGCAAATTGGGGTCCATCCCCATTGCTCTAAGCTTATACCACAATTTCCTTCTATCTATGGTATCAAAAGCCCCTTGCAAATCGATGAATGCTACATAGACTGGTTGCTTGACATATATATACTTTTTTAGAAGGTGGTAGAGGGTAAAGCACGAGTAGCCATGACGGAACCCCGCTTGCTCTTCTCCCAAAATGTTCTCCTGATTTATCCAGTTCCGAACATGACCTAAGAGATGTTTCCCATACATTTTGGATGCTAAATCAATTAAGCTTATGGGCCTATAGGTCTCTGAATTTGTTATATATAGTTTTTACTTTTAAAAAAGTCAATGAGAGCTTTGCCATTGACTTCAATGGGTGGAATATTCCTCCATCAGTCTGTAGAACAATCATGTGCAAACAAATCTGGGAAATAAATTTTCCTCTGGGATTTTTTCATCGCGATGCAGAAGATTTCCAACCCAACAATCAAGACTACAGCTAGGGTCATGCCATCTACAGATGGAATCACAATCTCATTTTGACATTTCATATACTTGTATGTCCTTATTACTATCTGGGGGTTGAAGAACTATTTTTAATTTCCAAGTGAGGTCATAGGCAAAAATCTTCACTACAGGTGTTTCAATGTTTTGATAATATAACTAAGGGCATTTTTAGATGTAGCTCTTCTCTCCCGGGACTTAAAAGCCTGGGTTCTTCAAACTCCCTCATGGAGAGTTCAAATGGTCCTCCTTCCACCAGAAGTTCCACCAGAACTTATAAATAAAATAAATAAGTTGCTGGGTGGCATTGCAAACAGCAGCACCCATGACTCCCGTATGTTTGGATATGTGGACGTAAGTCCCCAGTTATCGGGGACTTACCAAGTCCACTTCTCCAAACTAAGTGGCAAACACCTGTCTTATTAAGCAACAGCCATCCCCTCAACTCCAGAAAAGAAGAGAAAAGGGCAGGTCATATTTGGAAAAAGGATTTTTTATATATATTATTTTTTTTAAGTTCCTTAGGATCCTGGGAACTTGTATTGAAAAACTGAAATTTTCAGCTGAAAACAAAAGGGGCCTGTCTTAATTAATGTTTTGTACAGAACCAGGTACATTGCTAAAGCTATATGAATACTTAATAATAAATAATAATTAAATAATGGGGCCAATCCGCCTAACCTCCCATGTGTGCTTTATGTGCAGTTTGCACATGTGCCATAGTCCCTATAGCAGGGGTGATCATGCCGTGTGCACGTCGTGTGTGAGGTGCACAGGAGTTAGGATCGGTCCCAATAATAATAATCAACAAAGGAGCCCTTTCGACAGTTTAATAGGAAAAGGAATCAGGAAACCAAGCCTGATTAGACCTCATTTAGAACCTGGCCTCTGTTATCAAATAAAATCAAATATCCAAGCAGTGATTGCCCTTTCTTTGGATTGTTTTCTGAGGACTGCAGGCAGACAGAGTGTCATCAATGGAATGAGAACAGCAGCAATGTATTATTTATATAAAAGCCAAGTTGTCAGAGGCTGTCCTCTTTCTGATCAAGCATGGAGGACTAGCTGAATGTGATCAAAAGCTGAAAAACATATATTATGCCTAGACTACATGGCTGCAAATGGTAAAAGATATGAGAAGCAGCAGGAAGAAAGAATACAAATATCTTATCTAGTCACCTCATTCACCAGTTACCTCCTTATCAACTACAGAGAGATTATCTCAGCCTTTCACTAGACCTGTGATTCACAATTCTCCACAAGCAACGACCTAGGAAGTTATCAGAGAAAAATAACACACTTGATATAATTAATAAGCTGTGTACAAGCTTCTGTGTGGCCTTTCATGGGACCTTTGAGTACCAGGATTTTTTTTTATCTGGCACCATTCAGAGAATGGCAGGAAGCTGATAAAACAGTCAGTGGAATTTTCCGTTCATTCATTTGTCCTTATACAGCCTTCAGAGTTTGCAAAAAAATAAAAAAATTGGCTTTCAGCGGTATGAAAAGGCTTCCAGTACCACACCGGATTGCATTATAGCATATTAGAATTAAATGAGAGGAAAAAACTTTTCATTATGTGTTTTTTATTGTTATTCATTCATGCATTCATTTGACAATAGTGACTCAGCCTTCTGTGTGTACTCTTAAGCTCCAACAAACAGTTTATCTCCTAGAGCTTCATCCACCAGCCAGCATTATAATTAGGAGTACAAGAATATTTTTTATTCCTGTCATTCTAAATAGAGATGGGTGAGCATTAAAAGGGTCTGATCCTTATCAAAGTCCTGCAGAAGCTCCGGCTGCACTCCTTAAGATGCTGTGTTCTTTGTACAAGTCTGGAAAGTAGCTCTTAGGGAGACACGTTACATTAAGAGCTGCCTCCTACCAACACCGTTTGGGGGTGTGGGGGGCAAGGTTATTGAAGTACCATAGAAGAAAAACTTTTTTAAAGAAATAGTTGGTGCAATATCAGAGACAGACTGGAGTTTATTGGACCATGGACAGGAACCCAGTGTGGGGCCTCTCCCACTGACAGTGCGTTTTGCCAGGCAAGGGATGTTTCAAAACTGGGGCTTTTCCTGGTGGCAGCAGTGGCTCCCAATAGGAAGGGGAGGGTTCCCAATCCGAACCAGGAATTACAGATATGCACGACTTCTACGAGCACAGGGCTAGGAGGACACAGTCCCCCATTGCCCCTACGCTAGTCCTGCTTCACAGTTTATTAGGAGCATTCTTACATCCAAGGTAATAAAAATCTATGGAGGAAAACAGTTAAAGTTAAGCACATTTTACACATTTCCTTGTACTTGTGAAGGCAAGTATCTATGTGCACGTGCTAGGTGAATACAATAGTCTAAACATTTTTTCAGTTGTTCATTAAATAACTAATATAGGGACTAGCCAATGGCCACTGAATTCAGTAAGAAGCTGCAGTGATCTTTGGATCAAACTCTAAAAGTTTAGGAAGTAGATTACATAAGGTGAAAATACTGAGATGACAGTAACTCATGAAGCAACTTGAAGGTGATTTGATTCTATGACTAGTACTACTATATATTGGCACATGTACCTAAGCTGTACTTCTAAATGTTGAATTTGCACATTTCTGGATCTAAATCTGAACTTCTCCAGAATGGAGGATGCTCAGATGCAGGTTTTTCCAACAGGTACACCCGGCTAGAGCAAGCACACAAATATTAAAAGGAAGCAAAACAGATGTGTGAGCCTTGTCTGGAAGGATGGTTCTGATAAATGTTCAGATACCCAAGGGATGGGAAAAGGAATTCCTGAAGGGAGGGTATTTTCAGAACACATTTTATTCTACATTTGTTTTCTTGCTAAAAGTCTGCAGTACTCCAGCTTCAAGAAAACTTATTTACTTGATATATACCCTTGCCTTTTTTTTTTAAACTAAGATTGCCTAGATCTTCCCTTACTCATACCTTACATGTAATCTTCTGATGGTTTTACACAGAGACTGATGCTTCCTTTAAAATGTTGAGAAGGCAGACCCAGTTCAAAGCAAGAAGGGAGCATGACTTCATAGGGTCTCATTCATCCTGTTTATCAGATTTAGAGTAATGATGTATCAAACATGCAGTTGTGAACATGAGAAAGACCTATATCAAGAGATTATTCTAGTTCATTTTGTCAGCCCGCCTGCAAATAGGAGGCTGCTTGGATTAGAAGACAGAAATCTTATCTGTAGTGTGACTGGCTCTTAAATAAATAAAATCATTGGGGATTTACTAGTAAAAATATGTGAAAATGAACTATTAGGCACAAAATACCAAATGTCATCATCTTAATCTGGCCTTTTTTTCATTGGACCTTGTTGAATAAGGAGGGAGAAGAGAGATTGTAAATTACAACCAGTCACCTTGTCCACTATTGAATCACAATCTTTGCTCAAAGTTAAGATTCCAATAGATAATTTGGTCCAGATATGCTATAGAAATACTAGTAAGAACATGGGGTGAAAACAAACATGATGTTGGCCCACTATAGCCTTCCTGGGCCAGCAACATGCCTGCACAAGCAGTCCCTGTGCCACCAGATGTGGACCCGCTACTGCCCCGGGGCGGGTAGGTGGCTGGTCTGGATCTGGAATGTGCCCTGGGCCCAGTCCCGGCCAGGCCACCCATCCTGGGCCAAGGGCCACCAACACAGGCCACAGCAGACCAGCAAATTTGTTCAACCCGCCAAAGGGCAGGGGGCTGCCATGGCTACATGGTGGGGGCAGGGTGCTCAGAATGGGGCAGGGCTGGGGCTGCCCACACATTTGTTGTGCCCCCTCCCCCCCCGGGCCGTGCAGGTGGTGGGACGGCTCTCCTGGCAGCAGGCATGCTTGTTCCATGCTGCTCAGAGACTAGCACCCATGGTTTTCTGCCCCAGGCTGGGCCAGAGAGCAACCCCACTGGCTGCAGGTTCGATTGTACCCACGGTGCATTATTTTTGCAAGACACTCTTTACAGAAAAAACAAAAGGCAAACAGGCATAATATCAATCATCGTCATTTCATGATGACCATTTAAATCTGTCCTTTCTTAGATGCCTTTGTTTTTGGATGATGTCAAACTGCTTTTATACAGAAGATCAGGTTGGCATCTCTTACGGCATTTTACTTTTTTTAATTTATCCACTGACCTTACATTATCGGAAAGGACAGCATGGAATGGTCTCTGGAAATCGTAGCCTTCAGTACATTATGGGATGAGTTATTTCTTTTCTCCCAGGGATACATCATCCAGAGAAAGCAGAGGCCAGCACAGGGTCTCCACTTACTGCCGTTATAGCCAATATGTCTGCGGAGGAGTCATTTGAACAGCATGCTATGTTGGAATCCAATTTAAGGCCAAGATTGTGGCTGAGATATATTGATGAGATTTTGGCACGTCGTCTTGGCTTTTTACCCTCCTCCTTTTTAAGATCTCACTGTCAGTTGTCGAACTTGAGACTCCCTGAGATGGTAGCAAGGAGTAACACAGCAGCAGCTGTAAAGGAAGCTGTGAACTGGGTTCCGGTTTCACTTTTAAGTATGTTATAAGAAACCTTTGGAATGGTATATTTCAGAAATATATTTCAGGAATTATATTTTACTATGGTTTATGGCAAATGGAGATTTCTTTATCTCCCCCCAATCACAGGAACGGGTCAATGGGAGCACATAACACTTGTGCTCTGTACTCTGCACTGGCTGCCTATAGCGTACTGAGCCAGATTCAAGGGGTTGGTGTTGGCCTATAAAGCCCTGCACAGTCTGGGCCCCTCCTACCTCAGGGACCGCCTCACCCTCCATGCCTCAGAGTGATCCCTTCGGTCTTCTGGAGGTGCCTTTTTGGAGGTCCCCCAGGTAAAACAGGGGGCCACTATGGAGAGGGCGTTCTCGGTGGCCGGGTTGCAACTTTGGAAGTCCCTCCCGGAGGAAGCCCGCCTGGCCCCAGGTCTGCTGTCTTTTCACCAGGCCTGCAAGCCCTGGCTGTTCATCCAGGCCTTTGGAGGGGAGGGTGGGGTAGTTGGGGATAAATCTGGGGTTTTTAAGATTTTTTAAAATGCTGCTGTTTTTTATCGGATTTTACTGTTTATATTTAGCGTCGTCTCTTGGCAGTGCCCTCCTCCACTGCCACGCCTGCAGGACTCGAGGCTGCATCTGTCTCTGCTGGTGGTGGTGCTGAAGCAGGTGTTGGGGCTGCTTGCGATGTTCCTCCAGGGCCACCAATGTCCCCCACTGTCAAGGCGATCCCCAGCAGTTCGGAGCTGGTGGATCCCACCCTGGCTGCTAGAGGCAGGGCCTGATCCCTGGGCAATGTCAGTCAGGACAGGAATAGCAGAAGCAGCAGCAGCACTAGCAGCTATAGAGGGGGGCACAGGGAGAGTGCCAGCAGCATGGTGGGCACAGGCAGTCTAGCCTCAGGGTCCAAGTACTCCCCTTCATGGGACATCACCTTGATCGCGGACAGTGAGTCAGAGGCAGACACTAGTGCCGCAGAGGAGATGTCTGCAGCTGAGGCGATGGCTGAGCCTCCTCCCAGAGCTGTGTCACCAGTGCCACCAAGTTCTCCCCTTCCCAGCAGTGCTGGCAGCAGTACGTCACTCGGGGCGGACCAGAAGGCAGGAGGGGGGGGGGAATCCTCAGTCTGGGATCATTTTAAGCAGGTGCAGGCAGATGATCCCAGAGAGGTGCAGTGCACTGTGTGCAAAAAGGTGGTAAAGCGTGGACAGGTGCTCAGCAACCTGGGGACAACGGCAATGGCAAGGCACCTTAAGTCATGCTACAGTGCTCTGCTGTTCAGCGGGAAGTCAGGGGAAGTGGATGCAAGTGGGTTCCCGACTGCAGAAGCCAGGCGCCCGGCTCCTTCAGTGGGCAAACGTCCTGCACCAGCACCAACTGCTGCCTCTAGCAGCAGAGCAGTATTCCTCTTGCTAGAGGGGCAGAACAGCAGCAGGAGCCTCCACAGCAGCACCATCAGTCCACCATGGAGGAGCTGGGGGGGGGGATCTGTCAAGGCCATTGGCAGGGCGCCGTGGCACTGGCTTCCAAGAGAAAGTGAAACGCATGTTGGCAGAAATGATTGCCCTGGATGGGCAGCCCTTCTCAATTGTGGAGGACAAGGGCTTCCAGCGGCTGATTGGGTTCCTGGCCCCCAACTTTAAGCTGCATTCCCGCTCCACCCTGAGTCAGATTGTGGTGCCACAGCTCTACAGGGCTTTGAAGGAGCAGGTGAGGGAGCAGCTGGCAGGGGGGGGGCATGGTCCACTTCACCACTGACCTGTGGTCTGCCAGAAATGGCCAGCACACCTACTTGGCAGTGACTGCACAGTGGTGGCAGGACCCAGAGGCAGCGCTTGGCAGTGGCAGGAGGGGTCCTGAAGCAGGGTACAGGGGGCCCTGCTTCAGGCACAAGTCATGGACAGCTCCCACACGTCAAGGAACCTCGAGGCAACCGTGGCCACCATGGTGAGGGTGTGTGGTCATGGACAACGTGGCCAATATACTAAAGGAATTCCATGATGGGGGCTTCACAAGAATCCCTTGCACTGCACACACCCTCCATCTTGTGGTGAAGGACGCTCTGGGCTTGGGGGAGAAGGTTCCTGGCCGTGACAGAGACCTTGAGCAGCTCCACCGCCACCCCAGCCAGGTGACCCCGCTGGTCCATAGTCTCCACCGGAGCCTGGATGAGATTCTCGGGGCACGGGATTGTGGCCCTCCAGGCAGGAAGAACGCGGATGAGGCACTTGACCTGGCATGGAAGCGGAAGGCAGAACTGAGTGCGTGTTTTGATGAGCTCCTGCGCCGGGAGGAATATGTCCTGGAAACCATGCTGGACCCCAGGATCAAGGGCAGCATGACATGTGAGAAGTGGTCTATGGCCTCCAGAAGGGTGCGCTGGTACAGAAGGTCCAACAGGCAGAGCGGGCCATGCAGAAGGACGCCCCTGTGGATGGTGGGAGTGCGAGCAGCGACCCCCTTCCAGCCATCTGGGTCTATCCCTGCCCCCAGCCCTAGCGGTAGCAGCAGCACCAGCAGTAGGATGAGCAGCAGCAGCAGGACCCATACTAGTGCCAGCAGCTCCTCCTGTGTGTAGGCCACTCTGGGGAGCATGGGGCCCAGCACAAAAGGGCAAGCAGCGTAGCTGAGGGCAGTGGGGCAGGTGGTGCCCACCCAGAGCTACCAGAGGGAGTATGATGGCACCTCAGCAGCAGTCAAGACCTACCTGGAGGAGGATCAACGCATTGATCCCAGCAGCGATCCCTTGGCCTACTGGGCCGGCAAGGCCAACGTGTGGCCAGCCCTGTTGAAAGTGGCCAAGGATATCCTGTCCTGCCCACCAACCAGTATCCCCAGTGAACGGGTGTTCTCTGCTCCCCGCACCACCTGAGACTGGGGGTCAAGTTGGTGGAGAAGTTGTTGTTCCTAAAGGTGAACCTTCTGCTGCTGTGATTCCCTGAACTGCCCCTGGACAAGGAGTGATGGTGCAGTGGCACATGCCATCCCATGCCAGGGGCAGTCGGGACGGGGCTCCTCCTCCTCCTCAATCTGGGCTAGGGCTACTGCTCCTATGCTGCTGATGTGCTGTCCCTCCCTCCCAATGTCTGGCACCCGCCCTGCCTCTCTCGCTCTCTCTGTCTCATACTAGATGGCCTCGACCACCTTATCTTACTGACCTCATGATGCAGGGTGGCATTGGAAAACAAACTGTAAGCCTGCCAGCCAGCCTATGGCTACACGATCTCGGCCTGCCTATGTGACACTGACTGGTTCTCACTCACTTGAGCTGCACAGTCTTTGCTAGCCTGTCTGAGTCCCCTGCTGCCAATGTCCCAACCTGCCTTCCCTACTGCCTGCCTCTCATGCCATGCTGCCTGCCCGCCCACCCAGGTTGCAAAGCTTGAACCCTGCCTCAGTATGCCTGCCTCTCATGACACAGTGCCTGTCTGCCTACCCTGGATACCCTGGGGGATGTGCACCACTGGTCTGGTAATCCCGCCGCTGCTGTCTGCTGGTCCATGGGTGCTCTGCCCTGGCCAATCCAAATGTGCCTACACAATCCTGCTGCTGCTGTCTGCTGCTGTATGGGAGCCATTCCCTGGCAATTCCAACCATTCTGGCTCCATGGGTGCTGTGTACAGGCAAATCCTCCTGCAGCTGTCTCTGCTTTTCCACGGGTTCTGTGCCCGGGTAACCCAATGTCTGCTGCTCCTACTGCCAATGCTGCCTCTGCTGTCTGTGCCGTGGGTTCTGTGCCCATAAAATCCAGTGTCTGCACCAGCTGCCAATGCTGCCTCTGGGAAATCCAATTTCTGCTGCCAATGCTGCCTCTGCTGTCTGTGCCATGGTTTCTGTGTCCCGGCAATCCAATGTCTGCTGCTGCTGCCAGTGCTGCCCATGCTGTCTGTGCCATGTCATTCCACTCACAGTGAGCTATCATTCAACTGCATCAAGAAACAGCCACTCCAGCCCCTGGACCCACCATCAGGATTCTGGGGCCAAGTTACAGGCATGGAGGGCTGTGGCCAATATCGAGAAGCTGCCACTCTATCCCCAGGACCCACCGTCATGGGTCTGGGTCCATCATTCCTTGCACAGAGGTGCTGTCATTCCACCGTATCAAGAAATAGCCACTCCAGCCCCAGGACCCACCGTCAGGGTTCTGGGGCCAAGTTACAGGCAGGGAGGGATTTGGCCAATATCTAGAAGTTGCCACTAGCCCGAGGACCCAACATCATGGGTCTGGGGCCATCATTCCTCGCACATCCTAAAAGAATCTTAAACTTCTTCTTCAAGCCAGGATTCTTGTTCTGTGGCTTTGCCATGGTTAGCTGAAAAGTGCCAGGGAAACCCTCTCCAGCCAGCAGGCCCCTGCCCCTGCCCAGACACCTTAGCCCTGTCCCTTCATCATTCTTAGCCTGGACCTCAATGCTCTTTGACTTTAAGGTGCTGATGGCTCTAGGCATGGGGCTGTCAATAAAGTATGTCACGCAAGGCGTGCAGATTGGGTGCCAATGGGTGACAATCGGGGGTGAGAGGGATTGGTCACATGACATTATACACATATGTTTGTGTCTCTCTCACAGTTATTTTGTATGTGGGTATTTAGGTAGGTGTGGGTGGGGAGTTTTACTTGCTTTCCTGTCTCACCTCAGTCTCTAGACCTCCTCCCATTTGCCATCATTCCGCTCATGGAGATGGCCCCCAGGCCTTGGCCTATATGCTGTCTGTGCCAAGGTTTCTGTACCATGGCCACCAATGTCTGCTGCTTCCAGTGCCAATGGCCCCCAGGCCAGGCCTATATGCTGTCTGTGCCATGATGCCATGGCATCAAGAAACAGCTGCTGCCAATGGCTCCCAGGCCTATATGCTGTCTGTGCCAAGGGTTCTGTACCCTGGCAACCCACTGTCTGCTGCTACCAATGGCCCCCAGGCCTATATGCTGTCTGTTTCAAGGGTTCTGTACCCTGGCAATCCACTGTCTGCTGCTGCTAGTGCCAATGGCCCCCAGGCCTATATATTGTCTGTGCCAGTCAAGGGGTCTGTACCCAGGAAACTCGATGGCTGCTGCTGCTCCCAATCATGCCACATAGTCTCTCTGCCCGCCCAGGCGGCCAAGCTCAAAGCCTGCCTGATTGCCACTCATGCCATGCTGCCTGCCTGTCCGCCCAGGTTGCCATTGCCAGCTCAAAGCTTGCCTCAGCCCGCCTGCCTTCCTGCCTCTCATGCCAAGCTGCTGTGACTGCCTGCCTACCCGCCCAGGTTGCCAAGCTCAAATCTGGCCTGAATGCCGCTCATGCCATGCTGCCTGCCTGCCCCGGCAGCCCATGTTTGCTGCTGCCAAAGGCCCCCACCCCCAAGCCTATATGGTGTCTGTGCAAATGGTTCTGTACCCTGGCAATCAGCAATCCACTGTCTAATCACCAGCACCCACCGTCCGCTGCCAAGGATCCTGTCTCTCTTTCTCTCTGGCACACCCACACAGACACAGACACAAGCCCTGCCACTCCTGGGGGGCTGTCTGCAAGTTGAGACCCTGCTGCTGGCACATCTTTGGGTTAATACCTTAACTATGCTACATGTGGTGCCAGGTGCAGCTGGTAGGGATCAACAAGCTGTATGAGATTCCGCCACCTGCCAGCCTGGACTTCCACACAGAGGGATAAAAGATTGGAAAGTTCAAACAAAGCTTGTAACAATAACAACAAATAAAACTTTTATTAACAAACAACAACAACAACAAGAAAAACAACAACATTATAAAACAAAAACCAAACATTTTAAACTAGAAAGGAAACTTATCTATCTATTTACTCAGTCTTTGGGCCTGCCCCCCAGAAGTTGGGGGAAAGGCAGAAGGGGTGAACGGGAGATAGGGGCAGGGGGCATCACACCCACCGGCATTTCATAGCCGTGCTTGACGGCATAGTTGACGGCCCCTGCCACGGCTGCCTACTAGTTGGAGACCGACTGCTGGAAGTGTTCCAGGTCGGCCATCTTGGTGGAGATGTACTTTGAGACGTACTCTGTGTATGCATCCACCTTCTGTTCCCGCACTTTGACCGCCTGGAACCGTTCCACCAGTCGGTTCTCTATGGTGGCTGCTTGTACCTTTAGGGCAGCCACAAAGTCCCGGGTGGGCCTCTCCACCTCCGCCCGAAAGGCCTTGTCCTCAGCAGACTCACGGGGGACTCCACATTGGGGCTGAAGGAGGGGGAAAGGGCTTACATGTCAGCTCTTCCGGGTTGCCTTCCCCCCCCTTCTTCTGGCACTGTTGCTCAGGCTCCATGGCCACGCCAGAGTCCTCATGCCACATCCCCATCAGGCCATGGAGCTTTTCAATATGGGCGATTTGCCCCGATGTGGTCCCCTCTCTCTGCCTCCTTAATCTTTTGAAGCAGATCTAAAGAAAAAAAAAATAGGAACATAAGAAGTGCCATACTGCATCAGACCAATGGTCTGTGTCAAGCCCTGCCTACATTCTGTCTCCTCCACAATTGAATGGGTGGCCAATCTCTCTCTGCAGGTGACTTCCATTCCTATCAGGTCATAAGGCATTGGGCAATCCATTCCCTGTTGTTCCAGCCCCCGTGCCTTATCTTGCAGATGGCGTATTTTTCTTGCTTCTCAAACCACTTCCAGACATTGGACCTTGTCCACTGACTGTCCGGGGGTAGCACTGACGAGTCCGACATCTGCCTTATCATCCTGCGTGGCATGGCACCAGTGCTGGGGTCAGCATCCAATTCCTCTATGAAACAGGAACACATAAACAACACCTAAGTATATCGTGCATTTATGATGATGCCTCTAGTCCTCCCTCCTTGGGGTGCAAGGGATGGCAACGGGAGATGGTGACCCTAGCTGGCACGTGCAAATCCTGCCCTCCTTGGGATGTTAGGGATGGCAAATTGAGAGACCCAGGCTGGCACGGGCAAATATTGCCCTCCTTGGGGTGCTGCTAGGGAGGGATGGCAATGGAGAGACCCTGACTGGCACGTGCAAATCCTACCCTCCCTGGGGCACTAGGGATGGCAACCGGAAAGACCCTGGCTGGCACATTCAAATCCTGTCCTTATTTGGGGGTGCTAGGTAGCGATGGCAACTGGAGAGTGGAGACCCTTGCTAGGGATGGCTGGCAGGCACATGTTTGGGTGGGGGTGCTGCTCGTGCCTGACTGCTGGAAGAGCCCCACACACTACAGTACCCTCTCTCTCTGTGACAGACATCTGCTGCTACCCGCTGATGCCCACTGTTTGTGCCTGACTGATGCCCACCCACCACCCACCCGCATGCCAGTGAGTTCTCTCTAAGGGATAGAGCCTTAAGTTTCTTGTCCTCAAAGTAAAAAAAAGTTTACAAACCTGGAAGCAGTGGCAACAGCACCTCCTGTGCCCACCAGCTCTGGCTCCTCCTCTACCACCGAAAGTCCAGCAGTAGCAGCAGGAGGAACCTCTTCCTCCACCACCAGCTCCGTCACCTTGGCTTTCCCCCAAGCCTGACATTTAATGGTGGTGGCACTGGTCGCCTTCTTCGCCATTTTTTTTTTTAACAGACACACACAGCCAACACACAGCACCCACCAACACTCACCAACCAGCCAAACCAAAACCAACACACACCACACAGCCAAAACACACGAATCAAAACTGAACACCCAGCCAGCCACAACACACACGCTCTCACCCACACAAGCTGCACACGCACTCGAATTTCCGGTTTCTGGCGTGATCATGGGCTCTCATGATACTTTTTCTGAACACACGAACCGAACACGGCTGAACCAAATGGCTGAACCTGAACTCGGTGACCGAACTGAACGGCCGAACCGAACCGAATGGCCGAACCCGAACCGCAATCTCTTCTCCCATCCCTATTCCTTAGATTTAGCAAAGTTTTTCCATTGCATCTCTTTTATGGGATTTTCCTTGTCAGAAACTTGCTGAGGAGCAAGGAGGTAATATATCTGCCCCTCATGCCTGGAACTCCCTCCCTCCCCACATCCGCCTTGTCCTCTCCACCTTCAAATCCCTCCTCAAAACCCACCTCTTCCTCGCTGCCTTTCCTGATGCCTGCTAGAACTAGTCTTCAATATTTACTGTCTGTCCTCCCCACAGACTCCTGCCTAACTGCAACCAAGCCAAGCTTGTGCACCTGAGACTTCGCATCCACGGAATGTTATTTATCCCTTGTCTCTCCCTATGTCCCCTCTCCTTGTCTCCCCCCTCCGTGTCTATTAGATTGTAAGCCGTAGACAGGGACCACGTCTATCTTATTGTTCTGTAAAGAGCCAGGTACATAACTGATGCTATACAAATGCTAATGCTAATGCTAATAATAATAATAATATCCCTTGTTACAATAACTATCAATCAAGATCAAAACGGACCCCATAAAAATAAGGCACAACAGAGAAGCACAAGAAAAAAACAGAATTGTGCATACAGTTGTCTTAAGCAAGTGAGTAATTAAGCTTGGAGAATTAGCAAACTTGACAACAGTACTTGTTGTGCTGGGAGAAGTATTCTATAAAGAATTATAATGATTAGCTACCAGACAAGATGTAGAAAACTCTCTTAGCTTTCTATCAATCAGACAACTTACCTGGCTTTATCATCAGGATGGCCCCCCAGTGGTGGTGACTTATTTCATTATTTATTTATTTATTTAATTTATTTATAAATATTTGTTAGCCACCCCCTCATGCCTACAGCATCTTGGGGCGACTTACAGCATAAAAACACACAATAAAATTCATGAAAACAATGTTTTAAAAATACAATCCCCCCCCCCCCCACTCCACCCTCCCCTCCAAAGGCCTGGGCAAATAGTCAGGTCTTGCAGGCTCGCCAAAACACCAAAAGACCTGGGGTCAGACGGCCTTCCTCCGTGAGGGAATTCCAGAGCCTCAGCCCAGCCACTGGGAATGCCCTCTCCATTGTGGTCCCCTGCTTTACACGGGGGACCTCCAAAAAGGCACCCCCAGTGGACCACAGGGATCGCTCTGAGGTGCAGAGGGTGAGGCGATCCGCAACGTATGAGGGGCCCAGACTGTGTAGAGCTTTATAGATCAACACTAGCACCTTGAATTGGGCTCGGTATGCTATAGGCAGGCAGTGCAGAGTACGGAGCACAGGTGTTATGTGCTCCCGCCTTCCCATCCCCACAAGGAGATGGGCCTCCGCATTCTGCACTAGCTGCAGCCTCCGAACCAGAAATAAGGGAAGCCCCACATAGAGCGTGTTGCAGTAGTCTAGCCTCGAGGTGATGAAGGCATGGACGAGAATGGCCAGATCGGGCCTGGAGAGGTAAGGTCGAAGCCCCCGTACCAGATACAGCTGGCAAAAGGTGGCTTTAGCCACCGCTTCCACCTGCCGATCCAGATGGAGGCCTGAATCCAAAACCACCCCCAGATTCCAAACCTGAAGAGCAATAGGTGGGCAAACCCACCCCCATCAGGGGGGCCAGCACCGCCCCCGCCCTTCCCACCACAATCACCTCTGTCTTATCAGGATGGAGCTTCAGTCTGCTCTGCTGCATCCAATCCACCATGGCCTCCAAACATTGGGAAAGTAATGAGACAGCAGGACCTGGGTCAGTTGAAAATGAGAGGTTCACATTAGTGAACTATTTAAGTAGAACTGGAACAGAAGCAATATTATATGGAGTATAACACTGAAGAGTATCTCTCATTAGTCAGAAAAAAATATCTTGTTAGCTATATGTTCTCTGAAATACAATATAAGATACATGTCTTTTTAGTTAATACTTCTTGATATTTTTAAAAAGCAATAATTAAAAATCAGCAGGATTCCAAACCAAGAGTCAAGACCCTCAGTGGGGTTGTAGGTTGTCTAATGAGGGTTGCAGTCCCAATTTATATTTATGCATGCTTTGGTGTAAAACTGAAACAGGTAGCTCATTTGCTACCCATGGGTGATACCTACATTTTTTAGTACCGCATCAGGTACTTCGTGGGCTACCCAATTACCAATCAGATACCAAGACACCTGAAAAATCAGTAATTCCCAGTACCCATTTTTTTTATTTTTTTCAGATACCAATGGGCAAATAGGGACAGAAAACTGAAAAATTAGGACCAGAAGTCAAAAAATCAGGACTAGACTTTGACATTCCAGGACATTCCGGGTACTCAAATCAGGTTGAAATTTGGTACCAATTAGTATCTAATATTTTCCAGTCAATGAGTACACCAGAAATATGATGGTTGTACCTGGTTTTGCCGGTACTCATTCTATTTTTATTTATTTTAATTCAGTATTTAGTATCCCATTCCCATCCTTCCACAGGCAGCTCAGGATGGTTTACAATTTAAAATTAATAAAGCCATACAATACAAAATCTAAATGCTTATACTAAAACCACAGCCCCTAGGAAAGAATAGAACCCCACCCCAAGTCATTCCACCCTCTACCCGTCTGCCCCACTGAAAGCCTGGCAAAACAGTCAAGTCTTGCATTGATGTCCAAAAGAAGGAAGATCCGGGGACAGGAGAACCTCTACCAGGAGGGTGTCCATAGCCTTGGTGCAGCCACCGAGAATGCCCTCTCCAATGTTGCCACCCAGCTAGCCCGGGGGAATCTCGAGAAGGGCACATCGAATTACAGGGACTGATCAGGGGAGTGACATGGTCCCACAGCTAAGTGGGGCCCAGACCATATAGGGCTTTATAGATAAGAACCAACACCTAGAATCAGGCCTGGAAGACTATAGGCAGCCAGTGCAGTGAGCGAAGAATTGGTGTTATATGCTTCCGGTGACCCGTCCTCCTAGGGAGGTGGACTGCTGCATTCTGCACAAGCTGCAGGCTCTGAACCGTTACCAAGGATAGCCTCTTGTAGAGTGTGTTACAGTAGTCCAATCTCGAGGTGATGAAGGCATGGATGAGAGCGGCAAAGTCGCAGTCTGAGATATACTGCCGAAGCCGCTGGATCCATTGTAACTAACCAAAAGCACTCCTTGTAACAACCACCACCTGGATATCCAAGCAGAGATGTGAGTCAAGGAGGACCCCCAGACTATGAACCTGAGAGACCAGGGAGGGATGGACCCCATCAATGATGGGTGCCTCCACCTCCCAACATCACCTCTGTCTTGTCAGGATTCAACCTCAGGTGGCTTACCTTCATCCAGTCCCACACAGCCGCCAAACACTTAGTAAGCACCAAGACTGCTGGAGCTGGGTCAACTGAAAGAAAAAGAGGTAGAGTTGGGTGTTGTCAGCATACTGATGACACCAAACCCCCTCATGACCTCACCCAAAGGCTGCACATGCACACTGAACAGGAGAAGGAACAGAATGGAACCTTACGGAACTTCACATGTGAGGTCCCAGGGCGACACAGTGTAGTCCCCCAGTACCACCTGCTGAGTCCTCCCAGCCAGGAAAGAGCAGAACCATTCAAGAACAATTTCACCTACTACGGCACAGTCCCGCAAGCATGTCACCAACATCTCATTATCAACAGTGTTAAAAGTAGCTGAAAAATCTAACAAAGGGATGGGAACCTCTGGCTGCGGCTGCTGCACGGTTTGCACCCGACTGGAGGCAGAACCCTGCAGGGTCTACAGGTCACGGGCACCACCAGGCTCCACTGCTACCCACACTCCGGAGCTGAACTGCCCCTCCAGACGCTGGGCCAGGGTCAGGGTACCTGCACCCTCGGGCGGGAAAATGATGCCATCACCGCCACCGAGTACGGGGCCGCCGCCAGGGCCAGCGCCAAGCTGGGCGCAGGTGAGTCCGGGAGCGAGGCAGCATCACTACTCCAGAGGCTCTCTCCCGGGTGCAGTGAGGGACAGCACTCACCTCAGGGGTGCTCCCTCTGCAAGGTCCCTCACCCCCATGTCCAAGCTGCGGGACTCAACCACAGGTAAATGCAGTGTGTGTGTGTGTGTGTGTGTGTGTGTGTGTGTGTGTGTNTGCGGGACTCAACCACAGGTAAATGCAGTGTGTGTGTGTGTGTGTGTGTGTGTGTGTGTGTGTGTGTGTGTGTGTGTGAGAGAGAGAGAGAATATTCTGTGTGTGTGAATATTATAAGAGTTTTACTTAGTTTAAATTGTTTCATTGTGTTTAATTGATTTAAATTAATTTTTAAAATTGATTTTAATTGATTTTGACTTGCGGTCCACAGCATGTTCAGGGACCGACAATGCGGCCCCTGGTCTCACAAAGGTTCCCCACCCCTGATATAACAGAATTAAAAGGGTTAACCGACCCTGATCTAACTCATGGTGGAGGTCGTCAACCAAGGCCAAAAGTATAGTCTCAGTGCCATAGCCCGGCCAAAAGCTGAACTGCGAGGTATCTAAAAAACTTATATGGTCTAGTCGCCCCCGAAGCTGTTTTGCCACCACCTGTTCAATAACCTTCCCTATAAAGGGAGGTTAGAGACTGGCCGGTAGCTGGCAAGAGAGTCAATGTCAAGCGATGCTTGAGCAGAGATCACACTATGGCCTCCTTGAGGCACTCCAGGACCCTGCCCTCCCAAAGGGAGGCATTGACCACTCCCACCAGCAACAGCCCCACATCTCCCTGATGGCCTTAACCAGTCAAGATGGGCATGGATCTAAATCACAAGACATGGCCCTCACCACTCCAAGAACATCACCCACGTGAGTGGGTGACACCCACTGAAATTGATCCCACAAAACTGGGAATCAGTTCAGCTCAACATTGGTGCTTTCTGGGGTTGCAAGATAATAATTTTCTCAAAATAGAAAATGTTTGCAAAGCACTTCATTATCAAGGTATGAATCATACACCTCTAAATGGTGTCTTATTTCCCAAGTTAAGCATGGCTGGGAATAGCCTGTATTTAGGAGAAATGCTGGGCAATTTTAGATTAGTACCTTCCAACGAGATAAGATATCTGGGAGATGTCCCCCAGGAAATTTCTAGCCTATGGCAGCTGGAGAGGAAAGGTCATATTGAATACTGTGATTTGATCAATTAAATTCTTATTGACAAGGGCTGCAATCCTGAATCCATGGCTAATTTCTCATTGAGGAATTGCACTCCAACTCAATATGGAAAAGTACCATAGTTTACAATGTACAGGGAGAAAATCCATGTTATATGTCAAGAAAGAAAACAAAGAGTCAGTCTACTAAAACAAATCATTATGTGAGTTAAACACAGCAAACATGTCAATATAACTGAGTTAAAAGCACTTTCTGGCAATCCAGTAAAATACACTGATCACCTTTGGGTCTTGGCTGTAATCTAGAAATATCAACAATTAATTGATTAATTTGAGCCAAATGACCATACTATCAGGCAAAGGAAATCCTCAAAGTCAAAAATTAGACTACAGAATTAATATCAATCCAAATGGCTATTCAAATTAGCATATAGTTACAGAAAAATACATCCCATTAGCTCCTCATTCCCAGTCCAAGAGATACGAAAACATCATTCATCTTGTTACTGCAATTACTACACGAGATTCTTAAGAATACCTGTGGGATTGCACACACTTCCACACTTGAAATAAGAATATGATTTTAGTAGTTGGACTCAAACTCAGGCCCTTTTCAGATGGGCCACGGTGTGGGGGCAAGATGAGTGTACGCCGCAGTGGGTGTGTGGTGCATGGGTGGCCATTACACGGATGCACACCCATCTCGACGCACGGAGCCATCGCCATTTTGGACCAATGGTTCTGTGCATGGGTGATGGGTGGAGCGCGGGAACGCACACGCACACACAGACACCAGCTGCGGAGGTCACACAGACGCCCCCCCCCCCATGCCCCATGGGTGTGGGGGGAGAAATCTCATGTGAAATGAAGCTCAGTTAAAAGCTGTGTCAAGAACTAATTAGTAAGTGCCATTTCCTATCTTCTGTGGATTTCATCACAACATTCACAAGCACTCTCTTGTACACATGCAGATTCCCTTCTAACGTCTTCTAGCCATGTGCTGGGAAGGAAAAGCAGGGAAGTTGCACCAGTGTAATCCACCAAATGCACTGAGACAGTGGGGGAGAACACAAAGTTTTCTGTTTGAATCACTTGTGTATCTACATACCTGCAGAAATACTCTTTAGATGCTTCTTGATGTCATGATTATCACCTGCAGACTCCAATAGCAGCACCACGGCTTTGCCTCTGGTTTACCCCAAGGTGGCATTTTTAATTAGGTCTGAATGGATTTACCACAGAGTGCTTCAACCATAGGTGATACCACATAGCAGTTCAATGCCACCATACAATAAACAAGAGGCAAAACTGGGCACTACTGTTTTGGTCCACAGACAGTAGTCATGACATCTAAATGCAGCAGAGACCCTGGACCAGGGATGAGGAAAGTTTCCTAATCCCAAGAGCAGCATCCATTTACCACAATGGGGCTGGCTTTAGAGCCACAGTTTGGCCACAACTGGCCTAGACCATTTAAATTAAGACGGAGGTATTTGTACCATGGAAACACAGGTTATTCCAATACACTGGATATTATGCTGCATCGGATACACTGAGAAATTGTCTATGAAGAAGGTTTGTGTGTGCACATGCTAACGTAGTGGTTTCAGCGTGTGGGGTCAGGCACCTGGTGGGGAGCGATTATGAGGAAGAGCACAACTGCCAATGTCCAGCTAAATTCTGACTGGAGCAAAGGGAGATTTTTCAAAGCGGTAGGGTAATGAGAGAGAAAAGAGCTGGTGTACGTATCTGTGCATGGCAGAGGGCCTCAAGTTCCACAAACAAGAATAAGGCGAGTGCTGTCTTAAAAATTAGCAAACCACTGAAGCATTAAAACGTTGCACAGTGGATGCATAAAAACCAACAACAAAGTGTCTGGGAGAATCTGTATAAGAAACTCTCTACCTGACAGCTTTAAATAAACGTCTGACAAAGACAGTAGCTCATATGCTGCTTTTACACTGTTTTAGTTTGTACACAAGTTCACTTGCTAAAACCATGTTGCTCTCTTTGAAGCTGACAGAGTTATTCTACTACAACAGTTCTGCAAAGTGTCTAAGAATTTTGGTCTGCTCTTCAGCAAAGGAAAAGTTAAGCCGAGTTTTCAAAGGGACAGCGATATCAACTGTATATGATTGCCCTCAACAGGTATTACTGAAGATTTAGCCCCAAAACCTGGTACAGAGCAAGGGATGGCTGAAGGGGATTATATGGTAATTTCTCTCTTATTACACACAAGACAATCAGGCAAAATGTCTTTCATCAGTAAAACAAATGTGTGACAAGTTAAAAATCCTGAATGCAATAACAGGGAATATAGAAAACAAGATTGTGACATGTTGTTTAGACAGAACTAGTTGGTTGGTTACTTTGACAGCATCTCAACTAGTGCTTCATGTCATATCGGAATGGGCAGGGGCGGCCTAGGCTGCTTGTATTATTCATTGACTGCGTCCTCTCTCAGCCACTGACTCAATAAAGAGTAGTCATCTTTGTTCAGGCCTGGATGTGGCTTGCTTGGGACCCAAGGCCAGTGCTCATCTCAGCAGCACATTATGATGGCGCTCCAACATGGTTTCCCTTCCTCTCCTTTTTTCAAAGTTCACAATAGAGTAGACCAACTTCCTTTACACCCCTCCTGAGCTTCTCATTGACAAATCAGGTCTCAGCACCACTCCCTGAGTTCATAAACACCAGCCAACGAAATTATATCATAACTTCTCTAGGCAACCAGCATTCCTCTTCCCTTCCCATACTTTCAAGTGACATAGACTGATGGATAAACAGCTCCATATTGGTCACAAAGAAACCAGTGACAGATGAATGATCATATATTTGGTCATCCCAGAAAATGAAAAAATGAGCCTTCAGCATGAAGTGCTCACTGAAATGTCTCTCTCATTTGTGACGTGATCAAAAATCCATCACACACTAGCTACTTCACTCACATGCCTGGAACCTTGGGGATTTCTTCATTATATCCAGAAGCAGTCTTGATATTGCCAGTACTATTTCTGGGCAGAAATTCAATTTGCTTGCTTACGTAGTAATATAAAGGAGTATCTTCCCTTAAACCAGAGGATTGCAGACTTGGGCTGCAATGCTAGACATACTTTAACTGGAGAATCCGTTCCCCCTCCCCTCTCCCCCCAACACACACACACACACACACACACCCCTACTTCTCCCCATCCACCCACAGACACACTCTCACATGCACAGTCCCCCCCTCCCCCGGTCTGGCATGCACAGCCCTTCCCCTCACACACTCTCACACATGCACAGCCCGCCCTCCCACCACCCCCCTGCTCCATACACAGGTCTGCTAACCTGGACCCACATGGGGGGTTGCCATGGCAAGTAGCAATGGTCATGGCTGCCTATCATGGTGGGAGTTGGGGCGCCAGTCACAGTGTGGGGGCGGAGCCAACTGGCAACATGTTGCTTCCTGCCCCCCCTCCCTGGCCCGATCAGGCAAGGGGAATGTGTAGTCTATCTCCTGATCTGACCTGGCCAGGGGTGGTCCCCCTCCACAGAATGTGCAGCTGCTGAGGTGGCTGCATATTTGTTTTTTCCTGTAGTTTAGACTGCAATGATCATGTATGCTGAAAATGCAGTGTGTTTTATAAACAATATGCATCTACAGAAATGAAAAGGAAGTAAAGTGCCCTCAAGAATATAGCTGGAAAATAGAGCTAATGATATAAACCCTGATTTAGGGGGGGGGGGGGAGTGGAGCAAAGAGAAAGAGGGGGAAACTGGACACCACTTTTTCTCAGCATCTCTGTTAATCGACAATACAATCGCAGAATCAAGAAAATCCAACTTTCATTTTAAAAAGATCATGCACCCCTGTAAATGCATGCAGACATGACTACCTTCTGTCACTGCAAGCACATTCCCTTTTATATCATTTGGCAGGCAGTTTGTTTTTATCATATCTGTCTTGAAAAATTTTATGAGATCTTAATAACAAGGAAAGTAATTAAGCAAGTTGCAAATGCTTCTGTAACTGTTTTGGGTTACTTCAATAATGCTATAATGTTCAAGCATTAAACATAAGTGCTCTTATTTAAGGACTCATTTACTATATTGAATTATGAATTGGATTTTGAAAGATGGTAAAATTGATTTCTTGTGGTAAATTAAAATGTAGTCAAACAGTAATTTGACATCATTTAAATAAGCCCATTTTATTCAGATAAAGCCAATTTCCCAGTCATTCTGAGTATGGCTTATTGGTAAATATTGTCTAACATCCTTCAGATTATTTGATTCTTTCCTTGCCCTCAATGACTGATTCCAACTTCCTGTTCCTATTCAGAAGGTAAGAAGCTATGAGTGACGCAGGAGCTTGCAATGCAGGGTCCCATGAACAGGGCCAGAAAACAGGGGAGTTTGCTTGGGAGTTGACTGTGGAAGGATATCTACAGGGGAGACTCTGGGTATTTTCAGATGTTACGAGATCACAATGAACCACAGTGAACCACGGTCAATCCCGCGGTGGGGACAAAGCGCTCTGAACATCTGTTATGGGAGCGCCAGATGTTCGCCACAATCAATACCCACCTGGGGTCAATATTCACCACGCTTCCGGACCTCCAGGCCGGACCATCGCCGAAAGCATGGTCAAAGAGATTCCCAACGGGAAACAAAAAAAAGTAATGTATAAACGGCAACCACCGGCCGGAATCAAAGAATATGATTCCAAGCCGGGGACAAAGCATGCAGCGTTGCTGCCAGGCAACCAGCAAAAACACAGGCCATGGAGGGAGATTTAAAGGGCACACAGCAGCACGGAAACGTGGCGGGATGGAGCGAGGCGTAAGGGAGAGGAGAGAGGCGGGTGACAGAGCAAGGCGGGAGGAGGAGGAGGAGGAGGTGGCGCAGGCAGAGGAGGAGGAGGTGGTCATGCTGCTCATGGAGGAGGTGAAGGGACAGCAGCAGCAGCAGCAGCAGCAGCCGGGACAGGCCGCCCTGGGGACAATGACCAGGCCAGGGGAGGAGGCACCCCGGAAACGGGTAAGGGGACTGAAGGGGAGCAGACTTGGAACCACAGGGGCACCATGAGGGGGCGGGCAGCTGGCCAGGCAGCAGGAGGGGGGAAGGGAGCAGGCCACAGGACAGGGGCAGAACAGCAACCAACCAACGCCCCCCCCCCCATCCCACAGACACAGAAACGGGCCCGGGAGCCCAAGCACCCGGAGGAGACGGGTGCACACCAGGTGGAGGAGGAGGAGGAAGAGGAGCCGGAGGGTCCACGGGGGAGAAGGCCCTACCACAGAGGGGGGCAATGGGGGCACAGGGAGACCCAGGACTTCATCTGCATCTGGGGGACCCTGGAGCACCAACTGGAGCTCGTGCTCAATCAGCACAATGAGCATGTGTTCTGGGAGATCACGCAGGACATGGAAGTGGCAGGGCATCACAGGACCATGGCACAGTGCCGCTCGAAGGCCAAGGAACTCAAGAGGGGGTACAAGGCCATGCGGGACAACAACTGGCGATCTGGCCATGGAGCCCAGTCCGCCCCCTACTGTGATGTCCTGGACCACATACTCCACATGAAGGGCTCCATTGTTGCCCTGCGCCTCGTGGGGAGTGCAGTGGTCCAGGGCAGGGAACAGGCCGAGGTACCCCCTTCCCTCACCGCCCCACAAGAAGGCACCATCTCCAGGGCCCCAGACCCCCAGGAGGAACACCCTGGGACCTCGGGGACTGGCAGACCCCCCCCCAACAGCATCCTGGAGAGCCCCCACCCCCTGGCCAGACAGGCAGACTCCGAGGCAGGCACACTGGTCACCCTCAGCCAGTGGTCGCAGGGGGACCCCAGCAACATGGGGGGGCAGCCTCGGAAGGATCGGAGACAGTCATCGAGGGTAAGCAGGCAGATGGGAGGGAGGAGGGACCAAGGGCGAAGGGAAGAGGGGGATCCTGGGCAGGGAACAGGCCCCCCCAGGCCCCGACACCCCAGACCTTGGAACGGGGGCAGGGGAGCCGGGTGGACAAACTAATGGCCCTCTGCCAACCACCCCCACCCCCCACAGGGCACAGCACTCCCCAGCATCAGAGACAGGCAGGTGAGGAGGCTGGCAGAGAACAGCCCCGGAAGCCACCAGAGGACCCAGGTGAAGCACACCAGTGTGGAGGGGGGCCTCCAGGGTGACCCAGTGCTCCCGGGGGGGCTGCCCGGCGAGCCGGGGGGGAGTAAACCCCTGGCGTGCCCCTGGCCAGGGAGCAGCTGGGATGGGCTCTAAACACCAAACCTTCCTGTACCCTACAGGGCAGCCAGAGGGGCCACAGCAACCCAGGCCCGGGCTCCCAGCGAACAGATGAGGGACCACCGGGCACGGGTACGGCGCTGGAGGGAGGACCAGGTGGAGGACATAGTCCAGACCACCACTGAACAGGGGGACCAAATTATAGCGGCCGTGGACTGCATGGAGGCGGCCATAGAGCGCTCTGTGCAACAGACGGAGGAAAGGGACTGGAGGCTCCAGGTGGAGGTGCACCTGTAACGGAGGTGGGAGTGCCAGGACCACAGCAGGCAGGTAGAGGTGATGGGGAAGCTGGAACAGGCCATCGAGGGAATAGTGCGGGAGCATTCTGCAAAGCTGGATAGGTCCCACAACATCGGGACCTCCCTGCTCCTGCACGCGGGCACTATGAGCGCATATGTGATGTCAGCCACCCCACTGGGCACCCTGCCTGCCCAGGCCCCCATCCTGGGCCCCTCGGTGCCCCTATCGCCTCCCCAGCCACCCCCACGCCAGCTGGGGCTGTGCATCTGCCTCCAGTTTCAGTAGGCCTCTGGAGGGAGCAGCCACCTGGGGGGGGCTCCGGTCCCAGTTCCTCCCTCCCTCCCACCACCGCAGGCCCCTCGGGACACTGAGGTCTCCCAGGACATCATTGAGGACATAGACAGCGGGGGGGAGGGGAGCTCCCAGAGCTCTGCAGTGCCCATAGGCCGCCTGAGGGGGAGACCCCAGAGATGGGGGGATGCGGGAAGGGGGAGGGTGGTCTGAGGGTGGGGGAGACCGCACCAGCCTGGTGGGGGGGGCACATGTATTTGGGTGCAAGAATAAATGGGTGGACACCACTCCCGCCTCCTGTGGTTTGTTCACGGGCTCAGGGGTAGGGGGAGGGTGGTCTGAGGGTGGGGGAGACCGCACCAGCCTGGTGGGGGGGGGCACATGTATTTGGGTGCAAGAATAAATGGGTGGACACAACTCCCGCCTCCTGTGGTTTGTTCACGGGCTCAGGGGTGGGGGCTGCCTGTTGGCAGTGGAGGGGACCACCCAGGGACCTGTCTGGGGTCCCAGGGTGGTGGGGTCAGGGTTGAGCGCCCTCATGCCTCGGCCTCCCAACTGATATGCCTGGCCACGGCAGCATGGATGCACTTGGCATAACAGTACTCCCACGTGTTGTCCACGTTCACGTACACAGGCACTAGTCCGGGAGGGCGATGGGGCATGGGGTATTCGAGGGCTGCCCCATCGGTCTCGCACACGTTGTGCAGAACACAGAAGGCACCTATCACCAGGGCCGAGGTCTCCACCGTGAAGGCCAGCGGCCAGCGAGACTTCTCCAGTGCTGCTTGAAGGCACCGAAGGCCCGCTCGACCACGGTCCTGCTTGCACACAGGCGGGAATTGTACAGCGCCTGCACTGGGGTCCTGGCGACTGGGAACACTTTCATCAGCCACCGGGTGAGAAGATAGGCCAGGTCCCCCAGGATACAGGGGGGCATGAGCACCCCCTTGATCTGGGTCATCCCCATGTCCGCAAAGTCCCCGGGCATAGAAGGGGGAGATGGTCATGATCCAGGCATCATGGCTGTGTCCAGAGTTGTCCATGAAGATGTCAAGGAACTGCCCCCGGTAGTCCATGACAGCCTGCTGCTGCAGGGAGTGGTACCCATGTCTGTTGACATACTCCGTGGCCTCCCCAGCCGAGGGGCAGAGGATCTCTATGTGGGTGCCATCCACGGCGCCCATGAAGTTGGGGAATCCTCCAGCCGTAAAGCAGGCCATCACGGCCTCCTGGTCCACCAGCTTGATCGCTCATTCCATGAGAATGCCCTCCACAGCCTCACAGACATCCCGGCGGATACAGGCCACGATGCTCACCCCAACACCAAAGTGCTGCAAGATGGATCGCCAAGAGTCGGGTGTTGCAAGGCCCCAGACCCCGATGGCCAACCGCTGGACCATGAGGATGGAGGTCCTCATGGGGCTGTGCTGCCACTCCAGCCAGGGCGTGAGCAGCTCTGCAAAGTGCAGTAGGGTGAGCTTGTCCATCCGAAAGTGCACCCTCCAGGCTGCCTTGTCCCACTGAGCCAGTGCCCTGGACAACCACCCCTGTGCCCGCTATGTGACCCATACCCGCCGGGCAATGGACATAGCAAGCAGGGCGGCGTGCTGCATGCTCTACCTCTGCCATTGGAGGCACCCAGCCACCTCGCAGAGCACAGTGGCCCTGCTCTGGCTGCGGATCAGGGCCCGCTGGTCTGCCTCAGTCACCAGCTGCAACCTGAGCCAGGCCAGGGAGCACCTGCAGCAGTGGTGGGCTCTCCAGGCCCGTGCAGTACACCAGGCCACGCACACTCACAGGCGGGCATCCAGGTGCATTGCTGCAGTCTGGATGCACAGCTGATCAGTGTGCAAGCAGTACCACTTGGCACAGAGTGCTAGGTGCGTCCTGCAGGTGCCCAACCTTTCCTCTCCATGTTGCCGCCTGTCCCAGTTGGGGTGCAGCTGGCCACGTTATAGGCCGGGTCGCAACCCGGCGACCGAGTGAGGGCACCTGTGTTGGCACGGGGCGTCCCCCTTCCAGCTGGGCTGGTCTCCCCCTGCAGGGCGGGTGGGCCGGGGCAGAAGGGGCAGCCCCTTGCGTGTGCACGGCCTTGCACACGGCCCAGCAGGCGCCCGGGTGTGCTGCCTGCAGCTGCATTCCTGCTGTCATCAACCTCCCTCCTCTCTGTGTTGGTGTCACCCCCCCCAAGTATGTCCCCCACCATTTCCCTTGAACGGGCCGGTGGGGAGGGGTGACCCCCTTATTCTCCGGGAATGGCCCTGGGGCCAGAGGGTAGAGTCCCTCGGGCTCCGGAACGGGCTTCTCCCGCAGGCCCAAAGCCTGAATCCTACCCACCCCCTGGCGTGCCTTCACCCATTAGCGTTGTCCCTGACCGTGCCTTCCCCTCCCCCCAGTCTCGGTGATTTCCCCCAAGTGTCTTCACCCGCGGAGGGGTCCCCGCTGGGGCTTTCCCTTCCCCCAAGTCTCGGTGAGCTCCCGACCCCCAAGTCCTGCACCACACCTCTTCCTTCCCCCTGAGTCTCGGTGGCTACGGCCCCTCAAAGGCCCTCGCCCCAGTCTGGTGTCCCTGAGTACCTCCAGGAGTCCTGCGCCTCTCTCTCCGCTGCCGCCGATGCCTCCCCTCTTTCCTTCCTGCCTGGGCTGTTCTCCTCCCTCTTGTAGCCGGCTTTTCCTCCTCCCCTTGGTCGCGCCCTCCCCTCTGGGAGCTTGGCTCCGCCCCCATGCATCAGGTTGGCCCCGCCTTCCCGGCGTCTTGCCGTCAGCGCCACGGCTGGCCACTCGCCTTCCAGTTCCGGCTCCTCTTCCCCGCCTTTCTGACCCGGGTCCGTCTCCGCTGCTCCCGCTGGCCAGTCACACACACACCCCTTTAAGAGGTCCCCCGGGGGGGCCGCAAGGGGGGCTGATTCGCCCTGCCGAGAGAAGAAATCAGCATTACGATGTAACTTCCCGGCCCTATGGGCCACAGAAAAATGGTACGGCTGCAAAGCTAAATACCAGCTCATTAAGCGGGCGTTAGTGTCCTTCATTGATGCTAGCCATTGTAAGGGGGCGTGGTCAGTCATGAGAGTAAAAGAGGCCCCGGCTAGATATTATCGCAAAGCCCCCACTGCCCAGTGGATGGCCAAGGCTTCTTTTTCTACGGTCGCATAGGCTTTTCCCGTCGATCCAACTTCCGACTGAGATAGGCGATCGGATGCTCCTCTCCCTCAATCGTTTGGGACAGGACCGCCCCCAGCCCTACATCTGAGGCATCTGTCTGGAGTATGAAGGGCTTCTCAAAGTCCAGGGTGTATAGGACGGGGGCCTCGCAGAGGCTCCTTTTGAGGGCCGAAAAGGCCTTATCCAAGGCCGGGGTCCAGGTCACTTCCTTCGGGTGTTTCTTCCCTGTTACATCGGTGAGGGGCGTAGCTAATGTCACAAAATGGGGCACGTGCTGCCGATAGTATCCCGCTAGCCCCATAAACTGCTGCACTTGTCTTTTAGAGGTAGGGGGAGGCCACTCCTTGACGGCTTGTACCTTCTCCCAGAGAGGCCGTATTTGCCCCCTGCCCACCTGATAGCCTAGGTAGGTCACCTCCCGCAACCCTAGTTGGCACTTCCGGGGGTTGGCGGTAAGTCCTGCTCGGGCCAGAGTCTCTGCCACTGTCCTCAGATGTCTGAGGTGGTCGTCCCATGTGAGGCTGAAGACAACGATGTCGTCAATATATGCAGCAGCGTAGCCCTGATGCAGCCCCAATACCCTGTCCATCAGCCGCTGGAACGTGGCGGCGGCCCCGTGCAAGCCGAAGGGCATCTTGGTGAATTGGAAGAGGCTGCTCGGGGTCGCGAAGGCAGTCTTCTCCCGGGCGAGGGGTATCTGCCAATACCCCTTCGTCAGGTCTAGCGTGGACAGGTAGCGGGCTCGACCCAACTGCTCTAACAGGGTATCCACCCGTGGCATCGGGTAGGCGTCGAACTTGGAGATCGTGTTCACTCGGCAGAAATCTATGCAAAATCTCATGGTGCCGTCCGACTTTCGGACTAGAACGGGTTGACTCCGCCACGGGCTGTTGGACTCCTCGATGACCCCTAACTTGAGCATCTGGGTTACCTCCTCCTTTACCACTTGTCGTAGGTGATAAGGACTCCGGCGCGGGGGGTCCCTCACGACCCGCCCTGGTTCCGTGACGCATTGTACACCCTGGGCGACTGGTGAACACCCGTTGGTAGGTTCCCACGAACCTCCTCAGCTGCTCTACCTGAGTTTCCTCGAGCTCCTTTCCCATGGTAACCTCTTCATCGGGTGGACCCCCCTCCTCCGGCCCCCGGGGTTCCCCTGTCAGGGCCTCAGCCCCTTCTCGCTCGCGGTCTCGCCATTCCTTGAGAAGGTTAACGTGATACGTCTGGAGCTCGGGTCGGCGCCCTGGCCATCGGATGACGTAGTCTACGGGTCCCTTCCATGCCACCACCTCGTAGGGGCCCTGCCACATGGCCAATAACTTCGACTCTGAGGAGGGTAGCAGTACCAGGACTCTCTGACCGCGCTGTAACTGCCGGGCCCTCGCCTGCCGGTCAAACGTCCCCTTTTGCTTTTGCTGGGCCTCTAGGCCGTTCTGAAGGGCCCAGGCCCCCACCGTCTCCAACCTTGCCCTCAGCCGGGTAACGTATTCTATCACGTTGTCTTGGTTGTTGGACTCCTCCTCCCACCCTTCCTTTATAAGGTCTAATAGCCCTCAGGGCTGCCGCCCGTATAGGAGCTCGAAGGGCAAAAACCCGAGGGAGGCCTGCGGCACCTCCCTGTAGGCGAACAGGAGAGCGGGAAGTAATGCCGCCCATCCCTTCGGTTCTTCCCGGACGAACTTGCGGAGCATGGCCTTCAACGTCTGGTTAAACCGCTCCACCAGCCCGTCCGTCTGGGGGTG
>QEPC01002063.1:1384957-1401759 GCA_003113815.1 Sphenodon punctatus | reverse complement strand
CAGAGACAACTAGACACAGAGACACCAGACTACACAGAAACTAGGAAGGAACAGGGAGACAGATACAGCAAACAATAGGGATTACTTACAGTAGGACATTGAGGGAACAACAGGGAGACAGACTGACTAACCTGAAGACAAGGCAGGGTGTGAGGGGGAAACTGTACACAGAACTCACCACCACCAAACACTACTCCCAACAAAGACAAAGGGCAACAAGGTGCATCTAGAGACAGAACAAAGTGAGTGGGCCAAGCACAAGTCTAAGGGAAAGTGACTCAAAGCTCCACACCTGCCACCACCCTCAGCAGTCCTAAATACTCCACAGAGCCAATCAGACCATGGCAGGTGTGGCCATTCCCTCCACCAGGTGTACACGGTGAGCAAGGCAAGAGAGAGAGAGAGGGAGGATGCCACAAACAGGGAGAACCGCCCCCTGCAGCATATTGCATATAGCTCAGGCTGCAGAGAGCACCTCCCCGAAGCCCCAAGGCCAGGGGTTCAAGGCCTGGCCGTGACAGAAAGGTATAGAGAGACACTATTCAGGGACATAGTAGAGCAGTTCCACTTCCACTCTGTGCTGCCTCTGTGCTGCCTTGGAGGAGCAAGACCTACAGGAAGGAGAGCATCATACTGGAATTGTGGGAAGTGTTCCTGTAGCTGGGATATGCTTACCAGGCAATGGGTGTCTTTAGACACATCGTCAACGGCTGTCTGAATGTGTGTTTTGACCTTGATATGAACACTGGTTTGGCCCTGTGTTCACCATGTGGCGCTGCTTAGACACACAGCCCATCTTGGGGCAAATCAGTGTTTTGCTTGCCCCCCGATCTCAGCACTCAAGTGCTGCAACCTTGTTCCCCATGTTTTACATAACACGCCATGCGATATCATTAGACACAACGTTGGCCACGTGTTCAGCTGGAACACACAAATTGTCCTTGTGATGAAATGGTGCTCACATCACGGGTTCAACGGGTGGTCCTATGGGTTTTGGGATTGTTATGGTGCTTAAACACAATGGCCAAACATGTGCTTAGTGGTTTTGACACTTGATCTTTGTTATGTCTAAAGATATCCAACGTGTTATCCTCTCGCACTGAGGATACATCTCCAGTGGTGTGTGCCCATAAGGGTGGGAATAGGGTGGCCAGGATAGCTGGCAATTTGATTATCAAAAATGTAGATATTCATTAAATTGCCTTCCTAATGTGAAGGTTGCAGACCTCACGTATCACCTAGACAGAATTTGAGAGAGGACTGGGGAGGAGCTGTCTGTTGTGGTACATGTGGAAACCAATACAAAGGGAGATGTAGGAGGGATGTTCTGGAGGCTAAATTTAGACTTATGTGTAGAAGACTTAAATCCAGAACCTCCAGGATAGCATTCTCAAAAATGCTCCCAGTTCCACACACCAGACCTCAGAGACAGGCTGAGCGCTGGAGTTTCAGTGTGTGGATGAGTTAAAGGTGCAGGGAGGAGGACTTTAGATTTGTTAGGAACGACGGAACCTTTGGGAAAGGGGGGGTCTGACAGGATGGGCTCCACCTTAACCAGAGCAGAACCCAGCTGCTGGCACTAAAAATTAACAAGATAGGAAAGATGGATGCCCAAGGTGTCCATACATACAAGGCATACGCGTTCTTTACGCCCCCCCCTTCCTTGCCCCCCCCCCCGCTGGCCTATTTTCTCCCTCGCTGACCCCACTTGTCTACACTTCTACAGCCCACGCTGCCCTGTAGCCCTCCCTCTCTACCGGTCACCCTGGCAGATAGTACTAAGGTCACCGGGCACTGTGACATCACACCCATTGTGACATGACTGGGCAGGGACCAATAGTAGCTCTAGAACCAGTACACCCTCATATCTCTGGAACCCTCCAACTCACAAACATGGGATTGGGCATATTCTTGGCAAGATCTTTAAAATGAGGTATCACACATCTGACTGGCTGGTGTAGTACCAGAGATGATACAGGGTCACAGGCAGATGTGACCTCTACATAAGGCCTTCCCTACTATCAAGCTTCATGTAAAGAATGCCTAAAAAGTCATGGGATAGGAGGCAGTGTCCTATCACGGATTGGTAACTGGTTAAAGGATAGGAAACTAAGGGTGAATTCACACGTGCAGCAATTATCTGGATTTTTAAAAACTGGTTCTCAATAGTTCGCTGTTAACAAGTCCTGTTGCATTCACATGCATGCCATACCGATTTTAAGTACAGCGAAATAATGCATTCAGACCTTCTTGTAGTGCGTGCTTACCCGGCTGCTCAGTACGGTTCAGTTACAGGAAGTGGCCTGTGGGGAGCCAGAAGGTTGCTACTTTGTAGCAAAGTACAACTTTGCTACAACCTTTGCTACAACTTTGCTACAACCTTTGCTGCAACTTTGCAAACTTTGCAACAACCTTTGCTACAACCTTTGTAGCAAAGGTTGCTACTTTGTAGAATCAGGGAGTAAAGAGGGAGAGCCTGAGGCTGCTGGAAAGAAGCCCCTCGCATAGTGAGGCGCGCTGCTTCTCTCCCTGGTTTCTTTCCGGTATCCCGCTGCTGCTACTGCTGCAGCACTACGGTAGAGGCAGAGGCAGATGATTGAAAGTCCCTTGGAGGGAAGAACTTTTTTGGGGAGAAGCATGGAGGGGAAACATGGAGGGGAAGAACTTTTTTGGGGAGAAGCTGGCTGCAGCCTGCACCCAGCGAGGCAACTACAGGGCTCCAGCTGGTCTCACTGCTTCCGGTAGGGGCAGGAGTAAAACAGCGCACTTGGAAGCACGGTTGCATTCACATCAGAAAAGATTACACACTAGTTAAAACCAGTACGATGTTGCTTTCACACTGCTGTTAAGTGCGGATTTATTGAAAACGGACAGCAAAAAGGTAGGTTTGAGTAGCTTTTCAACACGCATTGCTTTAGTGCGATATTGACTCCATTTAATCGAATTTAAGTGTTCAGACAGGCATGAAACATTCGTTTTTTTTTTAAAATTGCACAAATCAGAACGTCTGAATCCCCCCAAAGAGTAGGACTAAATGGTCTGTTTTCACAATGGAGTGAAGTAAAGAGTGAAGTGCCCCAGGGATCTGTACTGAGACCGGTGTTGTTTAATGTATTCATTAGGACTGGAACGAAGTCTTCAGACAACTTTGGAAATAGCTGAATATTATAACATTTGGTTCAGAAAGTTAAAATTCCAAAGTTCCAAGAACAAAGGTCATTATTCAGAAAACTTCAGAAACTTTAGAAACCGCTGCATGCATGGGGGCTGGTGGACAGTTGAGCTTGTTCTGGAAATGAAACTTAGTGCCATATTTGGTAGGAGGGGGGTATGGGAAGGAATAAGTGAGTGATGGTAAGCTAGATGGCAAGTTTTGATTGGCTGGCCAAGCCAGATGTCAAGCTGTTGATTGGCTGGCAGGGCAAAATAAAAGTGACTGCAACCATTTTGTCCATTCTCTTTGGTGAATTTGGCTGTGTGCTACAGTGCTGCTGGATCTGTAAGTAATCATCTGAGGTGGAGGGCTGCCTGGTCTGGTATGGTATGGTTTGGCATGGCCTGCCCATAGGGCCAATGCTGGGGGATGGGGGTTACCTTTACCATGCCAGGCAGTTTTTTGAAAAAAATAATTGGGTACCACATTGCTTCTAGTTCTGCCTGCTCCTTGGTTAGCACTTGGCACCATGAGGCCAGAGTGATCTTTCTGCCTGGCTCCACTTACCCTTGCCTCGCCTGTTCATGTTACCAGTGCCACATACCAATGCCATGTAGGGATGGGCGAACAGAACTGAGTTCGGAAATTTGGTTCGGTTCGGAAATTTGGTTCGGTCGACCGAACTATTCGAGTTCGGTCTGAACTCCAAACTTCCGAACAAAGTTCAGAAATTCAAACCCTATTGAACTAAATGGAATATTATCTTTTAGGGATGGGTGAACAGAGCCGAGTTCGGAAATTTGGTTCAGTTCGAAAATCGAGTTCGGTTCGGAAGTTCAATTCGGTCGACCGAACTGGTCGAGTTCAATCCAAACTCCGAACTTCTGAACCATGTTCGCCCATCCCTAATGCCATGCCAAGAGGGTGCCCCTGATTGGTGTGTGTGTGTGTGGGGGGGGATTAATGTCTGGTTTCTTAATTTTGCGACTGCTGAGGCCTGAGTTTGTTGGCTTTTGGTGGGATTTATTTCTACATGCAGTTGTAGACTGTTTTGTAGGGTTGTGCGTGTTTTTCAAGTTGGAGATAGGTATTGACCCCTGAGGTACCTCAGGGATCAGTACTGGCACCCGTATTATTTAACATATTCATTAATGATCTGGGGAAAGAGGTAAAGAGTTAGATGTCAACATTTGCAGATGACACCAAATTATTCAGGATAGTTAAGAACCAGGCAGACTGTGAGGAATTACAGAGGAATCTTGCATGGCTAGATGAATAGGCATTGAAATGGCAAATGAAATTCTATGTTGATAAGTGCAAGGTGATGCACGTAGGGAAAAATAATCCTCACTATACATGCACAATACTAGGTTCTAATCTGGCTGTAACTACTCAGGAAAAGGATCTTGGGTCATTGGGGCCGATCCTATGCCCTGCATAAGCCGCGTGCATGTGCATTGTGCCACGCGGGACCTGCGTACATCTCGCACACGGGATTTGGTATCACGGCCAATGTAGATAGTTCCTTGGAGACATCAGCTCAATGTACAGAAGCAATCAAAAAGGCAAACCGAATGGTAGGCATTATTGCAAAAGGAATAGAGAAAAAAAGAGAGGTAGTACCACAATACCATTTTATAAATCTTTCATATGACTACACCTTGAGTATTGTGTGCAGTTCTTCACCCCATCTGAAGAAAGATATGATAGAACAAATTCCATATGAGGAGAGGCTCAACAGGGTAGGTCTGTTTAGCTTGGATAAGGGGGGGATATAATAGAAGTTTATAAACTCATGAGTGGTCAGGAGAAAGTAAAAAGGGAACTGTTGTTTGCCCTTTCCTACAATAGGAGAACAAGGAGACACACTCTGAAGTAAAATGGCAGCAGATTTAAATTAATCAAAATGTCAAAATGTAGGAACCACTCCAGTCATTTTGCCTATCATCTCCCAGTATTTCATAGGCAGTATGAAACAATGGATTTACCTTATGAATTCACCTTAATTAAACCTACCTGACTTCCAAATTTCCCATGTCACATTCCTAGACAAATAAAATTACATTTTATAACTTTTACATTATAACTCTGAGTAATATTATTCCTCTATCATTGTACTCCATATTTCACAAAGATTAAGAAAACACAAGTAAACCAAACACAAATAGTTTACATATGTGCATCCTGGAATTACAAGAATATTACTTATTACATAACACATAGCATAGTTCTGATAATCATAAGTATGTCAAATTTCATAAATCATAACCTATTGTTATAAGGGGTCACGTGAAAATACACCTGTAGCAGGGAGCAGTCCTGTGGGGCAGCTGCCCCTTTAAGAAGGGGAATACATGGGTCTGCCCGAGGACTGAGCATGCCCAGGGGCATGGCAAAGACAGGTCCCTAGCTGAGGAACAGCCTGTGGGGTAAACAGGCTGGGAAACCCTGGGACAGAGTGGGCAGGTTAGTGGCTCTTTAAAACTGGGGTAGAGGAAGCCTGGCCACACCCACTCTGCCTGTATAAAAGGAGACACAAGGCAGAGAGGAGAAGAGTCTCTGCCAGGGAGCTGAAGGAGCAACATCTCCCTGAACAAGCCTGCCTATACTATCCAGGATGCTGAAGGCTGGAGAACCAGAGGGACCCAGGCAAGTGGGAGAGGCTTTTCCCAGGAAGGATCCTCTTGCCTGGGGAAGGCTTGGCCAGAGCCTGTGGTTTTACGGCCTGGCTGGATAGACTTTGGGGGTTGATATTGTGGTGCTCCTGTGCTTGAGAAAGACGGACCTGGGCCTGCAGGGTGGAGGCGACTGAGCTGGCAGCCCCAGGGACTGTGTACACTGGTTGTGTGCAATAAAGGACTGTGGACTTGATACCCTCTGGACTGTGTCGTGTGTCCTCCTGAGAGGGTACCCCCTTCCTTGAAGAGGGGTATTCAGCTGAGGCTCGAGGCTGAAACAGCGTAGCAGGGGGTGAGCTAGTTCCCCAGAGTGCGACCCCAGCACCCCGTGTGGCCCTGGGAGCCCCCTGCTACAATATCCATTTAAGCTCTAGCTTATTCAAACTTGTTCAAAAGCACCTAGTGAAAACAAGCAAGTTGTCCGCACATGGGCATTGCAAAGGTTAAGCCTCAGGGCGTTTTTAGATGAGATAAAACTCCCACAAGCAGGTAATTAAAACTGATTAAAATTCACACCTACTCATGTGTGAATGACTCTCACGCATGTTATGTGGAAAGTTCAGTGGCCCTTTTTACACGAGACGGTACCACTCATGCCCACGCAGTGGATCTGCATGGGCATGAGTGGTACAAGCTTATGTGAATCCCATGGCCAGTGAGTGGGGGTGCATGCGCTCTCCTGCAAAACACACATCCCCACTCCGACACCATCCCCATGCATGGAGCAAGTAGGGAAAATTGAGATTTCTCCATGTGTGGGGGTGTGCCCATGTGCACTGGTTCTCACGCGCTGCGCACACTGGGGCACGTACCCCTACCCCCCTCGCAACCATGGCCCATGTCAAAAGTTTCCAGTTTCTGGAATCCATGATACTGAGGTTTCCAGAATGCACATTCCCAAACTCATGCGCCAAAGACACAAACAAATGTCTAAACACTCACGTGAGACTGCATTTGTTTCAATTGCCATTTTGAAAGCATTTGCATGCTCCAGTGAATTGAACCCAACTGAATGTTCTAGTTGTTTCAATAGCCATTTGCTCCAATCGCCATTGCCAAAATGTGGCTTTATAGGTATCACCTGACTTTTCATGCATGATGGAAGGGGGATGTGTGACCACCACTTGTGCGTATGCTGAGGAGTCCTTGTGATCGCGGGAGATTGCTGTAACCCACAAATTTCATGCACATCTAAAAATTCCCTCAGCGAGGTCTATACTCTTATCGTGCCTTTTGCTGTCCATTTCAAGCAGTGTTTCACTTTCACTTTTCACAAAAAAAGATGGCACAGTTTGACAGACATAGAGGCATCATAAAAACCTGCTGTCTCCATTTTTCATCAATGACTTGGCCCAGGAAGCAAGCATTCATGGGTGCAGAGATTACATTCAAATGTACCTTTCCCTGCTACCCCAATTTTCAGCCCAGCCCTGAGACAAGCACTCACTATGGGTAAGAGCCCCACAAAAGTGCCCTCTCCCAGTTTTCACTGTCAACTATGAGAAACACATTCCTGGGTACAGGGAGCTCAATTTCAGCAATGGCCTGAAAAGGCCCTAGTACCAAGAATGGGTGGTGAATCACATCCCTATGGATATGTATCCTCATTAGGGACAGAGTTTATAAAATGGGTGCATAATACAGTATCCCCAAACCTGAACAAAATGCAACCTTCAGGGGGATGTCAGAAAGATAGTGGATCTGTGGTACATATGTGCTACCAACAAAAAAAATATAAAATGAAAATATGCAGCCATAATTTGTATTGCCAGCAGGTTCGACAACAGACGGGCATATTTTCATGACATAGGCCTATATATTAGCACTGGTTTTTATATTCTGAGAAGTGTTTGAGTGAAGAAAAGATGGAAGGAAAATATAGAAAGCTATAAAAAACAGAAAGGTATGCAGTGACTTTTTGAGCAGCTTGCTGACATCTTATGCTCCAAAAAACAAGCTAAATTTGTCACGTAAAATTATTCACTGTTAATTATTTGCTCATTGGTAATTAGTAGTTTTCTTAATTTTTAATATTGTCACGAAAAGATACTGTACTACAGGTCTAACAAATATGTAAGACAAAGTTAAACATGTATATAATGTTAAGAACTACAAACTCACTTAATATAATCATGTAACGTGGAAGCCGAGAGGGAAACTCGCTTCATGCAATGGAAACAAAAGATATGCCAATGTGGATTTGCTACCGAAACAGACATACCCCATGGAGTTGCAAATTAAGCTTCCTGTTTGTCTTTCTGCTGACCTGCTGGTAAACAAGGCTTCTCCAGGGCGGGAAAATCCTTTTGCCACCAAAGCTCCCAGAAAACGTCCCGTTCACACACTAGTTCTATGGGTTCACAAGAGCTTGAAGGCGCAAGTTGCTCAGCTTGCATCTCCAATGTGAACAACAGAAAGCACTTCTTGATAAAGAAGAAAGTTTATTGATTACATAAGCAAGAATAGTTTGACACAGAGTGGCTAATAAAGTAAACAAAATAACACGTTCCTATTCTGTACTGCGTGCATCCCTAGTTAAAGTCTTACCCTATAAAAGTCCATTCACTTGAGTTCCTTCTCAGCCCAATGTTGGAAGGACTGGGCATCAATCTTAAGTTGGTTAGAATTAAAGTCCTGCTCTCAATGCATCTCTTCCAGCAGTCTGACTGGCAGGCGAGTTGATGCCTCCAAGACTCAGCTCAGTCAGAGGTTGAATTGCATTCCAACTCCACTTGTCTCTTGATGGCAAAGATCTTAGCTTAAATACCTTTGCTATCCCTTTGTGTGATTTTCCCACCCTGAAGAAGCCTTGTTTACCAGCAGGTCTGCAGAAAAGCAAACAGGAATCCACATTGGCATATCTTTTGTTTCTCTCCATTGCATGAAGTGAGTTTCCCTCTCGGTTTCCACATTACATGATTACATGAAATGAGTTTGCAGTTCTTAACATTACATACATGTTTAACCTTCAGTCTTACATATTTGTTAAACCTATAGTACAGTATCTCTTCGTGACAAATACGATGTACTTTATTGAAGAGATAATGATTTGAACAATAACATCAATGTGTTACAGATGTCATCCTCCTCCCCACGAGATTAAATCCTGCCTGTATATACCTTAAAAGAAGCTTTTCTTGATTGCAGTGTCCTTTGAAATGGGTCCCAAGGTAGAAAGTAGTATGCATCCAACTCTGCAAAACAATACTGTGGATGTGAAACAAGTTCTCCTGCCTCCTTGCCCTGTCCTCCCTACAATGTTCTGACATCACAAAGCTCCAAATGGGTCATGACCATGTTAGAAAGGGCCAGGTAGAAATAATCCCTTTCCAACATCATGGTGCTCTGAAGGGATGGGGTTACGATGAAATCCAGAAGGGCAAATACCCCTAGAGCTCTAGTACCCATATTGTAATTATATCTCTTTTCAATAAAATGTCCATCAGAGATTGTTTGGGTTTTTTAATTATTTTTTATGATTTTCCAACCCAGGCTGTTTCCACGGCCCACAGTTCCAGGCCACGACTGTAAGAAGTTATGCACAGTTGTGACTGCCCTCTTGAAATCATCCATTGAAGGGATATCTGATGGTGTTCCTTCTGTGTCCTACAAGGCAGAGTCACAGGGTGTTTTCAGACGTTATGGGGCCGCTTGGCCCCGTACCAAAAACAACCCATTCATTCCCTGCCGGGGTCACCCCGTCACGCCATATCAGACGTGCCGGGGGGATCCCAGTGGAGAATCTGGGAGGGGGCAGGGCCGCACGGCGCACGGCGCCGACCCCTCCACGCACCCCGCCGCCCGCCCTCCGGGGAGACGGGCGGGCGGCGGGGCCAATGCGGTCGCCGCGTCGGGCCGGATGCGCCATGGCCCGGGATCCCACCGGGGATCCCGGGCCGTGGCAACCGGCCAGACGTTACTTTTTTTGGGTCCCCACTGGGGATCTTTTTGACCACGCTTCCCGGGACATTCCCCCGGCTAGCCCAGGAAGCATGGTTCAAATTGACCCCTTGCGGGTATTGAGCGTGGCGAACATCTGGTGGCCACCAAACAGACATTCGGGACACAGTGACCACAGGTGGGTATTCACCGTGGTTCACTGTGATCTCGTAACGTCTGAAAATACCCAGATTCAATAATGTCCTCAGCACTCATAGGGTAGAAACAGATGGGTGGGTGGGATGGCAGCTCCCCAGCCTGGCCCGGGGGGGGGGGCGGAAACCACAACCTCCACGCATTGGGTTGGTGCACAGAACTAACATGCATGTGGCTGGAGAGCTGTTCCGCCACCTGCATGACCCAGGTAGGGCCAGGAGCACAACAAACATGTGGGTAGGCAGATCCGCCCACGCCTTGCTCCCAGCACCCGCACCCGCCATAACAAACAGTCATGGTGGCCAATGACGGGCAGCCAGGTCGGCTGACCATGGCAGCCCCCAACCCAGGGTGGGTATGGCAGGGCTGTACAGATGTGTTAGCCCACATGGATGGCCCTTAGTCTTGGCTGTGACCTCAGAGATTTTCCAAGTACACAGCCTGGGTTAGTCGCCTACCTGCCCCAGAGCAGAAGTGGGCCCACATTTGGCAGCGCTACAACAAACGTACCAGTGACTCCTGGGCCAAAGCAGACCGCTGGCATGTCTGTTTTTACCCTTAGTTGCTTACACAGGGATTGGCTTTTTCAAATTGAATTTCCACTAATTTTATTTCTGAAAATCCCCAAAATTACCCCATTTCCAACTCATGGGCTAGCAATGCCAGCAGGTCAGGTAAACCTAGCAGGGCTGATCCAGATCTTTTTATCCTTGACAGCCCTGTTGGGGAGATCATTTAAATAGAGCAATTACAACTTTAAAGGAAATTTTCCCTGAGGTCTCTGGGTCCTTGGTCTCTAATATGTAAGTGTTCACTATAGCAAGAATTTGTTATAGCTAATTTCATCTGTGTGTGTTCCCCATTGGAACAATACATGTTCCGATAAGTGAAGCCCATCAGAATGGTTTTGTTTTTGACAGAAGTGATATTATACATTATTCATTCCTGTTCATCATAATAAAAGCAAACAACTCAGACAACAGCCTACAGTGCACCATACCCAGAAACAAATACTGGAATATCATTTTCTCTATTTTTAATGCCAGCAATTAAAAGACCTAAACCTGGAAACAGTAGTTTAATTACTTTAAGCGTTCCCAATTATGTGCCATTGAAAAAAAATACTTAAAATGAGAATTCACATTTCACAGATTAAGGTGTTCCAAAATAAAAACATTCAATTCCTGCTGCATTCCTAAATAGTTCTAGTTTTCCATTTCAGCAGCAAGAATACATTTTCCCTTTTTGTTTTGTTTTGCCACAGCAAGACATTAGTGACATTTAGGAGGGAGGGGGGGGAAGTCTGCTACTGAACAAGGCAGTTATGTTATCATACAGTTTACAACTTGAAGATTTATTTTGGCTTGAGGCGAAGCTAAGATTAAAGAGATGGTGCCACTAAGACTACAAAGGCTCATAAAACACTAAGCCATTACCATGACCTTAATATAGAAAACTTAAGATGCAAGACATCAGTACTGTGTTGTAATAGTCTTCTATTCATTTGAAATTCAGTTACAGTTTGTCACAGACCCATTTCAGGTTTTCATCTAAATGCCCCTGAACTTTAGCAGCACAAAATAGTTATTATTTCTTTATTAGTTACTTACAAAATTCAAAAGGTCCAAAGGTGATACCCATAAAATCTCTAAACAAAATTCAGGAAGCAACTGCAGTATTTTCTAGTCTGTCATCTTGTTCTTGCCTTTTAATGCACAAGGTCAATGTCATGCATGTTGGTCAGCTACAACTTTGCCACCCATGCCATTCAGATTCTTATGTCTTGAATACTAAGAAGTGCATTTTCAGGAGTGAAGCCCAATCTCCTGGTTTTCAATACTTGTAACATTTCAGGTCTGTTGGGGCGGTTATTATTTTGCAATAGCTATGGGTGAGAAATCTAAGAGTGTAAAATCTCATCCATCAAAGGGTGAAAACAGATGTACCAGCAGCAAGGTGCTTCCCCGGCCCGGCCCAGTGTGGGAACCTGCAGCTGACTCTCCCTGGGTCACAGAGGGGCACCACATGTTGGCTAACATGTGTGGCTTGTGCCCTGATATCATCACCTGGAATTGAGTCCACATCCTGGACCAGCACATCCTGGACTCACCCCGGGCAGTCACAGGCCAACTTCTGGCTACAGGGAAACAGATGTGTGGATGAGTCTCGGGACAATGTGGGACACCATCTCAGCTGTTTTTACCCAGGATCAATTAGACTTTTGCCATTGGCTTCAGTAGGCTCATGATTGCAGCCCAAGTATTTCCTTCTACCTGGATTGGTATCCAATAGGCTGCAGATACAAGTATTTGGATTTGCACCCCAAGTACACCTATAGTTAAGTGTGGGGTTACCCAACTTGTCCTAAAGAACAATTCATGCATTGTCTCAAACAGGAAGTTTGACACAAGGACCCTACAGACATGTGAACAAGGCTGCCCATAAACTGCATAAGATGTGTTTTAACGCAGCAGTTCCCAACCTTTTCCCGTATGACCTACCTTGAGACTTAAATATAATTCCTTGACTGCAGACATCAGCATCAGAAAGCTATATCAAATAGCAATTGAGATAATAATCCTATATGCAGATGGCACAATCCCACCTGGGATTCCAACTAGGACCTCTGTTTTAGTGCATAACCATATAATTTCAGTTTTATTGGCTGCCTGTATCTAAAGGTGTTAACAAGACGTTGTCCCACTTTTGCACCCATTATCCTCAGATTCCCCTGCTCATTTGTCAGGGGGCTACCAGATGTTTGCCCTGGGGCCACTCTGCATGGCATCAACCCAGGAAATGTGGAGCCCACCATGTGGGCAAATCCGGGCCAACATGCTGTTCCAGGGCCACCTCCCATGTGTTCTCCCACGCAGCTGCCCCATGCCCCCCATGCCCCCCATCTGTTGGCGGAATGAACATTCAGCACTATGGAGTCATGGGTGACAGCCTAGAATGTAGGCTGAGCACCACAAGTCTAATGGTGAAGGGGGGGGGAGAGGAGGAGGCAGACCATGGCAGAATACATGCCAACCTGCCTGTTTTGGTCCTGTGCAGAGCTTGTAATGTGGCAGCTGTGGGGGAGGCCCACGGGAGCAACCACATGCTCTGGGGGGAGCTCCACTCATTTGTTAACACCCTAAGTTCATTAAGAAAAGTCCAACTTCTTGTATATGCTCGCTATTGACGCATGCAGGTAAGCACCACCATCTTACATCTTATTTAGCATTAAATGAAATGAATTAACACATTACCATATTTCTAGGAAGACACTGAAATACCCATTACAATGTTCTATATGTGATAGTAGTACTTGCCTATTCCAAGAATTGTTTTGTCCCCCTCCCTACTTCCATCAGAATCTAGCTACACACTCAATCCCACACCAAATGAAGGCACAATTTTTGTGGGCCAAAACTTTTGCCTGCTTCTTACGTCACACACTTACACTAAAATGCTGCGAAGACTTTCAAGCTATCAATAATAGGCATAAAATCCAAAAGCAATTCACAGTCCATTCAGTACCAGAGGAGGTGCACTCTTAGGAGGACTGGAATCACTTTATTAATTCATATGGAGTTTCTGAGGTCATCGTGTGTCTAAGGTGGGTGCCCTGTATATGAGGTGGTCTCTATCTGCCTAACCAGTAGAAAAGACGTTCAGGATGGTATGGAAGAAGCCACTGAACTGGTATAATGAAAACCATGAAGGTCAAACACAATGGGATCTTATGCTTCCTCATAGATCCTGCCCCTCTATTTTCCTAGAAGTGAAATTGGCCTGACTCCTGAAGACATGTCTTTAGAGGGCACCCCTGCCTGGTTCCTCTATTAAGTATAATGGGAGCTGATTTTGTTGCATTGACAAGAATGCTAGATTGTGGGAAAACATAGATAGCTTTCAGTCATTTTATAAAATTGCCCCTAAATCCCATCTTGTTTAGGACTTGCAATAAAAAATGTATTTCCACGCGATCAAAATCCTTATCCATGTTGGCAGAGACTATTTCTGTGGGTTCTTTTGTTTTAGGTAGATGGTGCATGACATTTACTGTTGTTCTTACATTGTCAGTTCCCAACCTGCCTGGGACAAAACCCACTTGATCCAGATTTATTATTTCAGTGAAAATTGCTACCAACCTATTTGCTAGGCATTTGGCAAAAATGTTGTAGTCTGTGTTCAATAGGGAGTTAGGCCAACAGTTTACATTCAGTCTGGGAAAGCTCACCTTTAGGAATTAAAGTTACCTTGGCCTCATAGAATGTGGGAGGTAATTTGCCTGTTTGTAATATCTCATTATAAACATTTTTAAAGTTGGCACCAGGACTTCCTGGAATCCCTGGTAGAACTCCATCGGTATTCCATCAGGGCCTGTTGCTGGTTTGCTACCAAACTTTTAATAACTTCCACTATCTCCCCTGTCTCAATGGAGCTATTGAGGAAATTCTTTTGTGTGCTATTAATCTTAGGGAGTTTATATACCTGCCCAAAAATTCCGCCCCCTCTCTCTCTCGTCTGGGTTCATGGAAGTATGTAAAGCTTCATAATAATCCCTGAATTCCTCTTGAATTTGTTTATTTGTATTCAATCTGGTACTACCTGATTTTATAATTTCTGCAATGTGGTGTTTTTTATTTGCTGCCTTTACCATTCTGGCTAGGGCTTTGCCTGCTTTATTATTTTGGTCAAAGTAACAGCACCTCAGTCTTTAGCTGTCTTGTTGTTTTTTCAGTTTCTTTACTATTGATAATATCCTTAATTCGTTTCAGCTCTTTTTGCAAACCTGGCATTGGATTCTTTTCAACTCAGCTTCCACTATATGTAGTCCCCCATAAAGCTCCCTTGCTGTTACTCCCTGTGCTTTTAAAATTGAGGCCTTAAGGGCTATCGTATTACCCCTGAGAACAGCCTTTGCTGCTTCCCACAGGATGTGTATTGAGCTCACTGAAGTCTCACTGAGTTCAAAGTATTCTTTGATATCATTTGTTATTTGCTCCTTAAACGTTTTACTTTTACACAGGCTTCTATCCATCTGCCAGGCCAAGCATATCCCATCTCCTGTGGATCAGTCAATCAATTTAATTTCAATCAATTTAATTTATTGTTTAGCCATAGGCTGTAACAATGAATACATAAAATTTGAATATATACATCAAAGCACAACATCTAATACAACATAAAACCCAAACACACAACATAAAATAAGATAAAGTACCATGGAACCATATTTATATCAGAGTTTGTAACCCCACTTTCATAAAGGACAATTTATAGTTTATCTCACCAACCCTTTCTTATCAAAGCATATCATAGAGAAATCAAATCCATGGCAACCCCATACCGCACAATTAGTCCCTGTAGGGAATGGAAGAAATGAAGTCCCCCCCTTTCTGCATGCTAGTTCTTAGACACAGAGTCAGCCATATCACATAATAATAAATTGTCACTATCATAGCTGGGGAATTAAGGAAATAAATAAAACTTTTAAAATAAGAAACATATTAAAGTAATATGTTCCTTTAACACTGTTTAATAATATATACACAAAATAAAAATTGCGACACCTTCCCTGTAATCTCCTTGGATGTGTCACCAAATGACTTTGGGTGATTTCAGACGTTACGGGCGGGCGGTTCACCACAGTGAACCCCCAGGGGGGGTGAACAGCACAACCACACCCCGGGGTGGAAGAACGACCCAAACAGACGTGACGAGACCTGGACCACGGCCGGGAACCGGGTCGAACCATCACGGACCGGGGCAGCACAACAGATGCACAGCCAAACCCCCGCCGTGGTCAAAACTCCCAGAAGGCACCGGGCAGGGGCGGGACACACACATGGCCGCCTGAGGGCAAATGAAGCCAAAAGGCACACAAGGGAACGCCCACACAAGGGAAATGGGAAGGGAGGGGGGAAGAGGGAGAACAGGCTGACAGGCGACACACACAGCGGACCCGCAGCGGGACACACGGCACGACCACACGCCCGGGCACACACACACACACACACACACACACGGGAAAGGTCAGGAAGGGGGGGCAGGGATGCCCGGAACACAGCACGAAGAACAACGGGAGGGATGAGGGGGGGACAGCGCCAAGGGGCAAGGCACAGGCAGCAGCAACCCCCACAGCACCCCAGTCCACAGAGGCGCCCCCACAGCAACATAGGCAGTCTCAGAGGGGGGGCGGGACCCCCAGAACAAGGCACGATGGGGGCCCGCAATGCACAGCGAGCCCGGCGGAGAGGGTCCAAGAGGAGGAGGAGGAAGGGGGCCCCACAGTCACAGGGGGGCAGATGGAGGGCAGCCAGGTCCGGTGGAGCCCCTCTGCAGGTCCAGCGACACTCTGACACCCCCCCACCCGGGGAAGGAACACGGTCCAGTCCAGGGGGGGGCCCAACCCCCAGGTCACGCAAGCACCCATGGGGGGGTGCAGTCGGTGCCAGGGCCGGCGGGAGCAGGCCGCAAGCTGCACACGGGCGGGGCGGGAGGCCACATGGAGCGCCCCACCCAGCCACCAGGATGGGCAAACGGGGTGGGGGTGGGCCGGAGGGGGCCCAGGGCCACGGGCAGGGGCAGCAGCACCCCACAAAGCAGGTGGGAGCACACCGAGGCAGACACACTAGGGCGGGAGCCCACATGGGGGCACATCACTGGGGGGGCCGGGAGGTGAGGCAAGTGTCACAGGCCGCCGCTGGGGGCCCCTGAGGCCCCAGGGGCCCAGCCAGGTGGACCAGGTGGGGCCAGTGCAGCATGCCCCAGCGGTACCCCTGCAAGGACATGTAGTGGGCGATCAGGTAGTAGGCCTCGAAGGGATCAGGCATGGTGAGAGCCAGCTGGACGTCCACACGGGCCCACACCCCCAACAGGGC
>QEPC01002063.1:1359211-1384857 GCA_003113815.1 Sphenodon punctatus | reverse complement strand
CCCTGTATGTTAACGCAGAGAACCCCAGGGAGTACCGTTATGCCAAACGGATCCGGAATGCCCTGGCGAGCCACATCTCCCGGTGGGGGTCTGTTTGACCACGCTTCCCGGGATATTCCCCCGGCTAGCCCGGGAAGCGTGGTTGAAATTGACCCCATGTGGGTATTGAGTCTGGTGAACATCTGGCGCGTGCCGAACAGACGTTCAGGGCCCTTAGGCCACGCCGCGGGGTTGAGCGTGGCTCACTGTGGTTGAGCATGATCTCGTAACGTCTGAAAATACCCTATGTCATAATGGCCCTCGGGGCCACGCCCATATTTCTCTAACCAACAGGATTATTAATTTCTGACGGAGGTCCTCAAATTCTGGGCAATCCAGCATAATGTGGGTCCGGGACTCAACTTGCTTCAGGGGGCAGCAACAGAAACACTCGGCCAAGGGTATCCCCTGATATCTCCCCATCGTTACAGCCGAGGGGAAATAATTTACCCGTGCCAAGAAAAAGAGCCTTCTTTTTAATATCAAAAGGCCATAGTCAAAGTATGCCCTTGGTTGTCCACTCTCGACTAACAGATACTTCTGGGGACCATGGACCGTGCTAGCACTTAGCTTAGCCCATCTCTCCTGTCGGCCAACATCCGCCAGCCTCCGGGCGACCAAACTCCGGAGAGAATCCCAGGAGCTGTAATTTCCTTCCCACACACTGTACCCAATTATTGGGTTTTGTATCCACAAACACCAGACACGTGAGCCAAAATACCAGGCCAAAATAGAGTCTTAACCAGAAATTGAGTGCTCCTTTCCAAATCCTTTCTTCTACAGGGACAACTCCACACTCTACATAAAGAGCCAGTACACTAACACCCGGAGGAGCCATCAGTAAAGAGCACAAAAAACCTGCCTGTATACGTTCCACCATTTTAATTTTATCTAGGGCCCAAAGAAGGGCACCATATAGTAGCTGGGGAATACACTTAAGCAGGAAAACTTTTATGGCCGGCTTTACCAAATTTCCCCTATGAGATCAAAAAAAGGCCAACAAATTTTTAGACAGTTGCTTTGCTTGAGAAAAGGCATTTGAGGACTGGATAGCCCACATGCCTGTAGAATGAAAAAGGAGTCCCAAATATTTGTACACCCTTACTTGTTCGAGCTCGTTGGTATCTATAAACCAACTATGTTTTTTGACTTTATTTGAAAATACCATCACTTTGGTCTTTTGATAATTTATTTCAACCATATTCCTATGGCAATAGCTTCCAAACAGATCCAGCACCCACCTTAAGCCCACCTGCATGCGGGATAGAAGAACTGTATCATCCGCATACAATAGGCAAGAAATATGGGTATTCCGTACCCTGGGAGGATGACATTTACCATTTGGAAACTCTCTAATCAAATCATTTAAGTATAGGTTAAAGAGAGTGGGGGCCAGCACACAACCCTGCTTAACCCCTCTTTGTGTTGGGATTTTATCTGTTATAGTCCCCTGGAAATTTAACCTAACCCTGATGGAAGTATATGTGTGTGTAGCTCCCTTATCAGGTGCAACAAGCGCCTATCCAGGTTGAGAGCATCTAATTTCCCCCAAAGACGTTCCCTAGGTATCAAATCAAAAGCAGCTCACAAGTCTACGAAGGCCGCATATAGTAAATTCCCTGATGAAACATACTTTTGAATAAGGTGGGGGAGCAAAAAACAATGATCAATTGTTGAGCAGCCTTCACAAAACCCAATTTGCTCAGAACCAAGAATATCCTGGTCCTTCATCTAACTTTTGAGCTTGCCTAGAAGGAACTTGGCATATAGTTTGACCAAAACACTAAGCAAGCTAATTGGCCTAAAGTTTTTAGGATCGCCTGGGTCCCCCTTTTTTAATACTGGGACCACTATTGCCTCAGTCCAATCCACTGGTACCTTCCCCTGGGTGTTAATGGCAGTGAAAAGGGCAGCTAAAACTGAAGCCCACCATTCCACATTTCCCTTGAACAATTCAGCCGGTAAGAAATCTCCCCCTGGAGCCTTCCCGACATTCAAGGAGGAGATCAATTCCTTGATTTCCTTGGGAGTAACTGGCGGCCATTCCAAGACAACCGGTAGCAGGGTCAATCTAGGCTCAACTACTTGCGGGAGAGAAAATAATGCGGCAAAATGCTCCTCCCATGCCTTTGAGGAAACTCGTATACTTCCACCACTAGATCCACTCCCACATCCTCTTATCAGCTTCCAAAATCTCTGGGAGCTTAAATCCTTAGAAGCTTCCTCTATTAGTGCCCACCTCTGCCTATAAAATATCTCCCTCTTAGTTCTAAGAAGTTGCCTGCGCGTGCCCCTTTTGGCCACAAACTCTTGTCTCGTTTGGTCAGAGGATGATATTCTGTAAATTCTATAAAACCTACGGAGATCTAAACGCGCTAATCGGCAGCTACCGTCAAACCAAGACTGTGGCTCAGCTGAGCCTTCCTTAGAGCCATCAGCCCTCACCTCAGTGGATACCAGCACAGGGGACAACCACTCTAGTAATATGTGGAGGTGGGCCCCAATAGACTCCAAATTGGGAGCCTGCAAAAAAGAATTTCTAATCTGATTCCCCGTCTCCGAGGCAAGGGCCAGTGTCAAAGACTGGGCCAACTCATCATCCCATTTCCTCCTGACTGGGCCAGAATCAAAATTCACCAAGTGAGCTGAGGAGGAGGGGCATGAACCAAAATTAAAGGAAAGAGCAATTGGCATATGTTCCCCAGACGGCCAGACAATCACCGAAAAGTCCAGCACCAAAGGAACAATATCCATGGAAACTAAGCAGTAATCAATGAGGCTGCTCCCCTGTTTGGCAATGTATGTATATTGGCCAGGATAGTCATCCCACCCTCTACCGTTTAATGCATATAAATCTAGATCCACTAATAATTTAGACAGCCAGACCCCAGGCCTATTTAATCCCTCATCCTTTGAGAGTCTCAAGGGATGGGTGAATGTTTAAGACCTTTGCAAGGGGACAATCCAGTCTGGGTTCATACCCTGGCAGAACAGACTATGCTGATAGGGAAAACCCTGCAGCATATTTTTGCTCAACTCTGTATTCTCACCCGTATAGTGGAAGAGAACAATAAGGGGATTATTGCGGGTCTGGGTAAGGAGGAGGGAAAAGGGAAGAATGAGTGTCGGGGGGAGTCTTTACAAATCTCATCTCAGTCTAAGGAAAACCCAGTGACCCCACCCCCCCCACCCCCACCCCGGTTCTGTGTGAGGCTAGTGGAGCCTGTGAGGTGGGTGTCCCTCCCCTTTGGGAGAAGGCAGGGACCCAAAAATTTGCTTGGTGTCCCTCAGCTGTGGTGGTATCTGCCCACGCGCTTTCATCAGGACACCTGCCCGTGTGGGCTATGCCTTTCCTAGTCTCACAACATTTGTGGTCCCTCCTTTCAATTTCATGTCCGAGAGATAAAGGAAATTAGGATCTTGAGGTGGGATCAGACTGTATTTAAAGCTGTAATCTCTTTCCGAAGAAGCTATTAGGTAGATTACCTGCTGAAAGCTGGGTGGGTGTTGGCAAAAAATGAGATTTCAATAGCTAAAGTCTTTATTAATACCAATTTCCAGGAACTCTTGGAGGCCAAAACTATAAGGAGAAAGGGGGACTACCCCCTGTTGAGGCACCCTGGGGGAACCTGGATGAATGATTGCAAATTGCCCGCAGGTTTGCAGGGCCCTCCCCCGGGGACAGTAGAGGAATCTCAGAGTGGAAAATGTGTGGAAAGAGGGAATGACTAGATGGGTGCAACCCAAAGTATGGAGGTTGAGCTAATGCAGGTAGAGCAAAAAGGGGCCGAAGGGGGGGGGGCGTGGAATAGGGTTGGGACTGAATAGGGTCGGGAAAAAGGAGCCCCCTCTGAAAGACCCCAGTATTGGGGGAGGGGGAAGGATGGTTTATGATAGGGGAAATAATAGTATGATACAGATGGCTAGAGAACCTATACAGGGTTACCCATTGGAGGTTGGGGTAAGGATTAACACTTCGACATCAGATTGTAGAAGAGAGGTTATTTCTATCGATGGGACTCAGGAGCCCGGCCAGGTCCATATAATCAATCCCGGAACCAGCTCTTCGGAGTGGACCTCTTTAAATTGGACTAATTGTAGGGTCCTGGAGGAATGCGAAATAGGTAGAGCTGATTCAGGGGAGTCTCCTGTATTGATAGGGAGGAGGTCTGAGTCAGATGATCGAGTCAGCATAGAATTTCAAAAGTATGGTGGGGAACCATTGGAAAGGAAAGGGAACCCAGGTATTAGAGGAAAATATAGCCTCCCCAGGGAGGAAGGCCCCGGGGATAGAAGACAGTGGGGGGGGGGGGGAAGGGAAAAAAGGGAAAAAAGGGAAACTGATACCCGGGGGCAGAATGTGGTGGTTGCCCCTCCAAATCACCCTGTAGATATGGAAGTAGTGGATGGCCTGGGGGGGGGGGGTAAAGACAAAGACTGATTGACAAATAAAGTCACCTGGGCCGGGGCATTTGAAGGCTCTTACCTGGAATGTGTCTGGGTGGAAATCCCAAGTAGCAGAGTCTGGGTTCCTTACCTTTCTAAGGAACTTTGAGATAATCTTCCTTCAGGAAACCTGGTTAATGGGTGAACTTATTCTTAGGGACTATCAGGTGGTAGAACAGCCGGCATGTAATTTTTTTCCAAAGGGTAGGCCAAGAAGGGGATTGGCCTGTTTGATAAGTAGTGATTTGAAGGCTAGAATTATACCCCTAGCAAACGCGTCACCATATGCTTGCGGGTGCCTTCTAAAATTTCAGGAGGGCTCATTATTGGTGGCTGCAGTGTATATCCCCCCAGTAAATGCCCCTAGCTACCAGGAGGAAATATGGAGCGAGACTTCCATCTACCTGGCAAGCATTAGAAAACAGCACCCGGATGCCGGTCTACTTGTAGCCGGTGACTTTAATGTAAATGCAAGGATAAGTGCCAGTGATAGCGATCTATTTAATTTTGGATCTTATTGGCAGGAGGAAGTCCCATTCCTCCTGTGGATTGATTCCACCAAAACTCTGCTATCACAGCATTGTGAACTGTAACCACCTGTGGTAATATAACAACTTTTGCATTTTTTCTATTTCAGAGCCCTGCATCAGCAGGTGGTCAATTCTTGTGAAGGTGCCATGCACTGATGAATAATGGGTTAATGTGTCTCCATGCATCTATTAGGTTGTTTTCTGAAAGGATCTTTTCAATTCCCTTTTGCCATGGTTTTAGTGTCCTGCTATTTGAATGGCCCTTCCAGGATAGGGGGTTATTGAATCCCGCCTGTAGGATCAGCGTGCCTATCATTTTGTCTATGATAAGGGGAATATAGTTTTGAAAAAATTGTAAAGTTCCAAAGTTTGGTGCATATAAGTTAACTAATGATTCCTCTTGCTCTTCTAAAATCCCTGTCACCATAAGAAACCTGCCTTCTCCATCCTTCCAGAGCTTTTTAAGAGTGAAGGTTTTTCTGGCAAGCGCATGAGACATATAGCTCCCCCTTTTTATTATTATTTTTGAACCTAAATATATCTTTATCTAGTAAGTGGGATTCCGGTATTAAAAAAAAATTGCACTTCTCATTGAAAAATATAGCCTTAATCCTTCTCCACTTTATGGGTGAATTGAGTCTCTTTAACATTGAGAGATAATGTTTTGATCTTTTCTACCATTTTAGGGGCTGAAGCTCTTCCTGTCTGTTCCTACCTGGATTGAACCTAGGACTCAACTGCCTTGCTTGGCTTTTCCTTTTCTTATAGTTCCTTGCAAATAAAACCATAGTCTTGGACTTAATTATTCTCTTACTTGTTTGTATTATTTGTCTTGCAACTCCTGCTGCTGTTAAGAAGTGTCACACTAAAGCACTGTTCATACCTGTACCTCTCCAACTTGATGCCTGACTCACAGTCAGGTATAACATAAATAAAACATTTATAACCATTAACCATAAACCAAAAGACATAAATTCCCCAAACTTGGGGCAAGACCGATCTGTGGCTCCACTTTGTCATACGTTTGTTTGACCACACAGTTTAATACAGAGTACCCTACCGCCCTCCATACCCTTGACATTTGCTGCGTGCTGCTAAGATGTAGCTACTTTTCTGTCCTCATGATAGTTTTGCATATTAGTAAACCCTTTTTTTTAACTCTTATTTTCTCTATTATAAGTGACCCCACTCGTATTTGTATGTAGGACTATACCATCAGTAACCACACACACACACACACACACACACACACACACACACACACACACCCCACCACCCAATAGCAATTTCAAGGCCAAGATTCACATTCAGCAAATCTGGAAGTTATTTAGTCCTTCCTCTCACGTCCCAGGCTTTGTCTTACCAGGAACATCTCCAAATCTGCAGTGTCATTAAATGCTTGTCTTTTTCCATTCCAGGTTATAATCATGTAGGCTGGGAATTTCAATTGAGGTCTCATTTTTCTTTCCTTCAGGATTGAAAAATATTTGGCCCATCTTTTTTCTAATTTTTGATCCTTGATATTCTAGATTATAGTTGCTACGCACCACCCTCAAGATTTTTTTCCTTTACCTGGAACTCCAGGAATTTAACTATCACTGTGCATGGGTATTCATTGTCTTCGGAGCGAGCTCTAGTCGTTCTGTGGGCTCTCTCAATTTTTTCAGCATGGAGATCTGGTTTCTATGGGAATAATTATTTAAGAACCTCTCTAATTAACCCCCCAGTATCTCTTTGCTCTAGTCCTTCCTTGAGCCCCACAAATCCTAAGTTCAATCTTCTTGATCTATTTTCCAAATCTTCTGTTTGTTCCAGAAGAAATTCTATAGTGTCCTGTTATCTTTTCAGCTGAGCTTCGTTTGACAAAGGGTGGTCTTCTAGGCTGGAGAGTGGAAACCCTGTTCTCAACCATATCCATTCTCTTTGTTAACCCCTCAATTTAAAAAAAATAATATTTTTTTTAAGAAGTCTCCATTATTTTCTGGATTGATTTCTGAGAGAGTCTATCTCTAGCTTGGTCTGCCTTGCCCAGGTCATGTTTGATCTCTTTAAAGAGCAGCGTTACCCAGGTCATGTTTGATCTCTTTAAAGAGCAGTTGTCTTCTGGCACTGTGTTTTCACAGACCTCATCTTGTAATGCCGCATCAGCCATTTTCTCTGGAGCACACCGGTTCCGGCTCGCAGATCCCCATGGGGGTTTGAGCTGGCAGAATTTGTCAATCCCATCCTGCTGCAGCTTCTAATTGCCTCCCCTGCTTCTATTGGTCATCAGGAAACTCTTGGGGTCTTTTAGCTGGCTCAGTGTGGCTTTTTGTTTGGATTTTCAGGGTCAGTGGTGCTCAGGCTGTCCTCAGCTTCTCAAGTCTTGTGCATGCTCAGTCCCCTTTTATTTAGTTTTTTTAATTTGTGGCTGCAAAATGGGGGAGAGCTGGAGCCATGGATTTCTCTCACTGAAACTGAAACTGGATGTCCACACAGACGCTCCACAGGTGCTGTCTCCTAAAGATGCAATTCCCCTTCTTTGAGATCTAGAGCCAGCTGTAACACTGTGATACTGAAGACTCCATGTTGGAATATGGTGTCTGGAATATGAATGAAGATCTGGTCCTAAGCTTTCATATCCCCCATGACCATATTTGATGCTCTAAAAAACATAGAGGCCAAATAACTACGGTCTTTTTATGTCCTTCACAGTGATGCAATCCAGTTCAAGTCAGTGGCATTGGTCAAGATTGATCCAAGAACTAGGCCTAGTGTTTGTTCCAGCTAGACATTTTCAACATTGTCTCAAGAGACAAAGCAAAAAGTGCATCTTCAGCATCAGTGAACTCCCCAAACCCCTTTAATCCTCTCTCACTTGCCATGCCATATTTTTATTTTTCCCCCACTTGTGGCTGAGCTGCACATGGTGTCATTTAAGTGAATAAAATGGAAGAAACCACTGATACGTCCAAAGGTCAAAAACCTGTTTTTCAACTTCATTTGTGTTTAGATTTCCAGCTCATTTTTTCTTACCAACTCTGCCGGACAATCTATTTGGTAGATAATAAAATAACAAAAATAAAAATGGAATGGGAGACAGGCATCCAGTCCAATACTTTTCAACAAGCAGAAGCATAATAATCACGAAGAAAGAAGGCTCTCTATTCACAAGCACTATGTTGGGACAAACCAAGTGGCTGAGCAGGATCTATTGTTAGATCACAAGCTAGTTTTTCCAGTAGAATACAGTGTGGGGAAGGGGAACACCCTCTCAGAGATTGCCTCTGGGGAGGAGAGCAGCACTGGCTCCCCAGGGAGTGTCTCCAGAGAGGAGACAGGAGAGGAAAGCTCTTCCAGTGCAGCAAGGATGGGATGAATAATGGAGAATTTCTCTCTAAAGGGGAGTGCTCCTCTCCACTCATGAGACCAGTTGCTGAGGTGCCCTACAGCAATGGTAGGAGGAACCCCAGCCTGGAGTGCTAGAACCAGAGGAAGGGGTCCTGGTAGATCACCTGGGGCTGATCAGTCAGACTGGCTACCCTTGCTCTACCACAACTCTGAATGTTAGCACATAGGATGGGATCCAGCGGAGCTCCCATTCGCAATTGCTGCACAATGGACTACACAGCCAGGCTGGCATTCTGGCCCCTGCCACGGTCCGCTGTCTCCCCTCCACCACTGATTTGTAGTCACTCTAGCAACACTCTAGGCCAGGGATTCTCAAACTGGTGCTCGGGAGGGCAATGTGTGGCAATGCTCTCCAAGCCGGATGTCAGTAGTGCTTGGGAGCACTTTGAAACAGTTCTTCATCCATTAAAGCACGGGTTCTCAACCTTTTTCCAATCATGAGCGCTGGAATGGTGTAAGTGACCACTTGGGAACACTGCATAATTTGCATAAATATGCATAGATTAAGTCTCCCCTCTGAAATTAATTTTAATTCATTTCAATGGAAATTGAAGTAATTAATCAATTAATCCCAGCTCATTGACTTTAATGGATGAAAGACTGTTTCAAAGTGCTCCTGAGCACTACTGACAGCTGGCTTGGGGAGCACTTCCACACAAGCACTCTGGTGTTCCCGAACACCAGGTTGAGAATCCCTGCATTAAAGACAATGTGAGCTGGGATTGATTAATTGAAGTGAATTAAAGGGAATTGCAGAGGGGAGACTTAATCTATGCATATTCATGCAAATTATGCAGTGCTCCCAAGTAGTCACGTCAGTCCAGCGTTCATGACTAGAAAAAAGTTGAGAACCCCTGCTCTACACTGTCACCCGCAACTCCATGGTGCAGAATGCGCAATGGAGGTAGCACGTATCCTAACATATGGTGTGGCCACATGGGTGCACTGTGGCTCACCCCAACAGATGTGCAGTTGCCCCATGGAAACCCATTGCCTCGGTTTTGCCTGGATTTGCCTGTACAGCATGCTCTGCATTTCCTGGGATGCTAAAGTGGCTCTGGGGTGGCCTCAAGGCAAACATCTGTCAGTCAGCATTCAGACAAGCAGGCGAATCCGGAGCTAATGGGGGGTAAATGTTATTTCATGACACCTCATTTGTTAACATCCTCTGATGTTTTCCTATTTCCTGTTCCGTGTTTTCATGGAACTATGTGAGAAATGTTTGGCAGGATAGGAGATCTTATTTTCCTGAAAAGAGTACCTGGCCATGGCATATCTGTAATGGATCAAGTTTGAAAATCCCAGCTCCAAAGAGTCCCATAAGGAACAAGAATAGTAAAATAGTGACATGATAGCAAATATTTTGCACACTTGGATACAGGAACATTCACTGGTAAAGCTGGTCAAATATCTGTAGCAAGCAACTAATTTGCTGCATTTGAGCATTTTGCCCTCTTTGTGTTGTTCACTGTAAACATACATCCTGCTCAGTAGCCATAGGTCTTTGCGGGGAGATAGCCCCCTACATATACAGAGTTGCATGTCTTTCTACCACCAAGAGTATGTTTATATTATAATAGACAGTGCACAGACCCCCTCAGGCTGCAATCTACCTCCTTGGTTGCCTCCCAGGCTCTGTACTGTAGGCAAGATACGCTGGGTGAAAAGAGACATGCACATAACTCTGCTTTAACACTTGGACATTTCTTATGCATGTTGCAGGGCTGTATTTATTTATTATTTATTTTATTCATTTATTCAATTTGTATCCCGCCCCTCCTGCGAACAGCTCGGGGCAGCTATTGGAGCCTTATGCAGCCTGACAACATGCATAAGAAATGTTAGAGCGGTGTTAACGTGGAGTTAAAGTGAAAGTCTGTTTTCACCCATCGTGGGTACCTAACTGTTGGCCTCTGACCAGTGTGAACCCCTACAAGCGTGAGGCCCTGAGTCAAATTCCCAACCTTTTTCTTTGAAGGTGCCCTGTTCCAAGGCTTAGGCTCAGCTTTACATCTAGGTGGCTAGCATCTTCCTTCCTGCTCTCAGCAGGCCAATTAGCTACAGGGTTTAATCCTACTGAATCACACTCTGCAGCAAGTTAGGATCAGGGACCCTAGCTTGCAAACACCAAGGGAAATCGGTGGTGGTGATTGTTTAATGGATTAATAAATTTGAATTCTAGAGCGTTCCCCCCACCAAATGATGCTCAGAGTGATTTACAACATAAAAACAAATATAAAACAATATAAATCAATTTAAAAGAAAAATCAATTTAAAAACCATTTAAAGGGGGAAGGTAAAAAGGGAGAAGGAAAAGCTGTAACATCCACAAACCATTTTTGGTTTGTATGCATGCATTCATTTGCAATTGCTCAGGCACCTTATAGAAACAGGCTCCATCCTACAGAAATGGCACTCATTGTGTGTGTTCTCTAATCATTATGTTAACAACACTGGGTGATTTGTCACCTTAGTCCCAACTGCTTTTTCCTCCAAGTTTAGCGTTGATTGTAAGCCGCCTCGAGCTGCCTGCGGCAGGAGGGGCGGGGTAGCACGAATTTTAAATAAATCAAATAAAGTTGAGCAAACGCCCATACTTAAAAAGGTGAGGATGTGAGCAATGTACTGAGCCTTTGATTAGGGCTGTTGACTTAAAACCGCTGAAATATAGGACAACAGGATTCCTGTCAGGTGAATAAATAAGCTGAAAAACTTTGGCTTAGACCATATACTTTCTCCATCATTAAGCATTGAGTTATCAAGCAAAAGAATCTGTGCCAAAAACCAAAATAGATTTTTTTTAAAAAATAAATAAAATAAATGGCTCTCTTAATTACAGCATATAATAGATTTGAACTCTTTATTTCAATATTGGCCTCTTTGGTCCTTCTCAAATCTTGCCCCCACCTCCAATATAGCTGGATCACCAAAGCAATACATCTTAAGTACCAAACACATATATCTTATAAATTCAGAATTAGTAAGTCACTCCAGAAACAGAATTGCATTTGATGTATATACAGGTGTGAAACCCACTCGCTATCAGCAAGTCCACTACAATTATTGACATCAGCCCTATTGTCCTGACCCCAAACAAAAGTAGCTCAGAAGAGAAGAGGGGGAACTATTTTTGAGTCCCTTTTTCCCCTAAAAGGAATGTGGAATTTTATAAATCCATAATTAATTTAATCTTAATCTTCATCCAGACTTAGTATGTAGAATTTCTCAGGCCCCTAAGCAACACTATTCAGAATTGTTTCAAAGGATACTATGCTAGTTCTCATTGATGACATTTGAGATTAGTAAGAGAATTGTACAGATGGGTACCTTGGACTAGTTACCATATCTGTTCATTATAATGAAGGTTTCAGAGAGTTTATTCACTACATTCAACCATTTTATATGATGCCAAGAACAAATTATTTCTCCACAGTTACCAGTGTCTAAGACCCACGCAATAGCGCAATTACAGATAATGATGATACTGAAAGAATCAGTGGGTCGTTCATTTGACAACAGGCATTTGAAGATGTCTCCTAACTATGGACTACGTGTCAGTAATTACACACTGGATGTCATTCATGACTACTTCCTGACACCCCATCAAAGATACTACCTAAGAATAAGATCACAACTCTCAAAACTGGAATTACATACAATAGAATGACATTAAAAAGCCAAATTTCTTCATGTCTGACCATTTAGGACACTGTGATGAAGTACGTCGTATGTATAACTGGATCACAAAATAACTTTTAGTATAATCAAATTGCTCAGTCTATGCTAATAGGAGACAATTAACACAGATCTCATAATTTCCTGCTTTTTCCACCATTATGTCGAGGTACATGTTACACAAATGAAAGCATTCAACAAAAACTGTAGCTTTGCTAGTTCAAGTCATAGCTACCATTGGCCCAGAGGGTCAAGAAAGCAGAGGATTCTATTGCAGCTGAGAAAAGATGGAGGATGTGTGCCATTTTGAAAGTAATAGTGATGGTGTGGGGGCTTCTGAGGAAAGTTGACTTGAGATATTTGGGGGTTGCATGAGCCCACGTCTTGTGTTAGACACTGCTAGATGAGGACTCGTAGTGAACATCTGACATTTAGACCAATGAGTTTCTCATTAGAATGAGAAGACTGGGTAGCTCAAAAGCCCAAATTGAGAAGTTATCAAGCTATGTGCTTTATCAAGCTATATTATTTCAACTTTACACTCACCACTGGTGGGATTAGAGGCCTCAGAGTGGATGGGGAGATAAAAGTTTTGAGGACTTTAGGATAGGAAAGTGATTGTTTTATGGTTTATACCATTTCCATTCCATTAATTTTGTCATTGTCCATTGGTTGTATGAACTCATTCCCTTGCCCAATATTCTCTTATATAAAGAACTCCTCTCTGTTTAATTGGAGTTTTATGTCTGGGGTTTACAGTCTCACAAGCAAAAATGGACTAATGCCCAATCTGAAAAGGAAAGGTGCAGGCTGGTTACCTTAGAACATATTCTAGCACTCATCCAGCAGAAAGGGATTTCATATTTCTGCATTTCTAAGGTGCATCATTCACAATGGCTGTTGTGAATGATGAACAGTAGCCCTGCCTCACCCCCAGGCAGCCTGTCTAAAGGTGGGCCACCAGATGTGCAGACAGAGCAGAGGGGGAGCAGCCTATTCCTGCTTTGGGGCAGCTCCACTGGCAGCACTCCGGAGCATTGCAGAATGCTGCCAGCATAGTGGGCCAACCAAACCTGGGGGACCGGGCCGAGGCAGAGTAGCAGCCCATCTGATGCGTGGACCCATGCTTCTGCTCCGCCTCCATATGGCCATTGCCCTGACCCAGACTGGGCTGGACGTGGGCAGATGCGGGGGTGCACCCCCCAGAGCAGTTCCAGGGGTGGTCAGCCCCACGTCTATCTGAAAACACCCATTGTCACTTCAGAAACCAGAGGAAGAAATACACAACTATGAGTACCAAAACCTTGCAGTCAGTGGAAGAAAGAGAACATTCAAGGACAGAGAATGAGTTGGGAAGTTAGTTCATATTAATCATCACTCCCATTACTCGTCTATGACAAAAAGGAAGGATATGTATGAGACATCAACTATTCCCCTTCTCTGCACTAGTCTAATGTGGGCTCCATGTGTCTTAAGCAATCCAACAGTTGAGCTCTTTTGCCTGAGGAAGGGCCCTTTGTGGCCCCAAAACCTGAATACTCTCACCAACAGAAGTTGCTCCATACAGACGTTGTCATTTTCAGTAAGCCATTCCTGTACTTCAGATGCTCAGAAGTATTCTCCACTCTCTAATATTACTCAGAAAGACAGAATATCTTCAATTCAAACAAGCTAATAGATGCCTTCTTGTGACTTCTAGACCCATTTGTCTCCAAGCAGAACTCTGAACTTAATTTTGACTTTTCCCTGACACCAGCCTGAGCCAACAATATAGGCTATAGATGCAGTCCTATTTGAACTACTTATCACAGTCTCTTTGGGTGCAATTCTGAAATCATTTACTCCAGATCAGACGTACTCCTAGTGTGTTTTAGAGTTACAGACATTAACTTTAGTGGGACTACTTGTGAGTTAGTGGCCTCGGGATAATAGCCATAATCTGCTTCCCCCTGTTAGCTCCTGAATGGAAACCGTACAGGAGAGGTGGATCATGCAAGAGTGAATGGCAAGGGATGTGGGACTGTCCAAGTACAAGATGGCAAAACTAGCTCTGCTCTGCCACAGCTGCCAGTTTTTGTGAGTTTGACAATTTGGAGGAATTAAGGTCATTAGGTTCTAGTTTTCAAACTCAAGTGCCTAAAATTAACTATATAAATCCACATTGATAAACCCTCCTCACTGTTTGTCAATCAAGTCTTGCAATCATTTAAGCTTATTTTAGGTGACTGATGTTTAAACAGGTGGTTTCACAGGATCACCAAGATTTGGGGTGGGTCGCCAGGAGTATATTACACTGGTGCTCCAAAATCTACCTTGACTGCCAATATGGTTTTGACCTATAAAGACCTATCCCTCTGGCTTTCAAAAGCCAGGTAGGTATTCTATTATTTACTTGTATTATAGAGTGGTGGGTTGTTGTTGTTGTTGTTCTTGATTCTATTAATTGAGTTTTAAAAAGAAACAGCAGGTAGGGATGAGGCATGGGTTAGTGGTTATTGAGGGATTTTATGGAGGTTTTACTTTGTAATTAACTTGGTCTTCTCGTGATGTGATATTCTACATTACCTTGAGTCTTTCAAAAGAAGGGCAGTAATTAATTAATTTATTATTATTATTATTATTATTAGCATTTATATAGTGCCAGCAATGTACCTGCCCCTTTACAAAGAATAAGAGAGACACGGTCCCTGGACCATTCATATCTAAAGAACCACCTTCCCTCTTATGTCCCTCCATGGTCTCTAAGATCAGCCAAGAGTGTTCTCTTACAAGAAGTTCCATCACTGGCCCAGGTCTACATGACCCAGGCATGCAGAGAGGGGCATTCTTGGTGACTGCACCATGGTTTTTGAACTCCCTTCCCTTGGAGGTTTGCCAAAGCCCTAGTCTGAGCAACTTCCAGAGGCAACGTAAGATCTGGTTATTTGGGAAGGGATTTAGCAGGCAGGATTAGGATTTGGGATGGTTTTTAAATGATTTCTTGCTAATTTTAGGCTTGCTTCCTTTGTGTAAATAATGAGAGGGAGTGGGAGTGCTTTCTGCAGAATTAACTACCACTCTGAAAATACTTCAGTGTGCATCTTCCATGTGCAAAATCTAGACAGAGTGGACCCTGGTGTCTGATTTTGCCTACAAATGTTTCTTCTCTTCAGGATCCGGAATGGTTAACTCTGAAGCTTCAAAAGTTTCTAATTATGTAAAACTGAACACCTGCTGCTAACTACAGACTTACCACAAGCAAAATGCTTGTCTGCTTATTCTGCATGACCTTTCCATGGAATCATTTTATTTCTTTGGGAGCTATTTCTACATTGAAGTGAACTCTCTTTGTACTAATTGCATGAGCCCCTTTGGCTGGCAGGTATGACATCCAAACAGACAAAGCCAGAGACTTAATGCTTCAGGGTTCTGCTGCTTTGCTATAATTAGCATGACTGCCGCACATGAAATCCTACTCCTAATCATGATGCCTTCTCTGTATTTTCAGGGTGGTAGTTCATTCTACAGAAAGCGCTAGTTCTCCCTCTCATTATTTACAGAAGGAAGCAAGCCTAAAATTAGCAAGACATTACTGTGCCATCCTTATGGAAAAGGTTTCAATGTATTCACTTCCTATCATCAGTACTGGACAATTAACCTCAGAGTCATTTAAAACCTAACTGGGGAATATTGTTTAAACAGGTAGTTTCACAATATCATCATGATTCAGCTCAACAGCACTTCTGGGAGCTCTTAAAATAACTTGTGACAAGGAGCCTGACTGTTTTCCAGAATAACTCGCAAAATAATTTGCATTGTAGACACAGTTCTGAAGGCACTGGTACACTCCCCCAGATTCTGCAATTATAAAGCAATACAGTCCAAATGCAGTTGGGAATCCCGAGTTGTTAACATCACCATTGTCGGCACACACCCCAAGGAAGACACGACACAAATAAATTGGATTTAAAGTGGCCACACTCTTTATTAGGATTGAACCGTATCTAACCAAATTGTAATGGTGGGGGTAATTCACACCAGTGAATTGGGTCCAGCACCCATAACTAACTCATAGCTATAACTCAGGGATTGGCCCGATATCCCATCAGGTACCAATCCCTCTTAACTTTTAAACGTCTTCCCTTCCCAATACAAAGGTTGGTGGGAAGGGGACCAGGGCCCATGTGGGCCAGGGAAGGAGGGTAGTGCCCTCAGGCTGGGGACAGTACATGTCCCTACAGCCCTCGCAGTCACTTCTCCCAAGGGGTTGACTCCGCCGCTTGCCATACCCTGCTATTGCGACTGGGATCCCTTCATCTCTTATGGAGATCCCCCAATCAAAATTATAACCTACCTACACAGGTGCTGGACCCCTGCCACTTAGGGGTTGCCAGAACTTCATGGACAGGCCCGACCCCCACCTATACCAAACCAACTATAACTTCTCTCAACTTCTCCTTTAAGGCCGCTAAGTACCATTCATTCCCTGTGGGGGACAAATGGACACCATCTGCTCTGTACAGATCCACACTCTTGTGTGTGATGGCTCGATGGGGGATCATTCCCCCACTCACGAGCTTGATCCATTTTCCTATCTCCCTGTTTACTGTCTTTCTGATTCTATCGATCTTGCGTGGTGGCATTCCAGGACCCCATGATATCCTTTCTACCCAGTCAGTCCACAGGATAGTCACCCCGGGGAACGTATATTTAATTGACCAGATGTCATTTCTTATTTCTTTCAACATCTGGACCCCTTTTATTTCAACTAAATCATTGTCGCCCAAATGTATAACTAATATATCCGACCGTGTCCCCTTTTCTCTGCTAAGGGTAGGAATCAACTGCCACCAACGCATGCATCCCCGTCCAATCCACCTGATCTGAGCATAAGCTGATAAGCCCAGTTGTGTTCTCCAGTGCGATTTCTCTGCTGCCTTGCTGGCCCATCGAACCAGGCTATGACCCACGATCCAGACCTTGTGTTTTTGCTGACACCTGGGACCTGAGGAAACAAAACATTCGTTATTCATGCTACATAGCCAGGGGGGACCTGAGATACGCCTTGTATGCCCTACTACACCACCTGTCTATAACCTAAACGTCCTGCTCCCTGAGACCCGCTGATGTGGTGAAGCTAGTGGCCCCTATTCAAAATGAATGAGTCCCAAACAGCTCGACTGGGAGATCGAGGACTGTTAAGGAAGCCCGCATGACATCCGTAAGCTGGTATCTAGTGAGGGGGGTGCCATCCCCATAACAGAACAGCATGCCAGGGACCTGTGGCTACACTGCCAAATACTGTGCCAGAGCCCGCACTGGACAGAGGTCTACATTCCCCATCCGTGACAAACGGATGGTGACTCCCTGACCCCGCTGGTCAGTTTTTGAATGGTGCAGGTGCAACGCTACCTCCTGTTCCTTAATAGCTACGTCTTATATAGTAGTGAGGGCACAATTGCTCCTGTCCCTGGCTGAGTCGACCACCAACTCGCTCACCCTGAATGCGCCAAAGAACGCCACTATGAATGCGGCTGTGAACAGCCTGATTTCTCCCTCTGACCGGCAAATGCGGGGCAGAATTCCGCACATGCTTGCCAGCAGTTGTGGTGTAATGGGCGGCCTGGTGTCTTGTGGTATGTCTCGTTCCCTGGCCCACCATTCTAACATGCACCGGGCAAAAAATCCCCGGTCAGGCGAGGGGTGGCCTTCTAGCTGGCTCATAAAAACCATTGCCGCCAGCTTAACACTAATAGTGCCCACCGCAGAACCCTGTTGTCTAATGACCAGCATGAACTTAAGGACCTGATGTTCTGGGATGGGAAAACCTGTATCCCAACCCTGGGATGAACAAAAACTCTGAAACTCATTGAAAGCCCTTTGATACGCAGTCCTGGTGCTTGGCGCCAAAGATCCCTGGACGGTGTTATAGAGGTCTACGATCCAAGTTTCCACGCCCACTGGGGTAAGGGTTCCAAATCCCGTCTGGCTCCAGGTGTGAGTGAGCGAAACCGCTCCATCTGGAAGTGAGATATGGTATCGGCCACACAGTTGTTAACCCCAAGCACGTGCCGTGCCTTGAACACAATGTTGTTGCGTAGGCATATTAGCACAAAAGCCCTGATTAACCCCATAACCCTAGGTGAGCGCGATGATTTGGAATTGATAATGTGGACCACCGCCTGGTTGTCACACCAAAAGATGACTGTGCGATTGGAGAAATCCCCTGTCCAGAGGTGGACAGCTAGGACTATCTGGAAAAGCTCTAAAAAGTCAGGTCCTTAGTCACACCTTGCTCCACCCACTCTATCGGCCAAGGGGCCCCACACCACCGGTCCCTGAATATCACTCCGAAGCCCATCCTCTCAGCAGCATCCTAGTGGACCTGAAGCTCTGCTTCTACTAAGAGTTCATCCCGCCACAAGCTCACTCCGTTGAATTCCGCCAGGAAAGAAGACCAGATGTCTAAATCATCTTTCATGTCCTGGGTGACCCGAATGTGGTAACGGGGCTGAGGTGAACCTGCCAGTTTGGCATACAGTCGGGACAGGAATTCTCTGCCAGGGGCCACCACCCTACATGCAAAATTCAGGCTACCAATTAGGGATTGGAGCTGCCTCACCGTGACCTTGCAGGCCAACGTACAACTGTTATTTTTTTCTTGTAAATCTGCTAATTTGTTGGCTGTAAGCCGTGAGACCCCTTTCACTGTGTCAAGTTCAATTCCCAAATACTGAAGAGAGGTAGCCGGGCCCACTGATTTTTCAGGTGCCAAGGGGATGCCCAAGCTGTCTGCCAGTTCTTGGAAGGAGTTCATTAGCTCCCGGCATTCGCAAGTCGCTGCGCCGCCAATGAAGAGGAAGTCATCCAGGTATTTGGTGACATCCCTGCCACAGGTATGCCGCCGGATCAGCCACTCTATCAGCGTACTAAAATGCTCGAATGCCGAACAGGAAATTGAACAGCCCATTGGCATCGCTTTATCAAAATAAAACTGCCCTTAAAATGAAAGCCCCAGAAGATGGAAACTATCTGGATGGACCGGTAGTAGGCGGGACGCAGACTTTATGTCACACTTTGCTAAGAGGGCCCCCGGTCCGTGGTGCTTTACCAGTTCCACTGCTGTGTCGAATGATGTATACCTTACAGTGGCCAGCTCCCTCGGGATGTCATCATTGACTGACCTCCCTCGTGGGTATGGTAGATGATGTATCATACGGTACTTGCTCGGGGATTCTGGGGGGACGACTCCCAATGGGAAGACTACCAAATCCGGAAATGGTGGGGATGGGAAAGGGCCGGCTAACCTACCTTCGACACACTCATTCTCTATTTTCTGTTGTACTACTAATTCTAGTCCCCGCACTGATTTTAAATTGGGTGCAGCTTTGTGCGAGTGGACCTCTCTCGCTGGGATTCGAAATCCCTCCCTGAACCCACTGATGATATATTCTACCTCTGCCCTATCTGGGTGGGGTTCAAGGGCCACCTCTAGGCAGTCAACTCTAATTAGAGTTGGAGCCCTTTGCAGGAGCTGACTGTCCTGCCACCCCCTGCCCCCCTCAACCCGACGATCCTGCGGGGGCCCTACCTTTACTGCCCTGCTTGGTCCTGGGGCATGCTCTGGCATTATGCAAGCTGGCACAATTGGGACAGGAGTGCCTAAATCTACATGTCGCATGGGAGCATTTTCCTGTGCGCTCAAACTCATAGCACTAGTTCGTTTGGCCAGCCACTGACCGCTTGCCCTCGCTATGAAAAAGATCATTGCCCAGAGCTACTCCTCCTTTTGCTAACAGGTGACCACTATGCGACCTAGGGGCTCTAGCTGCATTTACCATGCAGTCCAACCACAAGTCAGGTGCATGTGTGTCCCAGCGCATGCCCGGGGTAAAGGCGGCCCAATGGCAAAATTCTTCGTCATAACGGAGCCAGGGCCCTGGTAGTCCTGACTCGAATGCCCAGTGGACTATGTCTGCATATTTGAGGAGCTCGGGGGCCCTACCCGTGTATGCCTGAGTCACCATCCCCTGGTATATTGCAAAGGCCGCCGCCAGTTCCTATCAGCCTTTGGTCGCTTAAAACGCTCCTTATCTTTCTTATCGTCAGTATCTGCCAGATCTACTAGTGGGTCCCAAAAGAGGAGGGTAAATAGATCTATAAACTCTCCCCTCCATATCTTCTCCCGGGTAGCTGACAGGAGGTGTGCCCCAATAGGGGCTGACACTGCTGCATAGCCAACCCCGGGGAGCATGTACCACCCTGTCTCCAGGGGCTGGGTGTATACCGGGGCCAGTTGAGCACCGCCCCCCCCATACCTGCAACGCCTGGCTGAACTGCCCGTGGACTGCCCCTTCCCTGGGGGCCTGCCAAATCCCTATTGGAGTGGTAGGGCGATATGCCGCTACCCAGGCTCCGTTCCACCACACAAGCTGGGTCATTGCCCCCACAGCTGCTCCTACCCCCCTCCTATTGGCAGTGCCTGTTGTCCTTGGACTGCGCCGAACTGTGGGGGCCCCGGTCTGACTTGGGACACGGTACTTGGGCTCATTCCCACCCCATGGGATTCACCCCCCACCCTACCAGGGGGTACGCCCCACCACCCAGTGCCACTCCTACCGTACCTGTGGGCAGCCCAGCTGCTGTCACCACAGTCACCATTCCTCCACTGCCTCGCTGCTCTGCCATGGCACAGATAGCACTCTCTAATGCCGCTACCCTCTGCTGCAGTTCCTTGTCCTCTCCGCTTGTCTGAGGCGCTCCTGCTCCTGGGGGTTGGTATCCACTGCCCCTGCTTCCAGTAGATTGGGAGGGGGGAGGGGGCAGACCCCCTCCTGTGTCCATAGCTTCCCCGAATCCAGGGGCAATGCTGGGCATCATCGGGCCGGGCATCATCATTGGTCCAACCCCAGTCCCCCACAGTTGCCCTTGTGGGGCCCCACTGTCCTTGCGGGACAAACAACAGGGCTCCCTACACGGGGGGATCAGATGCCACACCCCTATACCTCCAGGCATGGAGGATCCCCCTCCACCACCTCCTCACACAAAGGGGGCTTGAGTACCATTGGTGGCATCATTTTGGGCCTCCACTTGGAAGAGCCTAGGCACTGGGGGGTCGTCAATGTACCGAGCTGGGGACTTGGTTCTACGCCTAGCCCTCCAGAGTGGGGGTGGGACCTCTGGTCCAGCTTCTGGCCCTGCCCTGGGCCCACGGCCTGTGGTGCACTGCCCTCTACTCCCCCCATGCTGCACAGTAGGGCTTCACATCCCTCAATTCTTTCCCTCAATGAGAGTTTCTCTCATGGAGGGGGGGGCAGACTGACCCCTCCCCCATCTTGGCTGACTTGAGCCCCTGTAAGGGGCTGAGAGGCACCTGTTCCCAGACCCACAGGGGCCTGGGCCCTCACTTGCTGCTCATCTGCCCCCCCCCTTGCTGGGAGGGGCTCCCCGGTGCCTCCTCCATTGCTGCCGGTGCAAGGGGGTGCTGTGGGCCTTTCCTCCCCCCTCCCTGCCTTCCCTTCCTTTTCCTCGCTCCCATCTTGGGGGCCTGACCCACTTTGTGTGTGGGGGGGATAATTAACTCGCCGTGGCACCCTCCCAGAGTTGCTCTTCCACTCCTCCGCTGCCCTCCCTACCCCCTTTCTGACTTGTACTGCAAGCAGGTGTGTGTGTGTGCCTCAATCCTTGGCTCAAGGGCGCTCGCCGATGCTCCTGGTCTCTGGTGTGTTGGCGGGATCCCAACAGCCTGCTGCCTTAATCGCCGCCGCCTCCCAAATGAGGAGTCACACAGCCGAAATTCTCTATACTGCACCGCCCCTTCTGGGCAATGCACCAATCGTTGCGCACTCAGTGCTTCTCCTGGCGAAGGTTGCCTAGCAACCATGGCCGGGTCAGTCATTCTTCCTGCCATGCAGGGATTTGGAACTCCACCCCCTCCCTTTCCCATCACAGGGTCCGATGCTCCTGCTGGGAGGGGGCAATCGGGCCACACACAGAAGGGAGGGGGTGGTATCACACTGACCAGCTCTCCTTACAAGTTGTTGTGCCCCCCTTTTTCCAGGGGGGAAGGGGCATGACAACTTAGCCCTCGCAGCTAGGGGCAGATGCAAAGGGATGATTACCACCATCGTCCACTGCCGCTCACACACTACTTTACCCCACATCGCCAGACAGCTGGGTACATAGTGTAGGGAGAAGTAGCAAAGCTGTAGCTCTAGCCCAAGTCTGCATAGGTGTGGGGAATGTTCCCCAAGCTGGGACAGAGACAAACAGGTCATGATGGAGTCCAAATATCATTTCCACTGTCTTTGCTTCTGACAGCCAGGGTCCCATGTATTCTGAAGTTTTTTTCTTTTTCAAATGCTGTGATCAGGAAGCCTAAATTCTGCAAGCAGAATAAATTATATCAATTAACTAAGGTGTGCAACTTATGCTATTTTTATTATGCATTACTTTTGGGTGTCTCAAAAAAAATATTTAAAAAATAGAAGACCCCACAAAATACCATAGAGATCTTTCACTCAGGCTGAAATACCATACTACAGGAAGCAATTTTTGCAAGAATTTGGCCAAGTGACAAACTCTGTGAAAACTGCCAAAATCACAGCAGTGTAGAATCCAGAAGGCCCTACTTGTAGGAATCGCCCTTTTATGTCATTTTCCCTACACACTAGCAGGGGCCTGACACAATGCCACCGTGTAAAACAGAACCCAAAATACTAGCATAGAAAGTCCGAACCAGAACCACATTGCTTACATGACTACATCATACCAGCAATTACTGGATGATAAGTAAGGTCCCTTTCAACTTTCTGAATTATGTCTAAGGCCCTATGTACGCTAGGGATGGGCGAACGTGGTTCAGAAGTTCGGACCAAACTCGGTCTATTCAGTCGACCAAACCAAACTTCTGAACCGAACTCAAATTTCAAACCGAACCGAATTTCCGAACTCCGTTCTGTTCGCCCATCCCTAGTGGCAACACACACCTAAAAACCTGGTTTTGAATGGCCAAACTTGGTTTAGAAGTTCGGAATTCGACCAAACTTGGTCTGTTCGGTCGACCGAACCAAACTTCCAAACCGAATTTCAAACCGAACCGAATTTCCAAACTCGAATTTCAAACCAAACCGAACTAAACCGAATTTCTGAACTCCGTTCTGTTCACCCATCCCTAATGCACACATCACCTTAGTGGTGGACAATGGGTATTAACTTATGTGACAGCAGAGGGCCACTGTCATGAACCGATCCAGACCAGGAAGTCACTTGCCTTCTGATCAGAATCGGGTGTGGCTGCGGAACAAACATTCACACGATTGGGCCCGAGGGGACTAGGAGCTGCTGCACGAATGTGCAGCTGGCCAACCACACCCCTGCGCTGCACCCAGCAGCTCATCTCTGCCCCATAATGGGCAGCCATGGTGGTCAATGAGGGCCACCCATCATGGGGGTCACTCCAGAACCAGTCTTGGAACAGTGGCCTACCCCATATGATAGCCTGCTGTTGCCCAGTCGGGCAGGCCATTCCCTGGGCTTGGTGGCGGCTAGCCTGGGCTGTGACTCTGGAGGTCTCTAGAGTCACAGTCCGGGCTAGTCACCACCATGCCCAGTGAAACTCCAGGCCAAGCATCTGGATTGCCCTGAACAGACTTAATGGTGGCTTCCAGGCCAAAACAGGTCCAAGATGGCCACAGACATGTTTGTTAGCACCCACAATTATGAGTGTGCAGGAGAAACCCTGTAGTATCGCTAATGTGTTCACACATTATGTGAGTGGCAATAATTGCACACACACACACCCGTCTCTCAGACTGTAAGCCCTAGGGCAGGGACTGTGTCTATTCAATTACTTTGCAAAGCACCAGGTACATTGCTTGTGCTATATAAATGCTTGTGAATAATAATTAATAATAATAATAATAATAATTAATAATATACCTGTCTTGGGCATAGTGTTAATTACAACTTGGAGGCACTCTAAGGTAGTGTATAAATATTCATAGCTCTATAGATAGGGAATGAAAGGGAAAATGTGAACGCTTACTACTTCCCACTTCTAAAGTGTGAAGTTCACATGACTGGAGAAACCCCAGCATAAATGTTCAGTGACTATTTTGCTACCTGGCATTGTAGTCTTTGCTGCAATGTGATAGCAAGTCAAAATCTCTTTTCACAGTACTTTTCACAGTGCAACAGGGGAGTCGCTAGCTACTAAAAAATTTCCGGGCTTGGGCCCCAAGAAGCAACTTCTGATTAAAAACAATTAAAGCATGAATCTAGCTTCCTCTGCTTTCCCTTTTTGAAGCTTTCCCCTGAGCTGGTCTGTGTGATGTACTGTGCGCCTAAATAGGTTTGGCAGTTCTGCACCTGTACCGGCAGAGTTCCCCTTCCTGTTCTCATGATTTTCCGGAACAATAAAAGTAGCCGCCACGATGGCTGTGTTGTAACCAGCTCCCCTACCTCTGTCTTCTTGTCTCTAAAAGACCACAAAACATAACAGTGGCAAAGGAGGATTTTCATTCCCACCATTTCCTGAGGTCCTAATACCCTGGAAGTTTCAGGAGAACAACAAGTAAAACTACAAAATATAACAACAGGGATGCCAGCTACGCCTTCCAATTTCCCCCTTTCATGGGGGCAGGGGCAACTTTTTAAAAATGCAGCCCCTCCAGAGTGGCAGTTCCATCTTCTACATCCTGTTTGGTTAGACTTGAATTCTCTGATTGATTGGTGCTTTACTGTTTACTGAATCTGGCTGACACATCTGAAGGGATCTTCCTTCTTGTCACTGGTTTCTATCAAGTCCTCCTTTTCCACTGCTCTATTGTCAGCTAGCCTCCTACTTAGGTGGCAAGGAGGGAAAGTGGGTGAGAATGAGAGCAGATGGATTTACTCCTTTTACTCTGCTCTCCTCTTAATTTCTAAAGCAGCTAAGAGAGGGGTAACTCAAGAGTGCAGGACAGGACAGAACCCAAGACTCTTGATATAGTTGCCCCAAATCTCAGCTATCCAGAGACCTTCTCTCATGGATGAGTTAAGCTCACAATTAAGAGCTTTGAAAAGATCAAAAAGACACAAGAAGCTTTGAGGAGCACAAGCTTTTTTAAGGCATTATCAAATGTGACATTTGCCATGGAACAGATTTTTTTAAAGTGAGCACTCACACATCTCATGCTTAGATATAGCAGCTAGGTGGGTAGCCAGTGGCCACGTACCTGGGTGTCACTGGATGGGGGGTGGGGAAGAAGGATGGCTTGGAAGCTGCGGTACCTGAAGTGAGGTACCTGAAGTGAGGAGGATTTAATCAGTGCTGAAACACACAGACATGACAACAGCTACATGGAAGGGTAAACATGTAATAACACCCAGAAAGGTACAATTGCACTGGCCTGGGTATAGGTCTCGTGTCTGATTATAGAATTTCCCAAATTGTCTTTTGCTATAACTTAGACCACGGTGCAGAGCCACCAAGTAGTGGCTCTCTAACAACAAAAATTTGGCCCCTAACAAGTGTGGCACTACCCACTCACTTTTGAGTACCACATTTGTTAACAACACTCTCTAAGGTAGTAGTAGTAGTAGTAG
>QEPC01002063.1:1339039-1351646 GCA_003113815.1 Sphenodon punctatus | reverse complement strand
GGGTCTAACATTCATGAAGATGCGAGGTCTCAAGTGCACGTACTTGGCTTGGTTACGATGAGAATGACAGCAGGCAGGTCCATGTTGCAAGGATAAGGGTAAAACAAAAAACACCCATAACATTTCCCGAACGGCCGAACCGAACAGCCGAATGGACTAACCGAACGGCCTGTTCAGACGCCCAAACCGAACAGCCGAACCCGAACTCGGAGAACGAACCAAACTAACGAAACGAACGAACGAAACGAACTCAGCTGAACCGAACAGCCGAACCTGAACAGCGATCTGTTCACCCATCCCTAATTATTATGCCTCAGTTCTAAGAGCAGCTCAGCTTTGATATCTGGAATCCAGTGACATTAGTTGGATTAAAATGGAACAGGATGTGGCTAGCCTTTCTACACTTACATTTATTCAATGATAAAGGGAAGATAAACCTACCTTTAAGAATGGACCATCCCTTTATTCCAATGCTGTGGCATGTTTGGAAACTGATCCAGTGCAAAGCCAATATGTTAAATAGGGCAACCCCTTATACTTCCTTGATAAATAGGTTAGGGAGGCAAGAAAGATGATCTTTATATATTGGCCAAATCTCTTATTGGCAAAGGGTTAGACATTGCTAAAAAAAAAAGTATTTGTAAAAGATAAATTAATGTCAAAGGAGGAATTGGAAAACAGTTTACATATACAAATTAGTGCATTTACATACCTTAAGTTCTGAAGTGTGCTATTGCTAAACAATACGTACTACAAGTCTCAATATTGTAGGAAATCACATCTCTTCAAAACTGAGCTTTTTGAGAATAAAGAATGGACAAGGATTATCTCTAGGCTTTACTGCTATTTTTAAAAATTATGATTCTCCCTGGCCATGGGTATATAAACAAATGGGAGGGCGATCTCAGAGTGCATTTTGAACCATCCAAGTTAAAGCAAATATGGTACAACATGTACAAAAGTTTAAGATCGCTCATGGTCAGGGAGATTCAAATAAAGCTCACACTCAGATGGTATAGGACCCTTGTGATGATTAAGAAAATTAACATTTTAGCTTCTGATAGTTACTGGAGGGGATGTCAAATTAAAAGGCACAGCAAGACATTGTTGATGGGACTGCAAGAAAGTCAAGCCATTGTGGAGAGCAGTGTGGCACTTGCCGCTTTATGAATCAGATTGCAGACCTGGCTTGTCCCTTTAAACCTAGTATTGCATTATTAGGAATTTTTCCTAAGGTGGGCATCACTCAAGAACAAAGAGAAGCGTGTCATCATATTAGGTTGGTGGCTCGGTATGTCATTGCACAAAACTGGAAAACTAAAGACTGCCTCACTGAACAACAACAGTTACAGAGACTGTGGTATGTTCTTACCATGGAACGTATCTCAGCAGAAGTCCATGATGGTCTGGAAGACTTTCACTCAGTATGGATGCCATGCTGGACGATTCTATCCAATAATATAGTCAAGTCATCTCGGCAGAAATAAAATTGTTACACAACATGTACTGATTAGTGTAAAGAGGTATTCTATGCATGAACTCTGGATAGAAAATGGTCAGATTCAAATGTCATTCCAAACTATTGTTTGGGGGTGGGTGGGAGGCATTTGTTTTCCTGTTTCTTTTAAGATGCAGTATTGTAATTGGAACAATTTTGTTCTTAATAAAGATTATTAAAACTAAAAAAAAATAAAAAATGATGTAATTCCACAAGGCAACCTGATCATCAATAGAGTAGCCATAAGGTCAGTAGTTAAAATAGAACAGAGCAGAGCCACTCAGGATTTTCAGGTCTCTGCAGATGGATGAAAATCAAAACTGCAAAACCAGTTTAGGAGAGAACTGATTTTTCCATATGGTTCCAGAAGGGATATTAATAAAATGCCTGCTGTCTTTCAAGAAGAGAGGGTTCTGGCTTTTATTTTATTTTTTTATTTTTAAACAGTGGTCATTTGGAAAGCTTCAAAATTGTCGGATTTCTAGAGTTCCTTTAGGGGAAGAATACATGTAGGTGTTCTTCCTTAAACAACAATTTCCTGTCCAAGGTTTTAGCCAAACTGTTAGAATAGCCTACTCTACTGGGGACTTAGAGCACAAGCAGGGCTGAAACCAGGAATTGTCACTTCCAAAACTACGAAAACTGCTCAGGAAGGAAAAAGCACAATTGCTCAATCTTAGTTTGGGGGGTTAACTCTGGCAGGTAGCTTTATTATTAAGCATTTATGTAGCACCAGCAGTGTACCTGGTTCTTTACATTCACCATTATTATTAGATATAGGTCCCTGCCCAGTGGGCTTACAATCTAGGATGGACAAGGGTATGAGGAATGCACACACAGGCATTTCCATTTATTACAGATAGAGAACTGAGGCTCAGATCTTGTGACTTGCCCAAGGCCACCTGGTGAGTTCATGGCTAGGACAGGATTCAAACTCTGGCTTCCTAGGTCCAAGTCCAGCACCTTTATCCACTACACCCCACTGTAGTGTAGCAAAGCATCCTTTATTTAGTATATTGCAAGCAAAGCATCCTGTGACCTAAGGTTTTCATGCACTCAAAAAAAGGTGGATCAGACACATGATTGAATATTTTTAATCTCATGAGAATGTATCCTAAATCCTGGACATTTAAAGTGAATGACCACATGCTACAGGTTATCAAGGTTAAGTCTTTTTGTTGCTGTTAAGAATCCCTTGGACAGCTAAGCTGACAAATGATGAAGTACTAGTGAAAGCTGGAGAAAGTAGATGTCTACTAGGTTCAATCAAAATGCGCAAACTGCATTATTTTTACCATATGATGCAAAGAGATGATCTCTTGAAAAAGAAGAAATTATTGGGATGGTTTCCAACTTTCCAGTAAAAGAGGCAGATCCTGTAGACCATGGTTGCAGGTGGATTGATGTGCACTGAACATAGTTTAGTGAACAAAGCTGGCTCATGGGACTGAGTGGCAAAGATCTATCAGTATCTAATATTGTCAGCTACTTTCGATAGACGAAGACGACAATTGTTGATGATGATGTTCAGCTCTCAATTACACTGGGTGTTTTTACACACACATTTCTCCTGCATGTTTGCTGTTACATCCTGAACTGTCTGTGTGTCTAAATCACTCTCCCAGATCTTAAACATCTGGCTCTTTGAACTTCTGCATAGAACTTCTCCCAGAACTTTTGTGTGTATAATGTTCTCCTGGTAAACTGCTTTGTTCCAGGCAGCTGTGGTCACTTAGTTTCCATGGCAGCCCCTCACGTCTACAGCTGCAGCTACTTTAGGCTGCCTCAGGGCAGTGTTTGTGTGAAGAATGCATCCAGGAACTGCCTCAGGGCAGAGAGAGAGAGAGTGTGTGTATGTGAAAGAGAGAGAGAAATGCATCCGGAACATACTTGTGGACTTGTAAACCCAGAAGATTTAAAAATCCGGAAATTTAAGGTGTGTGTAAAAATGCCCATTGATGTAATTATAGAAAAACTTCTTTGACTTTAAGGAAGTTACCATAGCCCAGATTTAGCAAGAACAGAATATTATTGAACAAAAAACATGCTTTATTTCAAATTTTGAGCATGAATCATTGGTAATTCTGCTATATATTCACCTGATAGTACCTGCCATGGGACACTAAATTATTAATTTCAGACACTTTTTCACTCTTGATGAAGACTAATACTTGTCAAAGAGAGGCCTGTGGAAACTCTTAAAGATCACACATCTTCAAATCTGACTTACAATATTCTGCACTGTAAAACAAGCAAGATGCTGAAATTTCTATGGTATCCAATTTCCTTCCATATTCAGAAAAAAACCCTCTGTTTAACGCAAGGATTATGCAATACCATCGAATTTGATCACGTTTAGACTTTCATGTTTGAGTTTTATCTTTTTATCTCGCTGCAATATTCCTTTGTCGCCGCATCAGGCATGAGACAAGGACACACATGTGAAATTTAAAGCCACACTCTTTATTCCAGTTTCACACTCAAATCACCTCGACACACCGGAGGGGTTCTGCTCCTAATCCCTACAAGGTTCCAGCACTAACTCTTTAAACATCTAATTTATGGCTGCCTGGGATGGCACCCAGGTACCAGACATCTTAGCCCTTACTACCTATCTCCTTCACCCATGGACCGCAATGTTCCATTGGATGACCTGGGATACTTATGCTATGCTAATTTACCTTATCAGAGAAGGTGTAGGTATGCCTGAGAGCGAATCACCCTCATGACGTTTCCTATTCCTGGGTAAACCCCTGACGCTGGCCATTACCAACCCTTGCGCTGGAGCAACTCCCCCCTCTCATCTCATTAGGAGATGTCTCCTAACTATGCTAAGCCTTAATACATACTACGGTACTTCTTAACCTTAACTGGACCCCTGCCACTATGAACCGCCATATATCCCATGGCTGGTTCAATTCCTCACCAAAAAAAACACCCTTCAAGCAAGAATAGCCTTGCGCAGGGCACCAGTTAACACTTGGAGATAAATATCCATCCCACGCTCAGACAGGTGTACCCCGTCTGACCTAAACAACTCATCCTTGAAAAACCTTATTTCTCCATGCTCAATGGTACCCCATCCCTGGCTAACTAACCATCTATACATTTCCCGATTAATCTTTCTCCTTGCCCTGTCAATTTTACCAGGGCATCGCGCACCCCTCCAAAATTGCCTCTCCACCAACTGAGTCCATAGAATGACAACCCTGGGGAACCATCTCCTGACGTCCCACAGGTCACGCTTCATCCAACCGACCAATTCCCACCTCGCTACTCTAGCCAGATTATTCTCCCCCACATGCAATACTAGAATATGGCATGGCTGGAACTGACAGGGAGCCTGCAATGAAGGCAAAAGCTGTTCCCATACCACACCCTGCTTTCCCAACCAGACTATATTGGCACCCTCTCCTAACCCCAGTTGAGAGGCCGTCTTTTCATTCATAGCCTTCTCTGCCCAATGGATGAAACTGTGCCCAACAAGCCATACCAGCCTTCTGGATTCCTGTGCAAGATGCCCTAATAACAAAACAAATCAAAATTAAAATCATTCCCCTCCTACCCAACTTAAACCACCGGACAAACATATGACTTATATGCACCCGACCTCCACCTTCCCTGTGACTTTATGTCACTCTCGGACATACCTTCAGCTGCCGCAATGCTGATGGCCCCAATTCTAAATGAATGAGAACCATACCTGTCTGGCGATATTCCTCCGGCTACCAGCACTTTTTAAAAAACTGCCACAAACAGATACCAAGTTAGAGGCGCACCCCCACTGTGGCAAAAAAATGATCGAATACCCACATTCTGGCACCACGGATAATCCCGCATGGCCCCCACTGGACAGATATCACTCCCCACAATGCCATGCAACAAAATCGACTGACCCAGTCCCCTCAGATCAGTTTTTGATCTCCTTAAAATTATCCTAACCTTATCGTGCTCCTAGTAGCAGCCTGAAGTGCTCCAGAGTACCGCCTCCACCGGACCCGCTGCTGCTGCCAGACCCAGAGCTCGACCTACCTGGTGGTGCCGGGCTCTGGCCTTGGGTCCAGCAGTGGCGGCGGGTCTTGCAGCAGCGGTGCTCTGGAGTGCTTCAGGTTTGACCCGGAAGGCCTAGTAGTGGCCTGAAGCACTCCAGAGCGCTGCCGCTGCCAGGTAGGGCGATCCCTGGGGTGGGGCGGTAAAAAAAATCTTATGAGGATGGGCAGGGGGGAGGTGCTCTCTGACGCCCCTTCCACCTGCACAGCCTGGAGGGGGGAGGGAAAACCGCTCCCCCTGCCCAAACGGGTTCAGCCCCCCTCCAAACCCATTCAGACTGAACAGGCTGAACCAAACGGTTTGGGGTTCAGCCGAACTCCAAACGGGCTGAACACTGAACCCCTCAGTGTTTGCACATCCCTACTCTAAATGGACCCCAAAATGCTATTATAAATCACCCCTAAATAGAATAACCTCATTCCCGTTAAAACAAACTTTAGGCAACATTCAACAGATCAAAGACAAAATCTTGAATGTCACGGGTTCCCTTTCATCCACCACCCTAACTGCTTCCCTATGTCAACATTCAAGCATACGCTTCACATAAAAACATTGCGACTCCATTGAGAACCCGGCTGCACCACTCATGAATGCAAGCACCGAAAATTTACCTGCAGTGGTTCCAGGTGCCAGACCCTTATTGTGCAACTGCAACCCAAACCGGATTAGCTGCACCTCAGTAAAAGGGAAAGTTAAAACCCACTCCTTACTAGCTCTAAACTCCCTAAGCGCTCTCTCATATGCTACCCACATTCTCCTTACCACAGATCCCTGCACTGCCCTCAAAAGGTCTAGCATCCAAGGTTCCACAGTTCCTTTGAGATGGTCTCTGGTGCCTCGCATGCCCCCAGGGACAATAGACGGAACCGATCTATCTGGAATCAAGAGAGGGCATCCTCAATGTCATTATCAACACCCAGCACATGTCTAGCTAAGAAAAGGATATTATGCTCCAGACATTTTAATACAAATGCCTCACCAATCCCATGACCCGGACATTCTTTGGCAATAATGAATTGACCACATAAACCACAACCATGTTATTGCACCAAAAATGGACGGTCCTGTTTTCAAACTCGCCCGCCAAAGGTGAACAGCCACCACTATTGGGAATAGCCCTAGCAGCGTCAGATTACTTGTCAGCCCCAAATGCACCCATGAGTCAGGCCATGCTTCAGCACACCACCTTCCTCTGACTGGACCTTTAGGTCCACCTTCAGCAGCAACTTCTGCCTCCAGAAGCTGACCCAATTAAACTTGTTCAAAAATTCTGCCCACATATTCAAATCGGCCTTCATATCGCGTGTTAACCTAATGTGGCAGTGCAGAGGCAGGTTTCTGGTCACCCTTGAATAAAGCCTAGATTAAAAGGCTCTCCCTGGTGCTATTACCTTACAAGCGAAGTCTCCCAAGCAACAACTGAAGCTACTGAACCGTAACCTTCCTCACTCCCAAACGCTTATCAATCCCTTCCCTTAATGCCACTAACTTCTCAACAGGAAGACGTGACAATGAGTTAACCATGTCCAATTGGATGCCCAAGAACAATAATGATGTCACAGGTCCCTCCATTTTCTCAGGCACCAATGGTATGCCCAACTCTTTTGCCAAGTCTTGAAACAACTGCAGCAGCCGCCCACACTCGCCAGAACCTTCCGCCCCCATGAACAAATAATCATCCATGTAGTGGATGACTTGCTGTAATCCCGATCGTTCCCTGACCAACTAAGCCCAAAAGAGAACTAAATTTCTCAAAGGCTGCACACACAATGGAACAGCCCAGCGGCATTGCGTTATCGAAATAAAACTTCCCCCCAAATGTGAAACCCAAGTACTTAAAATTGTCGGGGTGAAATTGAACGAAATTGGATCTTGAAAAAGCATTTGATTCCATTAGTAGGGAACACTTATGGAGAAAGCTGAGTGTTTTGACCATCGATGCTAGACTTCTCTATCTAATTATCAGGCTTCACTCGGGAAATTCTCTCCAGATAAGAGCTAAGGGACAATTGTCCACAGCAGTTTTGGTAGATAGGGGAGTGAGACAGGGGTGTCTTCTTGCCCTGTCCTCTTTAACCTCTACCTGGATGGTGTGGTCCAACATCTGAACACTAGGGACACTCATGCCCCTCGGGCTGCATCTAAGCGCCTCCCGATTCTGCTGTACACAGACAATTCTGTACTGCTATCCCAGTCGGAGATTGGCCTCAAGAGGCAATTAGCCCTCTTTGGTGAATATTGCTCCAGGGAGGGGCTTGTCATCAATCACACTAAATCTAAAGTCCTGGTAGCGGGACGTAGAGGTAGGAAGACTAAACAAATCTAGCCCATGGGGGACTGTGGAATTGAACAGGTCCAAAGTTTCCTATACCTAGGGGTTACCTTCTCTGCTGCAGTCAGCTGGAGGGTACATCTGGACCAGGTAAAGGCTAGGGCCAGGAAATCTAAAGCCACAATGCAGAGATTTTATTTCCAGCAGGGAGCAAAGCAGATTGCCCCTGCATTAATTCTATTCCGTGCCAAGATGTTGGCACAGGCCCTTTACGCAGCGCCTGTGTGGTCCTTGGACTACCTCGATGACTTGGAGTGTCTGCAAAATGCCTTTCTGACTTCTGTTCTAGGGGTTCCCCAAGGGCTGCCACAGGTGATTGCGAGACTGGAAACTAATTCAGCCCCAGTCAAAATGATGGCAGTACAGCAAGCCATCAATTATTGGGTCAAATTGCAGGTGTCTCCTCAGGCCGTGCCCTCTCTTTTGGCTTTGGCTCGGGAAGCTGGGTTATTGAATTCTTGGTTGGCCCAGGTTTGTCAGCAGATTCACCTACTGGGGTATGCTCCTGAGCTCCTCCAGAGGGTAGGCGTTAAAATCTTTAGGAAGCTGGTGGCCCAGAGGCTTAGGGACCAGCTACTCCAGTTGGAGCAGGAACTTCTTGGTCTACAAAAGGTGGCCCCGGAGATAGCTATACTTAGCCAAGGGGCCATGGAAGCTTCCTATCTTTTCATTTGGTCTGACCCGTCCAGAAGAATCGCTTTTTCCCAACTGCGTACAAATACCTTCCCCTCAGCAGTGGTGGAGGGGAGGTATAGGGGCATTCAACTGACCCAGAAATCCTTGAGCCTCTCTTTGCCGTGCAGCCTCACCACTGTTGCCATGGCAACTCCTGGGCTGCACTGCACAGTTTCTCTCTCCTTACGTGCAACCTGCCTTGCTCACTCCTCTATGTGAGCGGGACAAACCCACCCACCCTTCACCGCTTGGAGCTGCAGGGGTGAGTGCACTTCTCAATACAGGTATTTTCTTTTGTTTTAGATAAAATGTCGGGATCTTGGGAAAACATTAACGCAGCCAATTATTTGACTAATACCTCATGGAAATAAAAGTCAAAGAGTTTTGTTAGCATGATGCTGAACATAATTTTCTGGTCTATCTTGACCAAAATCATGGTTGCCATCATTTTGGCAAAGTATGTTTCTTCTTCACAAATCCTTTAGCAAAACCACCCCTTAACCATGACATACAGTGGAACAACACAGAGTGTAATCAGTCTGGGTTAGCATCAAAATTGGGCACATGCTTTTTCATTTGCTGGTATCCCTTTAAATGAATAGGAACCAAAATAAGGTATTGTAACATGGAATAAGGAGCTGGCCCTTTAAAATGGATGGAAGGAACAGGCACTCAGGACTGCCAAAGGACTACGCCAGGTGTTGGTGCTGAGCACAGGTTTAACTGGAACCAGGATGCTTCTGGAAAATAGGAACAGGAAACCCAGGGTTGCTTGGGTATTTAAAGCCTTGATGCTCACTTGGAAAAGGTTGGTAAGAGAGTGGGGAGCTTAGACGGGACTTTTTTTTTTAAGCCCAGGACATAACCAAGCAGGTTGTTGGGGCTGATACCACCCAAAGAGCCCTATGGAGTGGAGCCAGCCACAGAGGACTCAAACACCAGGAAGAATTCACCACACCCTGGAAACTCCCAGGTGGAGACATTCCTGTTATGTACCCAGAAAGGGCTTGGAGAGTTATATTTAGAGGCTGGACCCCATGAAACATCCCTATGAAACATCCTGGTGGTTCAGGCTGGCTTTAAGGGGAGATAGGAGGCCAGACCCTTATTCTAAGCATTGAGCTAAAGTGTTAGCTTTTACACCAGGATCGGGCGGCAGGTAGCATTAGCTCACTCTTGGATTATCAACACTTAAGTAAGTGGGAAGCCACTCCAGTGAGGGCTGGAGTGTACATGTGCCCGGTCCCCAAAGCTAATGTCCTCAAACACCTGCCAGCACCCCATTCAGGACCTTTCAGGCATAACCTTGCTACAGGTATAATTAGTCAATATGATTCTATCTATTGGGTGCTTTTCACTCATAGAACTACACCTCAATTGATTCTTGAGTGTTTAACACCATCATCTGTGGGTTTTAGCCTCATTGTTTTAAAATATTTTAAACACCTATGATTTATTTTCCTAATAGCTCCCTTCCCAGGTTATTGCCTTCACATATACATACACCTGTCCAGCATTTGCTCAGTCTACAGTTCTGACTTTGCCTACAAGCACACACTAACCAACAGTAGTTAGTCCAATAAAGATATCATCTGAACTAGTCTGTCTCCAACCTTACCTAAAGCACTCAAAGTGTACCACTACAGTCTGGTTCTTATTGCAATTGCTGCTCAGTAGTGCAGTAGTGCCACAGGTTTATTTTACAAAGCATGCACAGGATGGGAAACCGGAAACAGGAAGAATGAAACTGCCTGACAGCAGGAGTGGGTTTCACTCTCTGATATCATTTGTTGGAAAACACACTTTTGAAGTTAATCACATTACTTTCACTTCAGTAACCAATGTAGACCCTGAATGTTTAATTATGCTACTGGTTTTATACCAAATCAATCTTTTTCATTAAAATCCAGTGAAGCAGACAACTGAGATAATTACTGCAGAATCATCTTAATTAAAATTTTTAGCTTCTAATTAAGAGTCATTGTTTACCTCATCAGAAAGCCATTAGGATTCAGGACAGGGTTGCCCTGTTCATCATTTTGTTACCCTTTTTGTGCTCTGGGCAAAGCGAATTATATAGATTTATATATCTGGGAAGAGAAGGCTTATAATATTTGTATCAGGAAGAGAAGATGCCAGGCCAGCGTAACCATCTGCCAGCGGCCTGATATTGTGTTTACATCCTGCCTGTCTGTTAAATAATACTTTTTGCATATAAATTATTAAAGCTCTTTTCTTGCTTTAAGGCCTATCCATATTCATAGTCAAAGTGAACATGATCTCTAATTAAAGATGTGCTAATTGTTTAAAATTAAAACAAGCAATTCTGAAAAAACTTTTCTACACTCCCCTGCTGCAGTGGGAAATGCCTAAACATTGTACAGTATAGAAATAAAATTCATAGACTTGTAGGTCTGGAAGGTTCCTGTCAAGATCATCTAGTCCATCTTCCTACACTTAACGAGGACCTGGGCTATCTTTGAGAGGTGTCTGACCTATTTTTAACAGTCTCCAGTGTGGGGAGTTCACAGCCTCCCTTAGAAACCTGTTCCGCTGCCAATCTGTTTTTATGGTTAGAACATTCTTACTGCATTTCTTCTCTTGAGAGAGAGACCGAATTCTGTTTGCAATCCAAAAAGAATGTTTTATTTCCCTTAAATTAAAAGATGGACAAAGTCTTCAGCATTCCCACTCCTGATGCATAGCTTCTCTACACACACCCATGTATGACATGGTACTATAAACAACGGAAGACTCCACAGAAGTGATGTTCTAATGAGACCTACAATGCCATGGTTCTTTCAACTTGGGAGTATTCCCTCTACAGTATAGTCTCACAAAATCTTGAAACTGAAAGGGACCCTGAGGGTCATCCGGTCCAGTCCAGGCCCATTCATGATCCAGCAACTGCTATATACAAACCGCCCGGGATATATACTCATTCAGCCTATTCTTAAAAACTTCTAGTGAAGAAGTATCCACAACTTCCCAAGGTTAGCCTGTTCCATTGCAGTCTAAATCTGCCTTGCTTCAGCTTGAAACCATTGTCCTGCCCTCCATAGCAAGGGAGAACAATTGTTCTTTACCTTTTTTATGGCAGCCTTTCAAATATTTGTAGGCTGTTAGCATATTCCAACGTAGTATTCTTTTCTTCAAGATGAACATATCCAATTCCTTCAGTCTCTTCCTATGATTTGTGTTCTGAACCCTTTGTCATCATTGCTGCTGTCTTTTGGTCTCTCTCCAACCTTTAGTTGCCCTTCACACATCAAAGTACAAACATCAATGAGGCTTGTGACCCCATCTGCAGAAGACATGACCACACATGGGGTCCCAATCCACAGTTTGAAACTTCTGAAATAAAACAAACCATATACAGCCAAATGCACACGAAGTTCAGAAACACCAATATTTAATCCTAAATCTGGATTCCAAATATAAACCTAGATTTCAAATGTGTTTTCTTCACTGGACCAGGAGCTAGGTTTGGAAATGGTATTAAAACGGAGGGGACTAAAGTCAATGAGAGTTTTGCCATTAAATTCTGTCTAAACTCAAGCCTCCTTACCTTTTGGAAGAAATGTACGTCCTTTTTGTCTGGCCAGACCTTTGGCAGGCTGGGATAATGTTGGGGGAGATTGAGTAGAGGAACTAGGGAGAGGATTGGTGGGTGGGGTTTACAATTTTTAAAAATATTATTAATTTTTAAAAAATATTTGTTTATACATGGTTCATGTTTATATATTTTGTAAGATACCCTCAGCCTTTGAGGGAAGGGCAGGACAAAAATTGAATAAATAAATTGAATTCAGTGGATTCAGGACTACAGCCTCAGTTTAAAATAGCTAGCCTCAGTTTAAAATAGCTTTTGAGTTAAAATAGTTTATCAAAAGAATTGGCCAGATCACTGTTGATGAGATCAAACTCTATATTGTTACTGTATTCTAAGTAGAGATAATTTAGGGTGAAAACAGACATGACGCTAACCACCCTTTAACCACCCTTGGTGGTTATTTATGCATGTTGCAGGGCTGCATAGGGCACCAATACAG
>QEPC01002063.1:1315876-1332472 GCA_003113815.1 Sphenodon punctatus | reverse complement strand
TGAGGGAGGGAGGATGGGGAACAACCCAACAGATTGACAGACACATTCACTGGCCAATTACCATATGCTTCCAGCTTTACAGGACCAATTGGTGGTGGCTTCGAGGTGGGCATAGGGGGCGGCCCTGAGGCGGGCATAGAAGGGAAGTAACTGAGACTTCAGGCAGCAAGGAAGAAGGCAGGGGGATAGCATCCAAGAAATCAGAAGACATTATGTATACATCCAAGCTGGTCAATTATCACAGTCACATCCTGCAGCACTGTGACAGAGGACATAAGAGAATCTCTATTGGCTCTTTCCTAAAGAAATGCTTCCAACTTCCCAGTAACAAGTGGGGGAGAGAAGTTCGGGTGGTCAAAGCACAGAAAAAGGAGATTTGGTTGACATTTCTGCTGGCCAATTGGCATCATAAACCGCTGTTATACGACAGTGCATGCTAACCGAAGAGGATCTGACACATAAGAGAATCCGTGGCATAGGCTCATTCTCTGCATATGCTGTGCAGGCTTACAAAATTGGGCAGGCTTTATCACATCTTTCCTATATTTGGCAGAAATGATCCTGAAGGTGTGAGGCACAGCCCTGCCAGATTTTATGTACACTGGTTAGACTACAAAGATGTTACAGTCAGAAATACATTTGTAAGTGAATTGCTTAAACCACCAAAAACATTTATCCAATCCTTCTGAAAATTGGCAGATAGTAAACTCTGGGAGGGGTATAACCCATGCACATCAGATGGGAGACAAAGAAGTTACAGCCAGGAATACATATGCAAATTTTTTGCAAAATAACATAATTCAACTGCTTATAAAATTGGATTCCTTTATTCAATCTTTCTGAAATTTGGCACACATAATGCCTTCCATTGGAGGTATAACTTTTCCAAGGTTCATACAAATATAATACAAAACAAAAAAACTACAGCCAAAAATGTGTTTTCCATTGAAACCAATGTAAATCAAAACCAAAAGCAAAAATGAAAATAAAATTTCATTATTTATGAAAACAAAAATGAAAGATTTAAATAACAAAAATGAAAAATTAAAGCAAATAATGACATGGGTCCCTGGTGCACACCTCTAGTGGTGATCCTGCAGATAGGTTGTGGTCCCAGTTGAATGGAAGGTGTTGCTATCTATATCTATATCCAATATATCTTACATGACATTGAGTGGAAACAGAAGTGATGGTGTTGCCATGATAACTCAGGACAAGTCAGGATGGGAAGCCATGGCGGACAAGGTCTGCACCAGGTCAGACCTCTCAACACAAGCCCATGACTAGGCTGCCAGAGAAGGCATTGAGATACATGAACGTGCAGCCAGCCAGCCCCAACCTTGTGCTGCACCCAGCACACACACACAGACACACCCATGATGGGCAGCCATGGTGGCCAATGACAGTGGACCCAATACAGGCTGGGTCACAGTGGACCACACCACACATAATAGCCTACTGATGGCCACTTTCTACCAGTTGGGCGGAGCCTAGCCCAGGCTGTGACCTGGAGCTAATCCAAGGGTCAGAACCCAGGCTAGCCTCTGACATGGCCTGGGGCAATCTCGGGCCAACATGTGGTGGCCCTTCAACAGATGTGCCAGTGACTCGTGCGCTAGGGTGACCAGATATGCAAAATATAGATGATACTTATGAGAAATACAGGTTTCATGGCTGTATCAGCTACAATGTAGTCCTGTATTTCTCATAAGCAGGGTTCCTAGTCTTCTCTGCAAAAAAAAATAATGGAAATTCTCAGGAAAAAAACCTAAATTCGCTGATTAAACACACCAAAATCTGCATCTTTCAGCTATTAAAATTAGGAAGTGTTTATTGTAAATAATTCAGTTTTGGAGACGATTTGATGCACTGGTTGCCACTTCCACTCAAACAACAAAATAAAACAATATCCCACACCAGCCAGCCTTGGCATGGAGCCCAAATCTCTCCCTCTGCAGGTGTGTGTGTGTGTGGGGGGGTGCCGCTCTAACCCCATCCTCCCTCCCAGTCTCAGCAGAGACGCCAACCTACCTCTACCTCACCAAAAGCCAGATGCGGCTTTGTTCTTGCACCAAATCTCTTCTCTTGGATGCAGGCTTTCCATCTGCTTTAAATTTCCACTGTCACCACTGCTGTCAGTGAGTTTTTGCAGGCAGAAATTTCCCTGTTGTAATGCACATTTTATAAAAAGGATCCAGAGGTGACCCTGGACACTACAGACCAGTGAGCCTAAATTAAGTACCAAGTACATAAAAGTGGCTGTTCATCCTTTCCTATATATAAAGCTACTTTCACTCCTGTGCAAACATGTCCTTAGAAGGTCAGGAGAGGGAACGCACATGCAAATCTGGTGCTTCTTTGATCAAGTGGGAATACCCAGAGGTGGGTGAGTGAAGCTTTTCTGAGCCATTAAAAGGGCAATTGACAGAGCTGGATTTCGCAGCTTCGTCAATCACCCTTGTAAATACACATACAAGCTTCAGTCACCCGCCTCTGAGCATTCCCACTTGATCACAGACATGCCTAATTTGCATGCATTTCTCCTCTCCTGACCTTCTAAGGATGTGTTTGTGCAGGTATGAAGGCAGCCTGAGTGTCACCTGATGAAAGTAAAATTTTAAATCAAACAAAAACTACTTTCCATAAAGTCCCCACGAGTATTCAACAACTCCATAAATGAGTACTACAGTTACAGAGATACAAGCAATTAAAACATGTATTCTTAAAAGCAAAAATCTTTCATACAGTCCCTGCCAATATTCATGAACATTATCTGGTACTGGTCTAAATACTACACTTGGCCATCTATTCATTCCTTAATAAGCTAAGTTATAGTAGTTACCCTCCATTCGGTGAGACCAGCTGCTGGATGGATATAGAAGTTGACTAGGTTGATCAGGTCCAGACCAACAAGAACAGACATAATGGAAAGAAGAAAGGAAGTAAAAAGTAAAGAGAAAGGAGAAAAAGATCAGAAACAAAGCTAAATGACTTTGCACTCAGTTGAAGAAAATCAAGCAGCACACACCAAATCTGGCAACAAGAGACTAAATTGGGAATAGGAATCCTTACTCAATGAATTCCTAATAATTAGAAAAGGAGTAGTATGTCCTCATATGTGGGTCTGAGGTTATAACAGAGAGGGAATTCCCATAAAGAGGGAGAAGAGGATGACGATGCTACCACAGACAACGTCTCTGCAACTTCATCTCAACTACAGCTACAAAAGGGGAAAGGCCAATAATCATCACCATGGAGGTAATAGACCCCAGTACCCAAATACAAAGTGGAGATGAAAGCAGCCATGGAGGCGGTTCAGGAAGCAATCCTTCCTGATGAACCACCACCCTCAGGCCAAAGTGATGACAATCTGGATATTGGGAAGCCATCCATATTTCAATCAACTGAGAACACAGTGCCAAACAGTGAGTACTCCCTGTAATATACTTTACTTAGTTGAGGTGCTGCATATGTAATGTTTAAGGTCCGTTACCAAATCCTGTTGTAGCCAAGAACCAGAGGTTTCCATAAGCAAGTCCAAACCCTTCACCGGCCCCATGTGCGGTTGTGGGTAAGGTGTTGGACTTGGACAGCCTGTCATTTAAATCTGTGACTATTTACTACATAACATAGGTAGCAACACAGGCCTTAACCAGTCCTCTCTGGAGACAGTTAAGGGATATAGTGTAGTTATTGTCTTGAAAGTATCATAGCACACACATAAAGCTGAATTTACATAAGTGACAAATAAAATCCACATTACTAGAGGCAGCGATGTTGTGAGGACTGGTCTCTCTAGTAGCATTTGTCAGAACATTTAGACAAGATACAGACGTCATCAACAGTGATGCTTAACACCTTTATGTGGTACAATCCTGCACACCTATTAATATTTCCATGTTTATATTTTCCACAGGTACACAGCCACAGCAACACCCGACACAACAATCAGCCATGATGCGCATGCAAAAACTGAACAGAAAAAAAAGGCAGAACGCATTACTGCTGCTAAGGAGGTTTCAAAAACATCCATGGCAGCAGCTAATGCGATTGCAGAAAAGGTGGGTCATATGCATGAGACGTCAATCACTGAGCTAATGAAATAGAGAGAGCTCATGGAGGTAGACCAGGAAAAAAGAAGAAATCAGGAACAGCGTAGACTGGAGTTAACCAAGAAGTGGCTGGAAGACAGTGCGAGGCATACAGCAGCGATGGAGAAACTAACAACGGAGCTCACGACACAAGGGAAAGTCATAACAAGTGCATTTGAGCACTTCGTTGACACAAGCAGTTCACCACTACATCCTCAATATAACCCAAAGACCACCATTTGATAACACTCAGCGCACCCATGGCAACATATGCCAACCACCCAAGGGGCAGCACCTGCGGCTGCAACATTTGCATGAAGCATTGCCTGCAAGTCAAACCCCTCAATCTCTTGGGAAGGGTAGGACAAAGCGTAAGGCAGCAGGAAAGAAAAAATAATAATGGGTGTAATCCTAAAGGAGATCTACACAAATGGAGAGGTACTCCGGTTACTACAGTGTTGCCCTTCATGTTAACTCCCCAATGTCACTACTAGTGACACAGGTATCAGTAATTGTGGTTATTATACAATTCCCCATTCAAATGGTATGTGCGGTTGATGAACATTAATTAAACAAAATGGACAGCAGCAGTAAACCCTCACATTAACCATGTGAGATATGTGCACTTGAGAGATAATTGTGATTAACATCTACCCAGCCAAACAAGTCTCTCAGTCCACTCTTACACTCACGCTGTTGGTCTCAGGATTTCATACTTTAGTTTACCCACCCTATGTTATACACACCACAAGTGCAATGTAAGGGTGTTGCTATATATGATGAAAAACTACAAAATGTTCTCATAGAACAAGATTTACATTGTTGTTAACCAACAATTGTTTTGTTAACCCTCCCTCGTTTTTGTTTTTTTAAAGCAGATGCCTTTTGGTTCTGTAACTTTATAGGGTACTGTGCCATACTATCCAAAGGTAACATTGGTGCTATAGATAATGGGTGATTTCAGAAGTGACGCGTTCCAATTCACAACAGTGAATCCCACCCCGGTGTGAATGGATTCACCGTGGGCTGTGGTGACACGTGCGGCCCCAACAGAAGTGACAGGATCGTGACCACCGCCCAGGGGAAATCAGAGAGAACATGGGACGGGGGAACACAACAGCCATGCAGTGGAGACGTAGACCGCGGTTCGAGCCCCAGAATTCCTTCCACCACGGCTGCGGATTTCCGTTCAGAAGTTACTTTTCATTCACCCCTGCAGTGGTGACCATTCACCACACTTATGGACCTCCTCCCACCCTGACCTCACGAAGCGTGGTTAGTTTCACCCCAGGCCGCGTTTGACTGTGGTGAACATCTGGATGCAAGCAAACAGACATGCACGGCGCTTTCACCCACCACCCACCCCCATGTTTGACTGAGGTTGTCTGTGGTGGACATCCACCACGTCGCTTCTGAAATCACCCAGTATTTACTATTTAAGTCTCAGGAAAACTTTTGCTATGAGCAAACAAAAACTTCATTGCTATTGTGTGAAATAGAAGCCTGCATCACATGGGATGATTTCTGTGTTGTTGTTGTTGCTGTTGTTTTTTAATAATCTACTGCGTCAAAACACTTGAGGCATGTGTATGAATACTTTGGTGTCTCTTCTATACTGTGTAATCATTATTTATCTTGATCTATAGTGAATACGTGCTTACATTACCACCACATAAAAGATTGCATTACACCTGACATGGATGCACTTGAGGTGAATAACAGAGTGCTAAGTAGACCCTTTTAGTTCTATTTAAGAATGTTATTCATCTAAGATACATATAAAATAAGGAGTTCTCAGGAGTTACATATTTCAAAGGTTTTTTTAAAAATTTCGTTGACATCTGTAAGTGCATAAATACAAAGAATAGCATACTTAAAAATCAGGTTACAGAGTGCATTGTTTTGATAGTGATGAAACACACACTGATGTTCATTTATGTTTCTATAATAATTGAACAAAAGGAGCTAACTACAAGAAATAAAACACCATAAACTGTTTTGTGCTTCTGTCGTCTCATTTGTTAGCTAGTTAAGCAATGGTTTATCCTTACCCTTCACAAATATCTACTCAATCCCACCAACCTGTTGGGCTGGTGTGCTTAGCTCCTTTAAAAATAAGCTGTATGCATCACGCACTGCTTCACCCCTATGCTTTATTGCTCTGGGTATTCTGCCAGTCTCAGGAGTCACGCTACCTCTATTCTGTGCATCAGTGTAACCTGACTCGCACCAGGACAGAGCTGCTCCTCCTATCTCACACACATGGTGCAATATACAGGATCACACTATCAACTCGGCCACATACTTGGCTTCATTTCCACTGTTCCCCCTCCCCCACCAAACACCTCCACCTGGTCTTCAGTCTTCTGAACACTCACTCAACAATCTGTCATAGCAGACAAGAGTATAATTAAATCTCTCTCTGTTGGGATTCAGGTGTTTCAGATAGACTTTTAGCATCCAGGCAAGAATTGGGTACACTGGGTCACTAATTATAACAGGGGTTATAGTTTCCCCATGTATGACAATCTCCAGATGTGGGCAAAATATGTCCATGTATTTTTGCCTAAATATTGGTGCGCTATGCATTCTAGCAGAGTCATGCACACTGCTGTGGTTCCTGGCATATACATTGGTAAATAACCCATTGGCATCAACAACAGCTTGAAGTACAACCAAGTGATATGCCTTCCTACACACATACATGCCACTGTCATCAGGTGGTGCTATAATATGAATATGTGAGCCATCTATTGCTCCCATGCAGTGTGGTAGGCCAAGCCATTCAAAACCAGATATAATTTCATTCATATCTCTAAACTGAATGACGCATGGCAGGACAGTATTGACAGCCCTGCAAACTTCTTTAACAATATTACTAGCAGTAAAGACACCTACACCAAAGTGATTTGCAACTGACCTATACCGCTCAGTAGTGGCTATTTTCCAGAGGGCAATCAGTTTTCCCCCACAATAGTTGCTTTTCACATTGCAGTGTCATGATGCTGCAAATGTGACCACAAAACATCTACTAGAGTAGCGAATACGTCATGTGTGATTCGAAAGTTCTTGAACCACGGTGAGTCATTCCATGAATTACGCACAATGTACTTCCACCAATTCTCACTTTTGGGAAGAGTCCAAAATTCCCTCTCCTGTGGAGTAAGTGCCTCAACTGTGGCAAAACACTAACTGATATGCCAAATTGATCTTGTAGCACTGCAAATGTGTGGTTTCTAATTTCACAGAATTCATGTTACAGGGACTCTATGTGTTCATGGTGTTGTGTGACTGCTTGCAGATCTATGGCCTTGAGACTATCTAGCTCTCTCAGAGCTTCCATATCATCTTCTGATTGAGACACCATGGTACACATAAAAGCGTATGACTTCCTCCACCCATTTCTGCATTGCCACGGCAAGCTGAATAACAGTACAGATGTTATTGTAATTCATTGTTCTACAAATGCCTGCTGCTCTGTAGTCTCACTGCTGACAAAGGACAGAAAAAGGAGGGAGTTAATACAAGGTATACATAACTCCAAAAGCTGTCCAAGAGATTCAGGGATTGATTTTTATTTTATTTTTTAAACATTCATCATCCAACACACCTGTATACGAAAACACAGTAACACCACATGCTATGGCCTTCTCACCCTCCCTATGTACTCTGATACTCACCTTGGATTACAGCTCCACAACTCAAAGCTTGTATACAGCTCCTCTCCACCACCTGCAGTGACAATCCCTAGAACAGGAGGGAATCATTATTACAAAAACTCATAGCAACGACAACAGCATTTGCATGGAATCACTTCATGTGATTTTGTCATATAGCACGATAACATAAACCCCCATCCACTCAGCCCAAAATACTTTCAAACTTACTTTGTGTTCTGCTACTGGAAATGAACTACTCCCTTGTAATGTGCTGTCACTCTCTATAATGTATCCTGCAGAAGGGAGGAACAGATTAGATAAAATCCAGCAGCTGTAGCATGACTATAGATGACATTTGTGTTATTTAAAGAAGCATCTAAGTCCAAAAAAAATGGTGAGATTCCATCAGACACAGATCACAGCAGCTGCTGCTGCAGCTCTCCCAGTCAGGACCATTCCTCCTGAGTCCATGCATAGTTCTGGGTGCTCCACCCCAGCCATGCCCTAATAATCTGACCCTGGCCTAGGCAGCACCAACCCACCACTCCAGCCCTACTACAGGCTAGCACCCAAGCCGAGATACAGGACAATACCAATGTATGTTCCACTGCAACACCAATCCCACCCCCCTTAGCCACACTAATGACCATGAGCAAGTTGTCATGAGCACCACATTAACTACTTTACAAGCTCTCCTACCTACTCAACCATCCATTTATATTCCCTAACAGCCCAGCTGCCCAACTTTTCAGACCAACTTCTTAGGTGGCACGCAACCCTATTCAACAGCAGCATACAAGGCTCTGTCCTGATGAGGCAGGAGCTCAAGAAAGTGCGCTTATTGCAGCTTACATGTCACCTACACTACAGGGAATGGAGAGCTTCAGATGACAATGCTTGGACCAGAGACCTGATTACTCCTACCGCTATTTGCAGCCGTCTCCAGTTCTCCACCTTCCTGTGCCTTCAACCAACCACAAGTGGAAACCCTTCTCAGGTCAGGAGGAGGGGTCAGGAGGGTTCATGGGGAGGGATAATCTGACTCTGAGCAAGAACAGCGACTAAACACACACAGCTTCCTTAGGTGAGAATACTCATTAAACGCATGATTTGGAACACATGTAGTCAAGCCAAGCATGTGAACCTGGGACCTTGCATCTTCGTGAATGTTACACTCCTTGTCTCTCCCTCTGTTCCCCTTCCTTCAACTCCCCAACCCCCTGTCTCTCAGATTGTAAACCCTAGGGCATGGACCGGGTCTATTCCATTACTTTGTAAAGCGCCAGGTACATTGCTGGCACGATATAAATGCTTGATAATAATAATAATAATAATAATAATAATAATAATAATAATACAACTACCTGTGCATATATTATCATGTGTGAAAGGCACCTGGAATTTAAATGTGCATTTCATAAGATGCGGGGGGTTAAAGATGTGGTTTTTTTCATCATGTGTGAACGTGGTCTTGGAGTCGTGACAGAGAGTAGGAAGACAGAGCTACGTCTCCTCACTTTAGACTGTGGTTAGGTTATTCTACTGTGAGTGGAGGTTTTGTGGTTGTGCTTTCCTGATACTGCTACCAGTTTCTCCTAGGAAAAAATGTAGGGGAGGAGAGTGAATTGGGGCCAGTGCCCATGTCTGTGAAAGAGGAGGAGTGTGAGAAGTTGCTCATCAAGAAACAAGGCATGTAAGTGATCTGATTATTTGAAGCTTCAAATTTTCTTGGCAGACTATTAGAGAAACTGGACCATCCTAGGGGGAAAAAAACAGATATTATATTAAAAGAGGATAAATGACAGGCATAGATGCAAGTTCAACTCTTGAAAGAATTTTAAACTCTAAAATAATTGTCAGGTTAAATCAGTTTGCAGAGTTTAAATATTTTGCCTCCTGTTAACAGCGATGCATGTACTTCTGTTTAAAATCTATCTGTTCTTCCCCTGTAACCTATTTGTTAATCACGTTTTGGTGACTGACTTTTGGGCACATTTCCCAAGAATTTTAAGGCAGTCTTAATAAACACTAATATGTCTGCATACAAAACCAGATGATTATTATTCATGGGTGGGATTACGTAGAATTAAACTTTCCAAAACTGCATCAAACACATTCAGCTAGACATGAAAGTAAGCTGAATTTCCATTTGGCTTGCTTCTTGCTGAGCCTTCAAATTATAAAGTGAAGCAAAGCCAAAAGATTAATACAATGAAAACAAAGATTGGGAAATTAAATGACACGATGCAATTTTCTGCCTCATTCGGCTGGCACCAATAATATGCAAAGGAAAGCCTGCTTAGTGTTGGTTAGCTGCTGTATAAATGCAGGACAATCAGTCTCCTCCTCAGGGGAAGCTATTTTCTTGAATCATATAGCCATTGACTCTTCCAATTACCAGAGCCCCCATGCACAGTTTGAGGCCTCAGCCTATTTTTTTTCTGCTGCATGCCACATTACTACTATTAGAGTTTACACAGGTACACGCTTTAACATTATCTCCAATATTTGAGAGCGCGCTCGGGGCATACAGGGAAAAAAATGAATCCCTGCAGCCTGCTGCCACCCCCATAATTAAATATTAATATTTCAGAAAATGGGGCTTTACGGATAGTTGGAGCCCATAATATCCCATCCCTAAATCATCTCTATCAGTGTGTTCTTAGTGCATCTCACAGGCTGCATATCAGGCGTCTGTTGCAATACCCCTGGTGATGTATCATCGTTGACTGCTGCTGACATTCCTTCTCCATTCCTCTTCCCCTAACTCAGGTGGATTAGACGTCAGTGGGGAAACACCAAACCAAAGGGAAGGGAACATCTCTGACTCCTGAAATCCCCATCCCAGAGTGGCTCTTTGTCCAACTGCCATGAAATCCAAATATCAGTGGGGATAAGAGTGGCACAGGGAGAAGCTACATCCTTAAGTTTAGGTTCCCAAGAACCCTGCAGTAGAAGTTAGCAAAGAGACCTGAAATTTAGGAGTGGCCTGTCACCCGTGCCTCAGACCTGGGGAGACATGTTCTCCTGGCCCCCACCCTCTTTTTAAACCCATCTTAAATGATCAGCTGTATTATTTATTTAAATTTGTTATCCTGCCCTTCCCTAAAAAAGACTCAACGTGGTTTACAAGTAAAATATAAACATAACATATAAAACATATATATAAAAACAGTAAAAGACAAAAATAACCCAACCCTCCCATAATCCAGGCATAGCAAGGGGTCCAGAAGCACTCCAAGGCTGCAAACCTAATTGACTAGAGGGGAACGGACTCCATCAATAAGGAGTCCCAGTCCCCTCCAGGCCACAAGGCCAGCCAACCATCATCACCTCAGTCTTGTCTGGATTCAGCTTCAGTCAGCTCACCGTCATCCAGTCCTCAACAGCAGTCAGACATTGGGTAAGCCCTGACACTACAGGGCCTGGGTCAAATAAAAAGAGAGGTAGAGCTGGGTGTTATCAGCATACTGATGGCACTTCACCCCAAACCTCCAAATGACCTCGCCCAGCGGTCTTGTAAACACGTTGAACAAGAGGAGAGACTAAATGGAACCCTGAAGGACCCCACAGGGGAGGAGCAATCAACCATCACCACTGTCTTGGACCTCCCCAACAGGAAGGATCAGACAGCAGAACCACTCAAACGCAGAACTTGCCTGGTCCCGCAGTCATGTCAACACCACCTCGTGATCAACCATATCAAAGACCACCAAAACAGGATCAACAGCGGAGAATTCTCCTTGTCACTCTCCAGGCGCAGGTCATCAACCAAGGCCACAAGCGCAGTCTTGCTGCCATACCCAGTCTGACTGAAATGGGTCCTTTTAAATGTTTGCCTTTTAAAAGATGTAAAAGCCTGTACATCTGGCGGGCTGTCTTTAGACAGACAGGCAACCCAGGGTTGAAGCAGGCCGATAAAGTCAGCACCAGGGCAGCTCATCTATCTGAAAGCACCCAGTTTTTCAGCTTTATCACCCAATTAAGAATAGGTCAGGTGTGGGTATCACCTAAACATCCTCTACAGAGAAGTTCAATGAAAAGAACTCATTTAAATTCTCTGCAACTTCTCTGCTTCAATCAATCAAATTTATTTACGGCTTTCACCAAATTAGATATCGCAAATAAACGTTTTTTTAAAAAATAAAATAAAAAATAACAATCTACATACATAAAATTCTGTACATTCACAATAGTAAAACCGTGGAATACTCCTTTTTCACATTATACATAACAGGACCATATCATAGCAGGACTTTTATATAAATAAAATTATCTATTTCATTTCAGAAATCCAAGTCCCATTCTTTCCTTATTTTCTGCACCCAAGGTAAGTACTCCCCTAAAACATACAGAATTTTCATTGATCCATTTTGCAATAGCCAGATTGTTATAAATAAACTTCTATGGTGTTGTCCTTTATATGAAAATGTTAGAATGAGTCTTGAGTCTAGGGTGGCTCATCTAGTTGGTTGGACTCCTAAATTTAAATCTTCTATGCCCTTAGGATAGCAAGATCATACATGTTCGTCATAAGGAATATTATCCCATCTACCCTTGATTGCAGCAATCTTAAATTGATTCATTCTCAGTTTGGTTATCAAAGTCCTATATCTTGGCTTTATAGGTCCATCTAGATAAGATGCTAAACCCATTTCTGGTTTAAAATAACCATATAAAGGGACACTTTTCATCCAATTAGAAGAAGTTCTATCGTTTTGATATTCTATATCTAATAAGCGTCTTACAATTAATGACTCTTCTTGAGGTAAGAGGATCTTATTTGTATACCAGCAGTTTTCCAACACATTTGAAAGCAAGATCATTCTTATTTCCTCAAGCCATTTAAAGTTCATATTTGGAGCTTTCATATAATTCAAAATACATAGCTTTGGATATCTTTTTGGATCCAAATTGTCTAATCTTTTGCCAATATTTGATCTGCCTATAAGCACAGACCCTCACATTTTGAGAGCCAGTTTCTAATTGGAGCAGGGCCCCAGAGGTTCCTTTATGTACTTCCAGTAACTGCCTCTGAAAAGACCATTGGATGAATTCAACAAAGTCTCCATATTTAGTAGTCAAACCAAACATTTCAGATCCATATAGAATTGAAGAGAAGATCTTTAGGTTCCCTATCTTCAGTGTCCCTTTCCATGGTTTTTTGCCATACTTGCAATAGAACCTGAGATCCCAGTACATCTCTGCTTTATCCTCCACAAGTGTTCTTTGTACACCTTGAGGGTCATAATTTGTGTAGGAGGTGATTAAACGTTTGGGCCACTTTCCACTTTAGCTGTATCCCTTCACCTACCTTGTACTTTTGTGGATGAGCTGGTCCATCTATTGCTGTTTGGGGATGGAGACTTGTTTGTTTTAGAAGCCATATGGTGTGTTAAACTGGACATGGAGCCCAGTGATGCACTTTGATGCAGGCACACAATTCCTCCTCTTAGAACTGGAGGGAAAAACTAGAATCTAATCCATAGTTAAGAACATAATAGGCAATTATGAAGCTATACTCTACCATGAGAGTATTTGGTACCTCATGCATATGAGAGATCAAGAAGTTGGCAAAACAATTTCCCCTCCTCCTCTACAAAAACAAAATAGTTCCAGAGACTTCACTCACTATCTCCAGACTTATCTCTGCATATCTAAACATTCAATATTCACAACAGAAGAAACAAAATTATCTGGTCTTACATAATCAATTAACAGAAAAGGAAAACTCCTGTCAGGGTTACCTTGTCAGCTTTTTTGGCAAAAGTGTGCTGAGTCCTCCTTCCCACAAGGCAAATCCCCTGCAAAGCTATCCATGGAACCACCCGCCATAACCTTAAATACTCTGTCCTTCCTTCACTAACTTCCCATAAACACCTGTGCAAGAGTTGAATTGAGTTAACTTTCTGCTTCCTGAGCATGCCCCAGTGACCTACAGGGAAACGTACTAAATGTTTCAAAATGATTGTGTTTTTTTCAATATCCTCAGGATACAACCTCTAAGAGAAAAGGTTGTGGTTACTTTTATTCATTGGGAAGCTTTCATAATTTATCTTTAATGCTGCTGAAATATAGGTTGGGATTCAAAAATTACATGGAAAACCAGATTCTAACACCTTTTCACCAGCTGATGTATGACCTACTCCTACATCGAAGTCATTCCAATGCAGTCATAAGCAAAGGGGCCACAATTTGGCCTTAAGTAAGTTTGGGCTGTATAATGCATTTTAAAGTGCGTGTGCTACCTTAGAATCTATGAGCCTATTTCAGCCAGCTTGAATTGAGAGTGCTCTGGATTCACTCAAACCACCAGAACTCCTATGGCATAAATTCAATTGTTCCAGAAGTTCATTCAAACCAACATAATCCTCAAAGCCAGTGAGACAATATGTTTTGTAAGTCTGCTGAGTCTGCTTCTATACATCAAGCATTAAGTGAATAATAGCTATATAAAGAATTAGAATTATATACCACTAAATCTGGGGTACTCACATTTGTCAAATGACTCAACTTGTTTCTACCAGTTTGCTTTAAATTCATACAATAGATAGGCTTCCCTCATGTGATGTGACAGTATAGATTTAGAGAGTCTATTTTTTTATACAAGGGTAGAGGTCTCTCTCAGGAAGTTAAGTACTTGTACTTTGTGCCAACTGACAGACGTTTTAACCAGTACGTGGCATGAATAGGTTTCTGACATTTAATCACAGTACTAATAGCAGTAAGTGGGAATATGCACCATCAACAAAATGGATTGTAAATAATGGTTATGATTACTGTAATCATGATTTAAGTTTGCTCTTCATACATATTTGCTACCAGTTTTGTTCGTTTTTCTTAATTAAATGAATATTCTTCATAAGAATTTTTTCCAATTCAGTTTCTCTTTGCTGAAGTAACAACATTTTCTTTTACTACTATGATATAACAAGTAGCCAGAACGTGGCAAATATATGGAACTTAGTTAAATATTGTAAATTGATGATTTAAAAGATGAGATGAGCAAGTATCATATGACAAAGATATGTAAACCGGTAAAAGCCGGTAAAAGCATTTGGAAATCAATGGGTAATTTCAGACGTTACGAGATCACAGTGGATTCAGGGTGGTGGCTATGATCCCGTGCATGTCTGTTTGAGCCCCACCAGATGTTTACCACGGTGAATTCCTGGCGGGTTCAAAGCAAACCACGGTTCTGGAGGTGAGGCTGGTTAGGTTGGCCACGATTCAGGACGGGTCTGGGAATGGCCACGGTTAACGACTGTTACCCAGCCCCATCCCGGAATCAGGTCCCAACCATGGGATGGGATTGGGCACAGCGACCTGATTGGCCGCTGCGCCCACCCATCTCCCTGAGGGCAAGCGGCCATAGAAGCACAGGGGGGTGGGGTGGGGCTGAGCAGCCGCATGTCACACCGCAAAGCCCCGCCCCCTCCCCAATTCCCCTCTGTGATCAGGCCGGCACATCTAAAGGATGGCCAGTCTGATCATGGACCGGGAACAGAGATGGATCCCAGTCCATGGTTCAGTGGGGCAGGTCGAAAGGCCCATCACATCTGAAATTACCCATATATAGAATCAAATTTCCAATTGCAGTTTCAAATCCAGAATCACTTGCGTAACTAATTTCTGCAACCCAAATGGTGATGGTTATTTTCTATCAGTACAAACCAGTTTGAAATCAATGTGGTGGCAAGAGTCAGCCAAGATGGAAGGGCTTCACTGCATGAATTCTCCACTACTTTTCTTTCCCAATCTGCCCATGTCCAATAATATGAGTTAACTTTTTTGCTAGCGTCACCCCATTTTGAGATTTATATAAAAAAAAAGGACCCATATATCGATAGTCCAACTTGGAAGATGGCAATTTCAAGGGATAATGTCGCCAGTTGATCCATACCCAATCTATAGGCTGGTATTTGGGTGCGGGCCGTAAGTGTTGGTCTGGTTTTTCTAATATTGTTGTCTTGCATGGTGTAGCATCATTTTAGCGACAGCTTGTGCCTTGTGAATACAGGTGACAAGGGCGCCGGTGGCAGGAACGAACAAGGCTATCATTTCTGGGAGACAGATCTGTGGTTGGTAGCCGTAGGTAACGAAATAGGGCCAGGTCCCCAGGGAAGCATTCAAGGTGTTCCTGTACACAAACTCTGCCAATCGTAACAAGTCATACCAGTCATCTTGTTGATAATCAGTATAACACCGAAGGTATTGTTTGAGAGTTTTATTTGTACGCTCCACCTGTCCGGAGGCTAGACAGGAGCGCCTTCCACAAACGTGATGTAAACTGTGATCATATACGATCTCTAGGGGCACGCTGTGTAACTTAATTACATGATGGAGCAAGAGGAGTGCGGTTTGAGAAGCTGTTGGCAAGCTTGCGCAGGCCACGAAGTGGCCCATTTTTGAGAAATGGTCCACAACTACTAGGACTGTGGTGTAGACATGAGGTTCAGGCAGTTCAACAATAAAATCTAGTCCAATGCATTGCCAGGGCCCCTGGGGGAACAGGGCTAACCGTAGGAGACCTTGTGTTATGGGAAGGGGGGTAAGAAGGGAAATGGACCTGGCTCAACAGCAATTCGAATATTACCTGCCCCGGGACGCTCGTGTGGGGGACACTAGTTGAATAAGGAAGGACACCCCTCAGGTTCTTATAGGGCCGCTGGCTTCCAAGGAAGCGGCGGCCTATATCATCATCGGGGGGGAGACAGCGAGGCCCTGAGTGAACCCCCACTCGAGCGTGCTGGCTGCAAGGGCAGCCCTTAATCCCCCTAGATACACCACTTTTATACGTGTCAGGGTATGCACACAGGGGAAGGGGACGTGCTGATCGTGGGGAG
>QEPC01002063.1:1301955-1313502 GCA_003113815.1 Sphenodon punctatus | reverse complement strand
CAGGCGTTTTCAGAAGTCTCCCTCTCCCAGCAGTTTGTGTACCTCCCAATCCATTGCCATCCTCCTCCTATTTCACCCATTTCCACACATTTACCTCCATAGTTTCTTTTATTTAGATTAGATAGATTTAGGTGTTATTTTTATTGTTTACCCCTCCCTGTGTTCTTTCTCCCTACTCTGCATTGAATCCTTCCCTCCTCCCTGTATATATTCCATCCCTGATTCCCTTCCCCTGTTTTTAGATTTATTTGGAGTAGCATTAGATTGATTTGGGTTTCATTTCAGTTTTGTACCCATCCCTTTGTTGTTTGTTGTGAGCTGTCTGTGCTGCCCCCCCTCCCTGTGTGTGTGTGTGTGTGTGTGTAGGTGTGTGTAGGTGTAGGGCCAAGGGAGAGTGAGCCACAAATACACCCACAAGGCTACACGCTTACCTGATCCACACTTCACTCGTCCCCAGAATCACTCATCCCAAGCATTCATCACAGTCACACGCCTTTCACTCTGAAATTCACAGGTAGGAAGGGTTAATCTAAGCAACAAGAAAGGGGCTAGTCTCACGGGCATGGAGGCACCAATCACCAGCGAGGCTAGGGTGGCAGAGAACCGTCTTTATACTGTGGGTCCAAGAGGTATTGCAGGCACTCTGAGTGCCGCAGGGCTGGGGCCGGGTGTGTGGCCTCCACTGCCGGTGGCACGCTTCCATCCCTGCCCCCAGAATCAGTGCGTGGCTGGAGGGAAGGAGTTTGGCCAGGGGACGTGTCCCTGTCAGAGAGCTGGAGGGGCACCAGTTCTGGAAGCGCTGGCATCATGGTCTGGATGAGTGGCAGAAGCAGCGTCAGGATGTCCGGAGCCAGTCGCAGCTCATTCCACTGGGTAAGTGAGGACTTCCCGACACCCCTGGGCCCTGCATTCCTCCAGCATGATCTTTACAGCACCCCCTTCTGGGGCCAACAAATGACCAAGGGACAGGGTTTCAAGCGGTATCAGGCATGAAAGAGGCGGACCAAGTGCAGAGCGTGGACATCGGCAGCCTTTTCCCATGACCGTTCCGAGGGGCCGTACCCTTTCCAGTCTATTAGGTAGAAGAGGCACCCTCGATGGCAACAGGAGTCAAGGATCTGTCTTACTTCAAATTCTTCCAGCGCCATCGCTGAAGTGGGGTCTGTTGTGGTATCCCGGGCTGGGGCCCGTGCCAGCTTGAAAAGCGAAACGTGAAATGCCAGGTGGATATGATACTGATGGAGCAGACGGACGTTATAGGCGATGTCGTTGATTTTACGAACAATGGGAAAAGGACCCATATATCGATAGTCCAACTTGGAAGATGGCAATTTCAAGGGATAATGTCGCCAGTTGATCCATACCCATGACGTGCATTGGCAATGCGGGCAGTCTGCAGATACGTCAGGTTCCGATAATCCATAACCACGGTGATGGAGTGTTTTGCTCCCTCTAAATAATGTCTCCAAGTCTCAAATGCGGCTTTAATAGCTAGAAGTTCTCGATCCAGGATCATGTAATTCTTCTCTGTACTTGAAAGCTGATGAGAATAGTACGCACAAGGTAGGAGATAAACCCCTCCTGGTTCTGGTTGAAGGAGTACTGCCCCAATGGCAATGCTAGATGCGTCTGTTTCCATGGTGAAGGGCTTGTCAAAATTAGGATGTTGTAAAATAGGAGCCTGAGTAAAGGTTAGCTTCAAGTCCTCAAAGGCTCTTTGCTTTGTTGTTGTCCACTCATAGGCGACCCCTTTTCATAACAGATATGTAAGGGGCTCCGTCAACTTGGCATAATTAGGAATATATTGGCAGTAATAGTTTGCCATCCCAAAAAAGCATTGAAGAGCCTTGACTGAGGAAGGAGGAATCCACTGCAATATGGCATTGATCTTGCCAATATGGCATCGAGGTCTTGGTGAATCCAAGTGATTTTATCCACAAAATAATCTGCAAAAAGGTCACAGCAGGCAGAAGATGACTCAACCCCCAGGTTGAGAGAGGCTGGACTGACCAGTCCCCTCACAACCCAAAACAACTCCGCTGGATGGGATTAGCGGATGCTATGAAGGTAGCAAAAAAACTCCCTCTTTGCTATCCACATAGCCACAGCATAGGCCTGTAAACGGTGTCTATGTTGAAATCTGTCAGCTTCAGCGTGAGAACAACGCTATCATCACTCCAACCATCGCCCCTCTAGCTTTAGGACCCGCAGCTCCTCAGAGAACCAAGGAGGCCTGCGGGGCCACCGCCTGGGCAATGGACATTTGGGAGCCATTTGATCAATGGCCTCAGTTAGCATGATGTTCCAAAGCTCAACAGGGTCATCAATGAGACAGTCGTCAAGGTCAGAGGGTAATTCCACTAGAGCATATAGAAACCGCACTGGGTCCATCAACCTCCGGGGCGGACCATCCAAATAGGTCCCACACCCTGCCGGGGGCAGACATGCGCTAGAAGGGAGGTCTATAGGAGGTAATGGTCCATCCATGACAAGGGCATAGTTGTTATTTCCCCCATTAACGGAGCACCTGCCTCAAGGCCAGTGCAGAACATGAGGTCCAAGGTATGTCCTCCAAGATGTGTCAGGCCAATGACCCTCTGGAACAGGCCCATGATTGCCATGGCGGCCATGAACTCATGCTCGGCACTCCGAAGCACAGCGTCAACGTGAATGTTGAAGTCCCCCAGGACTATCGTCCTGGAGGACCGCAACACCACCTCTGACACTGCCTGTTCCAAAGCATGCAGGGAGGCTTCTGTACTGGTAGGTGCATGGTATACCAGCAGCACTCCCCAACTGTCCCCTCCCCAATCAAACACAAGATGGAGACCTTCAATACCTATCATCTCCCACGCTGGATACCTCCTCGCTGACCACCCCTCTTTAAAAATCATAGTTACACCACCACCCCGTCCCTCCAACTGCAGCTGGCGTCGCTTGTGAACTTGGTCAATGACCTGCGCCGGAAATTGGATCAGGGAAGATTCTCAGTTTTCATCTTATTGGATCTGTTGATGGCATTTCATACTGTTGACCATGAGATGTTGGTGACTAGGCTGCGGGACCTGGCTGAACAGGATTGTTCTTGAATGGTTCCGCTCATTCCTGGCAGGGAGAACACAGCACATGGGTCTCCGGGAATGTACATTGTCTCCCTGGAATCTCACGTGTGGAGTCCCACAGGGTTCTATTCTGTCCCCTCTCCTGTTCAATGTGTATATCCAACCACTGGGGAAGGTCATGAGAGGATATGGTGAACAATGTCATTAGTACACCGATGATACACAACTCTACCTCTCGTTTTCTGGAGTTCCAGGCCCAGCAGTTTCGGTTCTTACCCAGTGCTTGGCAGCTGTAGGGGACTGGATGAGGGCGTGTCATCTGAGGCTGAATCCTGACAAGATGGAGGTGATGTTGGTGGGTCGGGCTGAAGGGGTGGTGGTTCCCATCATTAGTGGGGTTTGCCCCCCTTTGGCCACTCAGGTCCATAGTCTGGGGGTGCTCCTCGACCCACAGCTCCACTTGGATTGTCAGGTGGAGGCTGTGGCAAGAGGAGCATTTTGCCAATTACACCTGGTGTGACGGCTTTGGTTGTATGTCTCAGACTCAGATCTGGCCACCATCATCCATGCTTTCATTACCTCCTGACTGGATTACTGTAATGCACTCTATGTGGGGCTACCCTTGGTCCAGAGGTTGCAGTTGGTGCAGAATGTGGTGGCCCACCTCCTCACGGGGACGGGTCACCGCGAACACATTGCACTGGTGCTCCGGACACTGCACTGGCTGCCTATTGTCATCTGAGCCAAATTCAAGGTGTTGGTTATGACTTATAAATCCCTAAACAGTTTGGGTCCTGGTTACCTGCGAGACCGCCTCAAGCCATTTCGTGGCCCCTGCGGTCAGCCAGGGGCGCCCAACTTGAGGTCCCCCAGGTACACCGCGTGACAACGGCGGGGAGGGCGTTCTCGGTGGCCACGTCTCAACTGTGGAACTCTCTCCTGCTGGAGGCCTGTCTTTCCCCTGACCTCCCCTCTTTCCGTAGGTGTTGTAAGACCTGGTTGTTCTGCCGGACCTTCGAGGAAGGGAGGGGCGTATTTATCAGCTGCTATTTTATATCTTATGAGTGCATATATATATATGTACTCTCCCCCGCTGGAGTGCATATATATGTATGCACTCATAAGATATAAAATAGCAGCTGATAAATACACACACACCCTCCTCAAAGGTCTGGCAGAACAACCAGGTCTTACACCACCTACGGAAAGAGGGGAGATCAGGGGAAAGATATATATAATGATATATTGTATTTTTAGATTATTTTATTGTTATATACTGTGCACCGCCCCGGACTGCCAATGTGCAGGAGGGTGCAGGATAGAAAAATTTTGTAAAATAGAAATAAATAAAATAAAATAAATTCATTCTATGTTGATCTTCCGAGTCATTTTCATAACATCCTCTATACAATGTATATGGATAGAAACAGCCTGGCATGTCTGACACACAAACAATTCCTGTTCCGAGGACTGTATCAGGCTGAACATGGGTGTATTTCTACAGTCACTGAATGAAGTTCCAGGAAATGACTCCTGTTAGATTTAATTTCTGACATGAGTTCAGGCCTGAGTCATAGTCTGGTTCACTGTTGTAACCCATACTAATGGCTCAAATCCTACATCCTGCCCCCACCTTCACCTGCTCACAACTCCCTTGCTTCTCTAAATGTTTTTACTCCTCTCTTGCTTACCCTCATGCCTGGAACTGCCTCCCTGGATACGTTCGCTCTTCTCTCTCCCTCCCAACTTTCAAATTCATTCTGAAAACCTACCTCTTCTATCAGGCTTTCCCAAGCCCATTATGAGTGAAAATGTGTCCTCTTCCCCCTCACTCAAAATCTAGTTCCCTGTAACTAAGGCTGCTTTTATATGAATGGGTCGCAATCATACAACCCGCTCGTGCCATTTTTCGAAATCCCGCAAGGTGGGATTAGACATGATGGTGGATACGATCATGCACATTCAAGGCAGTCGTGCATTGTTTGCAATGGCAAATGTTTAAAAAGAAAGGAGTGAGAAACAGATATAGGTACAGTGAGTGTTCATAGGTATATCCTATATATCTTCTTGCCTAAATATCCAGACTATCCCACCTCAGTGCAGGGGTTTGATTCTGATTCTTGATGCGATAGTAAAACTGAACCATCCGCATACATCATTGTTGGTATTGAGGTAACCCCCAGAGTCAATGGGTGAAAAGAGGGATCAGTCAAGGCAGCAGAGGCACCACTATTATAGCTGTTGAAAAGAAGTGGAGCCAATAAATAGCCCCGGCGGACCCCTTTAGTTACAGGTACCTGGCGGGACAAACCACCTTGAGTTCCCACTCACGCTTGCAAAGATGACCGTTGGTGCAGCAGCAAAATCAGTGTAACAACCTTTGACGATTAATACTTGAAGATAATTTAAACCAAAGGCTCTCTCTGTTTATAGAATCAAAGGCAGTTCTCAGATTGATAAAGCAGAAAAACAAAGAGCTACATGGCTTGATTCTCACAGATTTAGTGATTAACTGATTAAACACAAATATGTGCTCTACTGTGGCCATCCCTTTTCTGAAACCTGCTTGTTCACAACCAGTAAGGCCTCCTTCTTCAACCCATTCCTGGAGATGGCAAAGAAGATATCTTGCATACAACTTGCCCAATAAACCCCAAAGGCTAATAGGTATATAATTAACAGGATCCATGGCATCCCCCTTCTTAAATATAGGCACCACTATAATTTTAGCCCAATCAGAAGGAATTTTATCCAGTATTACTTTAATACTTTTATCCAGTATTATTTATCTCTGTGAAGAGAGCAGCTAACACCGGGCTCCACCAAGAGCTAGTAACCATAAGCACCTCAGGAGGGATAAAATCTGTTCTCAAAGCCTTGTTACTAGGTTTTAACTCGGTAATAAGTTGACTCACTTCCTCATGCATGACTGGGGGCCAAACAGGACAACAATCCAATGAGACTAATTCTAATTTTTGACTGGGCAGCAGTGCCCTGAAAAGCTTCTCAAAATGAAACTCCCAAACCTTCCGTAGATATAGCGGCCACCAGCCATGGATATCACCATATGCCTAGCTTGTCTAATAAACTTCCAGAAAGCCTAAGAATCACTATCTTGGGCTGCAAGATTCAGAGTTCTCCAAGATTCCTGAAAGAAGGCCCACTTCTTATCTTTTTTGTAATTATTATTTATTATTAACAAACATTTATATAGCGCCAGCAGTGTACCTGGCACTTTACAAAGTAATAAAATAGACAGGGTCCCTGCCCCTAGGGCTTACAATCTGAGAGACAGGAGCTGGGGGAGAGACTTAGGAAGGGGAACAGAGGGAGAGACAAGGGGTCTAACATTCATGAAGATGCGAGGTCTCAAGTGCACGTACTTGGCTTGGTTACGATGAGAATGACAGCAGGCAGGTCCATGTTGCAAGGATAAGGGTAAACCGATCGTAGGTATAGGAATAGTGGCTCAGCAGGATAAAGAGTCAGACAGAGCAGAGCGAAAGAGGTGAGTTTTAAGGAGAGATTTGAAGGTATGAAGGGAGGGGGCAAGGCGGATGTGGACAGGGAGGGAGTTCCAGGCATGGGGGGCAGCAAGTGAGAAGGGACGAAGGCGCTTAGGGGAGCAGGGAAGGCGTGGAAGGGTGAGAGAAGGGACAGAGGAGGAGCGAAGTGCACGGGCTGGAGTATGGAGGGCGATAAGTGCAGAGAGGTAGGGGGGAGCAAGGTTGTGAAGAGCTTTATAGGTGAAGACTAGGAGCTTGTGCAGGATTCGTTCAGGAAGGGGAAGCCAGTGAAGCGAAGAGAGGAGGGGCTGCACATGGTCGAAGCGACTGGCGAGGTAGATGACCCTGGCAGCAGAGTTTTGGACAGAGATGAGGGGAGAAAGGTGAGACCGGGGAAGGCCAGTGAGAAGGAGGTTACAGTAATCGAGGCGAGAGATGACCAGAGCATGAACAAGAGTTTTGGCAGATGAGACAGAGAGAAAAGGGCGAATCTTAGCAATGTTATGGAGGGAGAAGCGACAGGATTTAGCAACAGAGTCAATGTAGGGTTTAAAAAAAAGGGCTGAGTCAAAGATGAAGCCTAGACTACGGACTTGGGGGACAGGCAGGATGGTGACTCCATCAATAGTTATTGACAGTGAGGAAGGAGAGGAAGGATGAGGGGGGAAGATAAGGAGTTCAGTTTTAGTCATGTAATTGCTTATAATTTTTCTTGGCCTCCAAGTAATGGGAAAGGTTCATTGGAGACACTGAACTTTTCAATAGAAGCGCCTAAGCTTAAATCTAGCCCCTAAACCAAATATTTGGGCCTTGGAATCATCTTTAGAACCAGGCAGTGAGTAAGGGGGAACAGAACTCAGCCAGCTAGTAATCACTTAATTGAAGAGACCACTTAACATGGCAAACCACTGGGTCTGCAATGTGTTCTAGGGGAATATTAGCAGTGACCTTACTCCTAGGTTTCTCAAAAGGGAAAGCCAAACTTGTCAATAAAGGGCTATGATCGGAGTCAATTCCTCTATGACTTGAAAATCATACACAAAAGGGAGGAGAATTTTGGAAACTAACACATAATCAACTATACTACACCCCATGACAGCCATAAAAGTAAATTCCCCCTTAGCATCCCCTAGGGTATTACCATTGAGAATTGTAAGGCCTCTATTAGAGACCAAGTGACTAAGAACAATAACTGACTTATTTGATATAAAAATCTTTAGATACTGTGAATGGCCCCAGGAAAGCAAAATTTGGATCTTCCTGGGCCCAGGACAAAGCCAAGGCACTTCTCCCCCAAACGTGCATTGAAATCACCAGCCAGAATCAGTCTTGCGCATGGGTGTAACAGAAAGGGCCCGCTGTCAGCTAGAGACACATAGAATGTTTGGAAGAGTCTGAACAGTCAATCAGATTCAAAGGGTTTTGGAGAATGCTGGGGGTGAGAGGCAGTTGAGGTTAACAGCAGACTAGGCAGAGAGGAAAAAAGAGACTCTTAAAAGATTGGCTATAACTTTGTTGCTAATCAGTAAAAATTTATCTTATATGAACAGGATTCACTAAAGACATTACTGAAGGTTTCTAGTTAGTTACTAATGTTGAGTCATCTGTTACTTTGTAATAAAAGAAGAAATGTTTCAACTGTTATAAAGAGGCTTCTAGCGTTATTCTCTGAGGAAGACTAAAGCACATATACTCCAGTGATGAAAAAAGATTGTGCTTATCAGGATTGGTGACTGTCAACCCAATACAGTCATAGAGGAATTGAGGTTATAGAAACATTCAAAGAAGAGAGAGGTTTCCATAACAATGGGTAATCCTCAACCAGGTTCAAAACCCAGTTCTCCAAGTCTACCCATATATTGTTGTCATAAAATGGAGAATTAAGAGGTGTAATATAAACATTCACCATTAATAAGGAAAACCTTAACTTCCAAGAAAGCAACGAAGTGGCCACAAAGGAAGAATAAGAACAAAGGGATTGAATGGAAACCCCCAGATCTATGGAAACCAAGAAGGCCAGTCCCCCACTAGGTCTTCCACATCCCACGGGGAGAATTGCCCGAACTGAATAAACCAAAAAATCTGGTATAGTAATATCTTTTACCATCCAGGTCTGTTGTAAAAACACTAGATCATACAAAGAAATAAAATTTTAAAAGCAGGATCTAAAAGCTTAGCCTTCCACCCTGCATGTTCCATGATAACAAGGACTAAAAGGAGATTTTTGCATATGCAGTCAATGGGGGCCCACAGAAGGTTGCAACAAAAGGGGGAAATCAGGTATGTTAGGCCCATTTTGAATAGTAGACAGGTTGGCCTTAACCATTTCTTCCAGACCCAAAGGTGTAGTAGGAAAATCTCTATTAGACAAAAAAGGAGCCTCCAGGGAATTTCCATAGTACGCTTCTAGCAGAAGTATAGAACCTGGGTCCTCAGCATCTATATCCTGGGCTTTAACTTCCCAATGCTCCACTACCTCACAAGCCTGACCTCAGTGAGACTGATATTTGCCAAGAGTGGGTTTAAGTAGGGGAAGGACTCAAGGCATAGACAGACTCCTCCTGTAAGTCCAATTCCCTGGTGCTCAAAGCCCCTCTTTAAATGGCCATGCAGTTTTAAGTCTGCTCAGCATTTGTACCTGCTCCCCATCTGGTAAAGCCCCAAACAAAGAAAGCCATTTGGGATCATCAATGAGTAGCTTATCAGACCATAGATCCAAATGCAAAGAACTTCTGTTCAACTCTCCTATGTTAATATCTAGAGATCGCCCGCTTGGTTTGGCAAAAGAAGAAGATGCGGGGACTGTACAGGTGGAACAACTAAATGAATGATCTGACTCTGACAAGTCCCAGTATTAAAATGTGAGTCTTTCCATAGAGGGGACTGATCTAATTGCAAGTCTTTCATCCCAGAAGAATTAGGAAAAGAAGTAATTAGAAGAACAATATCTCTTGCAATAAAAATACTAGAAATAAATACTAGACATCTAGAATAAAATGTCTAGATGTCATAAATGACCGCTTCCTGGAGCAGCTTGTTCTGGAACCAACAAGAGAAGGAGCCAGTGCAATGCTACCAGATTAACATGGTTATATTTTGCACTCACTTTTCACTAGTGTAAATGAGAACAGAAAGCCATTCAACACCTAGAACAGCTCCGCAGGATGAGACTTTGCAGATGCTATGATAGCAGAGAAGAAAGCTTTCACCACCACCATCTCAGGGCATTTTTAGACGAGACAAAAAATGCAGCTGATCCTTTAATCAGCCACCTTACTTTGTTCTCCTCTAAATGCTTCATGCGGTTTGCAGCCGTGTCCTTCCGGTTTGTCTAAATGCTTCACGTGGTTTGCAGTCATGTCTTTCCCACGTCAGACTGGCCCTGCAATCCTTCCCCCTCAAATCCGCATCAGTGAGCTGCCGTCATGGTAGTGAGACGGCTTTTGCGCTGCTCGTTTAAAAGCGCCCACAGCCACGGTATAGTCCTTCAAAAATGATCTATGCTGCAATCATTTGGCTTCAGGGTGAGTCCAGTTCCACCTGCACTCTAACCTCCTACCCTCCCACTTCAGCCACCTCAGCTACCTATGCTGTCGCAGTGGAGGAAACAGACACCTGGGTACAACTGGGTCAATGGCCATGGTCAAGATGTCATATCACAAAGCAACTAGGTCATCAACAGAGTAGCCATGAAGGTCAGTGGATAAACCCCACAGAGAGATGGAAACCAATTGGATCCATTAGTGTCTCTATATTATTGGCTTTCACAACATCCATTGGTAATGAGTTTCACAGGTTACTTGCGTCTTAAGTAAAAACATGCCAAGTGTTAAACAGGAGGACACCATCCTTGCTCCAAAAAGCTTATAGCATGTAAAAGGATAAGAATCACAAAGTTAGGTGAGATTAAATGTACGATCAGATATAGAAGAACCTCCAGACTGGATTAGGATTCTTGGTCCATCCACTCCAGCATTCCCTTTGTTAGTGGCCAGTGCCCTCCTCTTTTCTAAAGTGTTTCAGACACAGTACCAGGGCCGGCCTTACTGCGGGGCAGCTACCCCAGACCCCGTTCCTGGGGAGGTCCCACACTCGGGGTCCCCAGCTCCCAGCCTGACAGTGGTCAGGAGCTGTGGACCACAAGCTTGGGGCCCTCCTGGCCAAGTCTGACTCGACTGACAGGCAGCGGAGGGGGCCAGCAGGAGTGAGGGAGAAGCAGAGGCCCCCCCCCCCCCCCCGGCTGCCAGTCAGTCTCGGCCAGGGAAAATGTGGGAGAGGCGGGGCATCTGCCTCTCCCTCATTCTCCCTGGCCAATACAGCCAGGCAGTGGAGGGGACCAGCAGAAGTGAGAGGCAGACTCCCCGCCTCTCCCACACTCACTAGCAACTTCCAGTGGTGGCAGGCAGCATGGTGGCAGATTTAATCTGCTGCCATGGTGCCCGCCCTGCCTGAGGCTACGAGCCCAACCCAGAGAGCCAGCCTGGCATGGGGCCCAAGCCAGCAGCGGCGGATCAGGTAAGTGATCCCAAAATATCTGGGCTTGGGGATGGGCGGACAGGAGTGCCCCTCCACCCATCCCCAAGCCCAAGTCACGTGTCGCCCCCAGACAGAGCCGGGGAGCGCTGGGAAATGCCCCTAGGCCCAAAAGAATAGAACCCTGCCTTTGTCACCTGCCCTGGGCCCCGCATTTTGTAAGGCCAGCCCTGGGCAGCACATTATCACCACAGTGGGCAGGATATGGGATAATATATAGCAGAGCCACTGCCTTTTGCAATCTGGGAGTGCTGACTGAGCCGGGGACACCTGTGGAGCCTAAGCGGCCAGAGTTAAAAGGAGAAGGTGTGCCTGCGGCAGTGTGGTGTGAGCAGAGAACGGGCTGGTAGTAGAGCCACTGCCTTTCACAATCTGGGAGTGTTGACTGAGCCGGGGACACCTGTGGAGCCTAAGCGGCCAGAGTTAAAAGGAGAAGGCGTGCCTGC
>QEPC01002063.1:1284471-1297880 GCA_003113815.1 Sphenodon punctatus | reverse complement strand
CAGCCTGCAATGCCTGGCCAAGTAGGGGTGCCAGCCACCAAGCCCTGGACAGGCCTCTGCCGCTGCTCCACTGATGCCTGGCAGTCTGCAATGCCTGGCCTCTGCTTCTGCCACCGCCTCTAGGTCTCAGATGGCCAGTCCTGCCCCCATGGGGGCCAAGTGCCGAGTCTGCATGCCCGGGCAACCCGGGGTGTCAAGCTCCAAGCCTTCTCAGTCTCTGCTGTGGATGCTGCTGTCTCTTTGATGGCCTGTCATGCCCCCATGGGCCCCCCTGGAGTGCCCCAAACCTCCAGGTGAGACCGAACTTTCTGAACATTCGGGGGGGTCCAAACTCCACGGGACCAAACCCACAAACCCGAACTAAGTTTTTAGTCTGGATGTCCAAACTCCGGTCTGTTCGCACATCACTACTGGAAAGAGAGAACTGCCCCACTTCTGCCTGTGAAGCCAGGTTGGCTAAGGATGTCAGAAGTGAGTGATGACTGAGATGCAAACATTGTTCACTATCTCATTCAAGGAAGGAGAGGGAAGGCTGAAGTTTCCTGAAGTGTGATCATACCTTGAGTATATCCACACTATGCAGTGAGGTATTATCAACAACCAAAAAAGGTGGAGTTTCAAAGAGTACTATAACCCCTCCCTTCCTGTCCTATCAAAATTCCTTGTCCTATCCGACAAGGAAACAGGGATTTATTATGAAAAAACAACAACGAAATTATGCCTCCAGCTGCTTCTGCCACTAAATAAATTGAATCTGGAATGAGAATCCTCTTTTGCTACATTCAATGAAAATATAAGGTTCAGACGTTCTAGTTTTAGCTAAGCTCCTTAGATTTATTACAGTGATGTCCTCTCATGCCTCTCTAGCTAGTGCTTTGTCTGCTGAGCTTTCCCCTGGTAAGCCTTGGGGGGTTTTAGGAGAAGATTTTCACTTTGCATGAGGCTAAAAGTTGGCTTCCAGGATTTGGGTGCATTTAAATTGCCAAAAGTCCGTTTTGTTATTTTTTAGAAAATGTAAAGATACATACAAGATATAACATTCCATACAGTTCTAGTTCCTTAAACCACAAGTGACTGAATCTGGAAAATAAAATTCTCCAGGTTTTAGTCTTGGATGTTAATTGACACCTGCATATTTGCACTCACACAAGTTTTGTTTTTTTATTTTTGTATTTTCCTAAATTTAAATAAAAAATTGGTGCCAATATGTGGTAAAAAAATGTTGTATATGCTTAAAGTCAGGTCCTGGTCACACAAAGTTGCCTTTGTGGTAGAGCGTGCTATTTACAGCAGAGCTTTAAGTTTACAAGTAAGTATGTTTGTGTTTAAGGTAGGCAACCCTCCAACCACTCTCATACAGATTTCATGATAATAATGCATTGAGTGAAAATTGGTCAGCAAGCACACTGAAGAGTTCCAGTATCAAGCATTTCTCAGTCCCACCAGAGTGCGAGGCATATTTGTGGTAAGTATGTGGAACTCTACCTAGGGGAAAAATTGCTTATGTAGCTGGTGGACTTTGGGTTTCTTCAGGGCCGGCCTTAACATAGGGCAACCAAGAACAGCTGCCCCGGGCCCCGCAGTGACCTCTATTTTCACCAGGACAGTTTGTGGGGCTACCACACCCTCCCAGAGGGGTTTCAACCATGAACACCTTCAGGGCACCGCCAAAGTTGTCCCAAAGGGGGAGGGTCCACCAGAACTCCCAAATTTTTACCTTAATTTTTGCAACTGAAATAGATATTCTCATATAAACTTATTCTAGTTTGGTTATTTTGTTTACATTAGGTTCTTGGCTATTCAGATTGGTCATTTTGATTACTTTCTTTCAGCACCATTACTAGTCTCTATGCTGCTGCTACCCAGCAGTGCCTTAAAGAGGAGCCTTAAAAGGGACAACAGGTGTTTCCAAACAGGACGGTGGCCTACATTGCCACACTCTACCATGATTTGGCACATGGGCCACCATCATGTTAGTTTCCAGATGCTGGCATGGGATAGATCCCAGCCATGGTGGGTCATGAGTCTGAGTCACCACCCGCACTAGCTGCCACCATGGCCAAGATCTGGCCACCCAACCAGGTGTAAAGCAGGCTTTCATGTTTGAAAGCCCACTTTTCTGGACACAGTCTGGAGTGGTTACCAGGTCCAGGCACCATGGCAGCCATCATTGGCTGCCATGGCTGCCCATCAGGGGTGGGTCTTTGGGCACATTGTGGGAATGGACGCATTTCCATGCATCTCCCCACCCTCTCCAGTGGCCTGACCCACATAATGTTAGTTCAGGGACTGGGACTGGTCCCAGCTGCGATGGTGGCCCCACTCCAGACCAGGTAAGTCCATGACATAAAAGATGCTTGAGAAAGTTAAAAAGTCATGGGATAAGAGGTAGTCTCTTACTATGGATTGGTAAATGGTTAAAGGATAGGAAGCAAAAAGTAGGACTAAATGGTCAGTTTTCACAATTAAGAGATGTAAAAAGTGGTGTGCCCCAGGAATCTATATTGGGACCGGTGCTGTTTAATGTTCTGGAAAAGGGCATTAAGAGTGATAAAAATTTCAGATGACACCAAGTTATTTAAGGTAGTTAAAACACGAGCAGACTGTTAAGAACTGCAACAGGATCTTTCGAGACTGGGCGCCTGAGCATCTAAATGGCAGATGAGATTTAATGTGGACAAGTGCAAAGTCATGCACATAGGGAAAAATAACGCAAACTATTAATACACAATGCTGGGTACTAAAGCTAGGAGTTACCACTCAGGAAAGGATCTGGGAGTGATTGTGGACAATACACTGAAATCCTCAGTCCAGTGTGCAGCAGCAGTCAAAAAAGCAAACAGAACGTTAGAAGTTATTCGCAAATGGATAGAGAATAAAACTGAGCATGTCATAATGCCTCTATACAAATCAATGGTGCGACCGCACCTGGAATAGCGTGTGCAGTTCTGGTCGCCCCATCTCAAAATAGACATAGCTGAACTAGAAAAAGTACAGAGAAGGGCAACGAGAATGATAAAGGGTATGGAATGGTTTCCGTACAAAGAGGCTTGACAAGCTGGGTCTCTTCAGCTTAGAGAAGAGAAGACTGGGAGGGGACATGATAGAGGTTTATAAAATGTTGAGTGGTGTGTAGATAGGGAACGGTTATTTACCCTCTCAAATAGTACTAGAACTAGGGGATAGTCCATGAAACTAGCTGCTGGCAGATTTAAAACAAAAAAAAGGAAGTACTTTTTCACTCAACGCATGGAATTTGTTGCCAGAGGTCGTTGTCAATGTCAGTAGTATAGATGGGTTTTTAAAAGGACTGGATAAGTTCTTAGATAATAAGTCCATTAATGACTATTAACCAAGTAGTTTACAGGATGCACTTCTTACTGTCGGGAGTGACCAACGTGGAATGGATTGCCCATTGTGACTGATGGTTCTTCTCTCATGTGATCGAGATTAGTCACTGTCAGAGGACAAGATGCTGGGCTTGATGGACCATTGTTCTGACTCAGTATGACTACTTACGTTCTTATGACAGCGGCCAACTGCCATCACATTAGAAAATACCCATAATCCTCTAAAGCAGATGAGAGTAGTAGGGCAATTCCATTAGCTAGAGGTAGTTGCCACTAAAACCTAGGTGTTCTAAGTTATGTCTATGACACTCACCAATGCTGCCAGTCCAGAAAAAAAATTTTTAATTAAATTTAGAAACCTAAAGTATTAAACTCTGACATGAAATTTTCTGATGTACTTTAGAGATGTGATTGCACATTGCTACCATTTAAATCCATATTTACATTTTAATGCTAGTCAAAAGTGAGTTATTTGAAAAGCCCATTAATTTGTACGTGTTACACTTCATTACCCAAGGTTTCGAGGTTACTGTACACATTTCCCAACAAAATAGATGCTTGTCACTTTTTCCTCTGCATGGCTTGAGCTTGTGATTAACCTCTTTAAATAAACAGGGGGACATGTTAATTATTAAATCAGTTGACAGCAAAGAGGACAGTGGTAGAATTAGAACCTTAATCTTCGGTCCTTGGGAATAGAAGGCGCTGCTACAAGTTTTACAATCTCTGTTCATTTTGAGGCATCAGACTTTCTGAGATAGTGTCACAGGGAGGGGCTGAGATAGGGGGAAAGGGCAAGGGACCAGGGATATCACGCGTTCGTTCACTCAGACTACCCACACACGGGCCAGGACTCAGGACGCTGGACTGTTCTCGTGGGGTTCAAATGCCCGTCAGGATAGGATGTGGACCTATAGGACTTATAGAACCCAGGTCCCTATCATCATAGGGCGCCAAGTGTTTGGAGTGAGTCCTGGGACCCAATCTCTCACCCACCACGCAGGACCCACACCAGGGAGGGGGAGAGGAAAGGTTGTGTAAGGGGAGTGAGAGGGTCACAGGGGTCAGGGTCCACGGGAACAAGGGAGTTAGGAAAGGGGGCTTGCACTCCAATGGGGGAAGAATACGACTCCTGGGATATGGGGGCGGATATGGGCTCTCACTCCTGACTCTCACTCTCAGGTTCTCACTCACTCATTCACACTCGCAAGCACCCATGGGAGGAAATACAGGGTAACAAACAAATATTTAAGACCTCCCAACCACAGTGTACCCAAACTTGCAATGGTTCACCCACAACAACAATGCTACTTATCGCTTGCTCAGTCAGCTGGTTTCTCTACTTCAATCATCATCGCTGAGTGCCTCCTGGCGCTGGTGTTTATCCCTGAGGCCCCGCCCCCTGCACACTCCCGCAGACGTGCAGAGCGGTGCACTAGGGGCGTGGCCACATCTTCTGTATTGGAGGGCCCTGCCTCTGTCTGTGCTTGGGCTGGTAGGAGTTTCTGTGCGGGAGGGGGGGTGTCCTGCATCGTCGCCGAGAGCGGGGCCGACGCAGGGTCGGAGGGACCTGGGATGTCTGGGTCGGGACCCAAGGGCAGCCCCCAATTGGAGCGGCCCCCCACCAATGGCCGCGGTTGCCAGGGGGGCTTGACAGGCAGAGTGTATACATTTTCATACCCATAAATGCCACCTTCCCTATTCAGAAAATATGGTTCTTTTATTTTGCATTCGTAGCATGCAAGTGCCATAATGAAACATTTTTGTTAGCTTGGTATACTGCTTCTACATTTTAAAACAAAAATTCACAAATCATGACTGGAATAACAAAATTAATGGCTGGGATAAAAAAAGCAGACCATAGTCTTCCACCTAGTAATTCATGCCTCAGTCCCATCACTTGGGGATGCAATAGAATTTCCCTTTAAGAAATATTGTCAGTGACTTGTTCACAATCACAGAAATGTTCAGTGTGTTTGCAATTGCAGGTTCCATGTGACAGCCAGGTTCATATGGTAAGAGCACAGGGAGGGGTATTCTTGGTTGTTACCCTGATGTTGTGGAATGCCTTTCCCCTGAAAAGTTCATCAGACCCTGTGCCTGACTGTTTTCTGGAGGCAATGTAATACCTTTCTTTTGGGTCTTGGGTCGGGCGGGAGGTTTCTAGGGGGTTGGACTGGGGTTTTAACATAATTTTTAATATATATTTTAGGTACCTTTAATATGGTTCTTATTTTGTAAGCTGCCCTGAGCCTAAAGGAAAGTATTACCGAAGTAATGGTACTGGTAATAACCTCAAGAGGCATAAATGGCTCCTTGAAAGGAATGCACTAGAGCAAGTTAAGGTTTTTAAGTACCTAGGTGTAGTTTTTGGCCAGCAATGGCTTATGGAAGAAGCATATTGATGTTACAAAAATTAAGGCTGTATATTCCTCTAATGCAATTCTTAAATTTTGGAGGAATAAAGAAAATTTTTCACACAAAAGTATTGGAGCAAATTGCCTACAGGGCTGAAATTTGGGGTAGGGTCAATGTTTCCAAACTTGTCATAGTTCAGAATAAATTCTTAACATCCATTTTCTCAGTTCCTATCTCTGTTCCTGCTGCATTAATTAGAGCTGAATTGGTATGTTTGATCTTACAAGTAAGATTAATATTATTAGGGATGGGTGAACAGAACGTCGTCCGGATGTTCAGTTCGAAAACCGAGTTTGGGTTCGGCTGTTCAGTTCGGCGGAGTTCAGTTCGGCCGGGTTCGGCCGAACATTCGAAAAAGTGCTATCGGTACCGAAACCAAAATTTTTTCTGTATTGTTATTATTTGGCCCTGAAACCACCCCTAGTGTCCACCCCTGGTGCCAGGAAGTCTGCTCCTCAGCTGCCTCCCCCTTCCAGTCACATTTTTCCTGCCCAAATTCACATTTTTCCCACCCCCGAACTCATCCAAACTTTTCCAAACTGTTCGGAAGTTCAAGCATTCGGTTCGGAAGTTTGGTTCGGTCGTCCAAACAGGCCGAGTTCGGGCCGAACTCCCAAACTGTGTTCGCACATCCCTAAATATTATGTGTTTTGAATTTTTGGTTTAAGATTAGTAGAATGGGAAATTCCTTTGTAAAGTCATGTTTTTTGGAACAGCAACAAGGATCTAATGCCAATGATAAATCTTGGTTTAATTTTGCTTGTTTGTCTTTTAAACAGTCAGGGGTGGATATTGATACTCTCTTTTCCCTACCTTTATTGGCAGCCAGAAAGTTAACAAAGCAACTTCTGCAAGATATGGCTAGACAAAGGGACATGGAAATAGTGGGTTCCTCTCGGATTGCTCCTTATTTAAAATTGTTTAAAAGCAACTTCATTTTGTAAAAATATATTACAGCCCTCAAATTTGTTTATCTTAGAAATGCCTTTGTTAGGCTTAGATTTCAGATAATGGATATTGAATTTGTTAATGGCAGATGTGCCAGAATTCCTTGGGAAAATAGACTGTGCATTTGAGGACTGGGAGAGGTTGAGGATCTCCCACAGTATTTATTTATATGTCTGCTATATAATTCCCTGCAAGGGTTATACCTTCCTACTTTACATACGTTTACATTGAACTGGCCTATTCAGTTTAAACTGATTTATGCCACTGAAGGTACAAATATGAAGATTACCAAAGAAGTTGCAATTTTTGCTTGGAAAGCAGCTAAAGAAAGGGAAATTTATGTTGAAAACAATCTGGTCAATTGTACAGGTGAGGTAGAGATGTAATCCTCTTTTCCTACTTCTGTACTTGGTTTCATTGGGGGATCCTGTGTGTATATTGTTTTTATGTACAGTTTTAAATTGTTGTTTTAATCAAGTGTTATGGTCTATGGACTTGAACACTAATAAATCATTCATTCATTCTTAAGGGTAGGATGGGGCATAAGTTTAAATAAACAAACAAATAATGAGTTCTACATGGCGCTGCCCTTGAAGACTGTTCGGGGTCTGCAGCTGATGCAGAATGCACGGCCTACCTCTTGATAGAGGTGGGTTGCTGGGAGCACATTACACCGGTGCTCTGATGTCTGCACTGGATGCCTATAGCATTCCAGACACAATTCAAGGTGCTGATTTTAACCTTTAATACCCTAAATGGCTTGGGCCCTACATTTCTGAAGGAATGTCTTTCTCCTTATGTTCCTTCTTAGCCCTTAAGATCTACCTAGGGTGCCTTCTTGTGGGTTCCGCCACTGGCCCAGTTTCATACGACTCGTGTCCGCAGACAGGCATTCTCCCTTCCCTTGGAGGTTCACCTGAGATCTAATTTGAATGTCTTCTGGAGTCAGTGTAAGACCTTTTTAGTTGGCTGGACATTCAATGGGCAGGAATAGATTGGGAGCATGGGGGGTGTTTTCAGTCTTGTGGGGTTAATTATTTAGTTTATATTTTTATTTTATGTATTTATGGTAAGCCGCCCTGAGTCTTAGGGGATAGGGCAGGATATAAATCTAAATAAATAAATAAATAAATAAATATTGGTGCTTTAAAGGAATGGGTGCTTGTTGACTTTGTTGTTAAAAACTATAATTGAAAATTGTATAGGTTGGATGTCTTTATGCCAAATAGCCTACATAAATAAGAGCACAATCAAACAGTATAAAAAGCAAACCTGCACATCTCTTTACAACAGGAAGTCAAATACTCTATCCATCTGGAAGGGAACTTAAGTAACAAAATATAATTGCCAGAGATGGCGTTTGACTAGGACACTGAGGTAATGTTCCATTACAGCAAGTGCTACATGGTATCTTTGTTTATGTTTTACAGGGAGAAAAACAACTTGACCTGAAGACTTCAATCCTAAAATCATTTACTCACAAATCATCAAAGCCAGCAAGACTACATATAAGTAAGGGTGTTAAAAGGCGAGACAGTAGCCCACATTAGTCCCATCAGATGGGTGACCATATGCCCATCTACTAGAAGGCTGCCAGATGTTCGCCTGCACCCACCCACCCACCCCCAGTCCCACAGCCCCCACTTATGGCATTGTCCCAGAGAATGTGGAGCCCATCGTGCAGGCGCATGCTGGCTAAGATGGGCAAATGCGTGCCCATGTGGATGCATCCCGTCTGTTATGCTCCACAGTCTCTCTGTGTGTCTGTATGGTCCTCCAGGACCATAAAGTCCCAGGTGGAGTGCCTAGAGTTGTCCAAGGAGCAAGCGGTCTCTCTGCTCTCACTCTCTCCAGGTGATGTGCCTGCTTTCTTTTGCTTTTTGGAGTTCTCCAAAAAGTGAAAATAAACAAGAAAACTGACGTGAGTGACAGCTGCACATGGGGTTGTTTTCACTGTAAGTGGTTTCAGGGCAGCAGTCTCAAGCATCTGTCTGAGGCAGTGTTCCAGGGCCAGCCTAGGTAACAAAAATTGAATTCATCACATATCAGCTTGAAACACCTAAAAACTCCTCTCCTTTGGTTTCCTATCCAAGTTTGACATTGAGACAGGCAGTCCCTGAAGAGATCATAGCATCAATTAGGGCTTGTATACATGAATATTTCACTGCAACAGGAGCACTTTTCTCCCCTTCTGTTTGTGAAATGCTCTGCTCCACAGTAGGTTTCAGGTTAACACCGTCTCGTTCCAGGAATTATAACTCCACTGTGGAGCTCTTGTTTGTGTACATGCTTTCCCCAGAGTGAGTTTTGCATTTGCTCTGCATTCCACCCAGTCTATATGCCACTATCATTTGTGTATATGCTTTGCTTTATGATTGCCTCTGTAACAGAGCACAGTCAGGTAGGGCTGTGGCTCCTTTAAGAGCAGGCACTGGGTGGGGTGATGCTGGTGCTGGGCTTGGCAAAGCTAGCCCTGAAAATGAAGGTCAGCTTGGGCTGCAAACAGGCCAAAGAGAAAAAGAACAGAGTCGACAGGTACTGTCCCTTTTAAGGTTGTAAAGAGTGCAGCTTGGCCACACTTACTCTGGGACTGAAGAAGCAGCCTGAAGCCAGGAGATCAGTCTTTGCCTGACTGCTGGAGGGAACACATCTCCTGGGCTCCTCTAGATGGACTGCTGTCCAATCATGCTAGAGTACCAAGCTAAAGGATAAGCAAGAAGAGAGGCCAGGGGACTGGAGTGATAGTCTGGGGAAGAGATGCCTGTAGTGTGTAACCAGCCAGAGGACTGGGACCTGTCTGAGCTTGGGGACACTTAGGGCTTGGGTATCGGTGCAGTTGCTTGCCCAGCAGTAGGCAGGACTGAAAGACTCTGTATATGTAGAGGCATACAAACTGAGATGGGATGTTCAGTGGTATGTAAATAAAGACTGAGCTAATTAACCAAAGTGACTGACCCTTTGGGCACTAATCCTGAGAGAACTTACTCTGGCAAGAAACTACACTGTCACAGTCTCATTTTATGATTGTGAAGCACTCTGATTGCCATGGGTTGGGGAGGGAGCACTATAAAAATACAAATTATTATTACTGCCGAGTAAATACCACTGTAGTTAGTTACTCTGCAGTAAAATGTTCATGTATGCAAGCCCTTAGCAGGCTTAGAAATATAATCATCAGACATGGAATGGTTTTGGACTGACTGCTCAAAAGTCTTAATCTAGATTGTCCATCCAACCTATCCAAAGCCTATTAATCTTTTCCCTGATGTAGATCTACTCCCTTCCATGGAAATAAGTTAATTCCCAGATAACTAGCACAAAAAGGTATTACTAGATCATAGGGATGGGTGAACAGAATGCAGTTCGGATGTTCGGTCATTCGGTTCGAAACCAGAGTTAGGGTTCAATGGTTCGGTTCACCCGAGTTCAGGTTGGTCGAACAGTCAAAAATAGTAATATCGAAACTGAAACCGAAAAATAACCGGAACCGAAACTTTTTTTCCCCCTGAAAAGACGTTTTTCCTGCCCCCGAACTCATCTGAACACAACCAAACTGTTCGGTCATTTGAGAATTCAGTTCAGACATTTGGTTCAGACATCCGAACAGACCGAGTTCGGTCCGAACTCCCAACATCCGAACCACGTTCGCCCATCCCTACTAGATCAATCCATCCCATCTCCTAACACCACTAAGCCATGATTTTCCACCTTCCTGCCATAGCCCTTGATAAAAAAGTTCACGATGGGTGGAGCCACATGAGATGCCTACTGTGCCTTGGGCAGTGTTACCCCACTCCAGGCAGCCTCACCAAATGATACAGTGCATTTTGTGGCCAGTGGCTGCCAGATGTTCCCCCTGACATAGCAGTGCGGGCAGCTAGCTGCTACATGCTGTGTCCTGGGAAAAAGGCCGAGAACACAGTGTGTAGCAGCCTTACCCAAAATGGGGTACGACTGCCCAAGGTGTGCAGCTCGTCTACCCAGTCACTGTCTGCCCTGCTGCACTGCAAGGTGTCCTGCACAGACATGTCTCAGCTGGTGGCTAGATAGTGGTTGGGCCGGGGGAGGGAGCCACTGAAGGGCTGCGTGCCCACTCATGTGGCCAGCACCTTGGCCCACCCTGCACCGTAGTCAGAGGTTTGTCAGCAGCCTACCAAGTTTCCCACTGAGCAGTGCCGGCCATCTGCCTTTCTCCCCATGTTAGCCCTGCAGTGTGGCAGCTGCAGTTGCCCATCATGGGACCGGACGGGGATCAGACTCTCCATAGCTCATGAGGGTGCACACGATATTTGCCCCATACAGTGCTTCACTCAAAACAAATCTGTATACCTACCCTGACTCATCCACACATTCCTGTACCTTAACTCCTGCCTCTTCTCTACATCTCAACTCAAAATGTATCTCACGGTTTTTCCATCCACAGCCATTGCTCACTCTCGCACTCATCCACACTCTTTTTACATATGATCTCCACAATGAGCACATCTGTTCTCAGCCCTAGACACTCTAGGCCATGAGTACTATTTAAGATGTTAAAGCATGCCGGAAATTTCCAATATCCCAAGCATAAGAAAGTCAACCCTCTTCTACATTAGTTTGCAATGTACTACTCTAAAACAAAAATGCCCTTTTTGTTGTTCCTATCAAAGAAGTCGTGGTTGCCATGTTTTAATTAGCAAGTGGAGGGATTCAGAGAGTGACCCAAACTTTAACAACATAAGTAGTGCCATACTGGGGCAGACCAATGGTCAATCAATTCCAGCATCCTTTCTCCAATAGTGGCCAATCATGATGCGTTTGCTAGATCCCTATATATGCCCCACATATTGACTTGATTTGGTCATGATAAAGTGCTCTGAGGGTCCTTGGCTGAAGAGTGCTATAAAAGTACAAAGTAATATTTTATTTTATTATGTATTATGCAATTTGAATTTTTAAACTGATGGATCATACCACTAGAACCTTTAAACACCAAGTCCAGGTGTTAGACTCCAAAGAGAAAATTCTGGTATAAAGCAAGGATTTTCCCCCTCAACAAGCAGCAATATTGCAACAACAAGTGAACTACATTTACTTTCTCTCCATAAATTGTCACAGTTGAAAACACCCTAAAATGTGTATACTCTTGATAAAAACCAGCTATATCAAAATAGAATACCAATTTAAAGATGACCTAAATAATACATTGCCATTTTACCATAAAGCAGTTTGACTCCATATAAGATGACAGCTATACGTTGTCACTGTTATCGAGTATTATAGCTTTACAGACCTGCAATGCAGCAAATGTTTGCTAGTAAAAAAAAAAGAAAGAAAAGATGAGAGGGACAGGAAAAGAAAAGGACAGAAAGGTTTTCATTTTCTTTACGTGTGATTCAAACATTGTATATTTCAACGTATTTAATACGGTCTTGTTTTCAGTGCTTAGAGAAACAAGCATAGTTTAAACCATACTAAATGGCTACTATCTACAAGTGGCAATTCCGTCAAGCAGCCTGTAATTTGTCAGGGACAGATAAGAGAACGTTGTTATACTGTATCTGGTTAATCCAAGCTCAGTTTATCTTGTGTGTTATGTCTGGGTAGCCCAGAAATGTAAGTAGTAACAAATCTCACGGCACACGCACATACACTGTTGCCTTCTTCATCTGATTTTTCAGATTCATATAAAATGTTGTTCCAAGGTCTGATAAGTATACCTTTGAACCCTGGGGAAACTAAAAACTTAATGGAATAACTCAGCTTTCATGCCATCGTTTTGAAAGAGGTACTGAGAAGCCGACAAATATTCCAACCAAATGAGTATTTTTCATATTGAAAATAATCTGCTTTATATTTTAATGTTTCTTGGTGGAATATTAAAGTGTATTGTGCAGCCTTTTTTGAAGGGAGAATATTACTATTTGTGGCTAGTCACCATCCATGGCCCATTATTTGCAGAAAAATATTACGCACTAATGGTAGCATGCAGGAAATTGTTCCCTTGATAGAAAAAGGTTTACAACAGCCAGAACACATCCTGAGGAAAAGAAAATCACCAAGAGCTTTCTTCCTTGTAACTTATATTACTCTTTGTTTTTACTGCAAAGTTGAATCCTTAATAGGATCATCCCTTTATCGGAGACTATTAGTCACTCACATAGTTCATTCTATATGTGGTATGAAATAAATCACTTTTAAATGAAAATGTCCCTTCAAATCTAGACAAGACACATTTCTTAAACTGGCCCATTATATACATTCTCTTAATTTATTTAGAGGTGTACCTTTTCCCATTTGTACTTTGTTTACATTTCCTAAAGACTTGTAATTTGTCTTTTCAGTGTCACCTCAAAAGTTTTGATTTATAGAAAAATAACTGATAACGATATTGTTAATTTTAATTACTATAATGTTGTGCACCCCTAATAAAACTATAGCACTGAATCCAGCATGAAATATCATTCCTGCATACCTTATTCCGTCAATGGCTATTGCAAACTTCAGCACAACTATATTTCAGCCCAAGATTTATTTATTTATTTAATAAAGCTTATATCCCACTCTCCCCGCCTCAGAGCAGCTAACAACATTATAAAAGTATAAAACAATTCTGACATTTTAAAATATCAATCATAAAACAAAAACACAAAAATACACACCTCCCCATCCTCCCCTTCTCCACCCTACCCCTCTCCCTCACCACATGCCTGA
>QEPC01002063.1:1253736-1280550 GCA_003113815.1 Sphenodon punctatus | reverse complement strand
AAATGGATGCCAGGGTCATGCTGCACATGCACACCCTTTTCCAAAATGGCAGAGTCACCATCGTTGCCCTTTTGGAAAAGGGCAACCAGTCTGCACATACACAGTGGCTGTTTTGCATATGCAAAGATTGACTTCCCTTTTCCAAAATGGTCTCGATGCTGCCGGTGCCATTTTGGAAAAGGGCATGCATTTGCAAAATGATTTGCCGGCCATTTTGAGCATGTGAAGTGATTTTTAAAATGTTTTTCATTAATTTTTTTAAATTAAGAAAAAATGAAAACAAGCAGGTTTTCTACTAAAAAAAAAAACAACCAAATGAATCAATTTAATCAAATGAAAAGGAAATGAAGGACAGGAAGGTTGTTGCCTTCCAAAGTTTACATAAGTCAGTGGCAACTCCTAGAACACAACCCAAAGCTCCCAAGTTCCCAGTCCCCTGCTCAGACCTTTAGACCACATTCCCTTTTTGCCATAGAGCCATCCGCAATACTCCAAAATTCAACGTTAGCAGACGCCTCTTTATTTCCCTATTGCACCATATTCCACAGGAGGCAGGGCAGGGAACTGAAAGCACTCAAGGCTTCACTCTATATGCAAATACCAACCCATCAGAAAGATCATTACACATGACAGAGATGAGCAGTTTAATTTTCTCTAAAGGAGATAAAGAGGACCCACACATTCATTCAGCATACTGCACTTGTATGGCTAGAAGAATGCTTCTGGCCATTTCTGTTGTGAACATGAGCGACTTACAAGTCAGAGGTTTCAGGATTGCCATTCATATCAGTTACATTTTTTCCCAATTAAGAAGCAAGTTAATGGAGAGAAAAAAAACTGAAAAGGATGGAGCTACCTGAAAGAAAGAATATACAGAAAGAAAAGCTCAAAACAGAACTGCTTTTCCTTCCTTCTGTTATTGCTTCAAATATGCAAGTGATGATCAGTCTGAAATCTAAGGTACTCATTGGAAATCAGAGGGTCTGCTCTGGTGTCAGATCACTCCTGTTGAGGCCATGGATGCTGCCAGAAGAGGACAGCCCCTGACAGAAGACATTCATTGTGAGTTTCAGCAGGAAACAGGAAACCCCTACTTGCACTGAATCAAGTGAAGACATAATGGGGGGAGCGAAGCACCTACCCTATTTCCATCAGGGAGAAGGCTGGTCTTTCCTCCCAAACCTTAGCAATATGCAAGACTGATGACTATGTGTAGAGACGCCACATATTTTCTGGAGCTGCTGATCTAGGGTTATCAGATAACCATTCCTCTGTGTGCGTGCGCGCACACACACACAGCTGAGCCCTGCTCCCAAACACAAGAGGCAGCCAGAGTCATTCTATGTAGAAAATTTCTGGTTATTGAACAGGTGGTGGCTCGGCAACTTCAGGGGCATTTGGATTGGGTTTCTTGATCCTTCACAGTCCAGCTTTCGCCCTGGGTTTGGCACGGAGACTGCACTTGTGGCTTTGGTCGATGACCTGAGATAGGAATTAGATCAGGGCAGGGCAGATCATCTCTTTTGATTTTGTTAGATCTATCAGCAGCATTTGATACTGTTGACCATGAGATGTTGGGGGCTCATCTCCAGAACCGGGCCGGGGTGGGTGGAATTGTCCTTGAATGGTTCCACTCTATCCTGGCTTGGAGAACTCAATGGGTGGTGCTTGGGGAACGTTCATCATCTCCCCAGAACCTCACATGTCGAGTTTTCTATTCTGTCCCCTCTCTTGTTCAACGTGTACATGCAGTCTTTGGGCGAGGTTGTGAGGGGGTTGGGCGTACATTGTCACCAGTACACAGATGATACACAGCTTTACGTCTCTTTTTTGACAGACCCAGACCCATCATTCTTGGTGCTCACCCGGTGTCTGGAGGCTGTGGGGGATTGTAGGAGGGTGAGCCGTCTGAAGCTGAATCCCGACAAGACAGAGGTGATGGTGAGTGAAACTAGAGTAGTGGTGGCCCCTGTCATTGATGGGGTTTGCTCCCCTTTAGCTACCTAGGTCTGTAGTCTGGGGGTGCTTCTCAACTTGCGGCTCCACCTGGATTCTCAGGTTGCGGCTGTGGCGAGGAGCACCTTTTGTCAATTACATCTGGTGTAGCAGCTGTGGCCATATGTTTCGGACTCTGATTTGGCCACCATCATCCATGCCTTCATCACCTCTAGACTGGACTACTGCAATGCACTCTACGTGGGGCATGAATGTGCAGAATGTGGCAGCCCTCCTCCTTATGGGGACAGGTCGTTGCAAGCATATTACACCAGAGCTCCATTCTCTGCACTAGCTGCCTATTGTCTTCTGGGCCCGATTCAAGGTGTTGGTGTTGACCTATAAAGCCCTAAATGGTCTGGGCCCCTGCGGGACCACCTCATGCGGGCCATAGTGGAGCCCCTGCAGTCAGACGGGGGCACCTGACTCAAAGTCCCTCAGGTTTCCCAGGTGGCAACAATGGGGAGGGCATTCTTGGTGGCTGCTCCTAGGCTGTGGAATTCCCTGCTGATGGAGGCCTGCCTGGCCCCCAAAATCCCCTCTTTCCAGAGACAGTGTAAGACATGGCTGTTCCGCTAGGCCTTTGGGGAGGGGGGTTGGTTCTGCCTTTTAATGTTTTAACGTTCTATAACTTTTATGTGCTGATTTTATTATTGAATTATTTTATATTTTGGAGTTTGATGTGAACTGCCCTGAGCTGCCATTGTGAGCAGGAGGGAGCTGGATATAAACATTCTGAAATAAAAAATAAAATAAATAAGCAGCACCCAGATTTGTTTCTCCCGTTTCTGCAGCAACCAGTGTCCTGTCTCTGATGGTGGTCAGTGCCAGAAGACTCCACAGGGAAATTAGGGAGTAAACCGTACCTTATTACTCATTCCCAGTCTCCAGAAGTCAGAGGGTTAGGAACACCCTGAGCACAAGGCTGCATCCCTTGGCCATCTGGGCTAAGAGCCATTGAGGGTTCTCTGTCATTTATCCTTCACATAGCTATTAATTCCCTGAACAACTTGCATTACATTTATTGAATGAGAAATTCTATGGGAGGAAACAGTTATATGTGATCATCTAAATCAGAGAGCCTCCCACTGTCAGGGCTCTGTTTAACAGAGTGCAGACAGGGTAAGGTCCAATGGTAAGTGATCTCAGGATTAGACCCAGACAGGGTCAAGCAGAGCCAGAATTTAGCAGGCAGGCCAAGGATCAAGTTTCTGACAGTTTAGTCTGAGTCAAGTAGCAGAAACAGAAGGTCAGAAAGAGCAGCCCAATAGGAGGCAGGCCTGAAGAACAAGGGCCTGAGCAGGCTCAGGAACAGGCAGCTGAAAGGCTGGTCTGGAACAACCACAAACAGGAGCAAGAGCAAGACTAAGCAGCAGGAAGATAGATGCATTGCTCCACCTAGCTTCCTGTGGGAGTTAGGTGGCCTTCTATATCGACAGGAGCCAATTAGGAGACGGCAGGGACAGGGCCATGAGAAGTAGCAGGGAGCTTGGCAAGAAGCAAGAAAGTCTGTGGTGATGCAGTGTCAATCAGCAACTCTTAGAAAGCAGAATTGCCAAGTCAAGTCCTAGGTCCTGACACCATGGGCCACTTTGAAAGTCGGTACAAGCTCTGTGGGTTGGATAAGGGGCTCAGGATGAGGGGAGGGTCCTGATCATGGATTCATCCCTGCATAGCCTCATCTTCACTTCTTTCTCCAAGCTCGCTCTTTCAGCACTTGAGAGTAGGGACTGGATCCAGAGGCCAAATCTAGGAATTGGAAAGGGACCAACTAATCAGTCAGAAGTTTCCCACTTCTGATCAAGACTCTCTCATGATATATATGCACAAGGTTAGCAATTAAAAACTGGCACAGCCAACTTGGTGCTCTCATTTCCTAAACTGAATGCATAATGTAGCCTTATATGTTCATTTTAAACATAGGGGGCCATGCTCCCCCAGATTTTTAGAAGCTCTATAGAACACCTGCCCAGCCCCCACTCTATGCCCCCCACCATTGACAGTTACAGTCACCTATGATTTTAAAGTAGATTTAAATGCAATTCTGTAGATTTTTAAAAAGACGAAGTAAAATAAAACAAAAGAACTTCCAGATGTTCTATCATATGGAACCACATTGGGCAAAAACAGAAATGAACCTTAACTCTGCTTTAAGCATTTCTTATGCATGTTGCAGGGTTGTATAGGGTGCTAATACAGCCCTGAAACATGTATAAGAAATGTAACAGCGGCGTTAAAGCGGAGTTATGCACCTGTTTTCACCCATAGACTCCTTGACAGAGAGTCACATCTTCACAAGTACAGAGATCTACAACTTGGGCACCAGTTATCATCTTACAAGGACCAAGACTCAAGACTTGGGACACATTTGGCCAGTAAGTAGAAAATGCATTTGTTAGCACAAGGGGCCTGCCTTCTATTCCAGTTAATGTACAGTAAAACTTTAAGTTTTTTTAATTGAAACTTTAGAGCATGATTCAGCCTCAGGTAAAACATCATAGAAAGTTTCATTGCGAACAGTGAAATTTTGCCAAAGTTACAAGCTGCTGAAAATCAGATCGTATCATAGAAACTGAACAATAGACCATGCTGCCAGCTCCACCTGCAGTTAATCACAAGTTTACAATTACAACTTGATTCACACATCAAGAGCGTGATCTTACAAATGTCTAGTCACATGAATAATCCTTATTCGGGTGCCCGATCATGTTGAAGTAATTGAGATTGTCCAGATGAGCAGGACTATTAATGTAAATCAAGGGTTTGCAGAATCTGGCAGTAAGGCACTGTCTCAATAGGACAGCATAAATTATTATTATTATTATTATTATTAACAAACATTTATATAGTGCCAGCAGTGTACCTGGCACTTTGCAAAGTAATAAAATAGACACGGTCCCTGCCCCTAGGACTTACAATCTGAGAGAGAGGAGCTGCACAGCGTTAAGCCTGGGCATAAGACCCTTCACAAATGGGGCCATATTTCTAAAAGGTTTCTAAGTGCTGGAAGCTCCATGGATAATTTAGCCACTCAACTACTTCAGTGATTAATTAGATCTGCAGAATTTGAATTTTTAACCAATAAGCATTTCAGCTCAATGTGAATGAGAAAGTGAGGTATTTTATTACTTAACATTCTCGTTGCGTTTTTCAGGAGCCAGTTGGAACAAGGAGTCACAGATATAGAATGAACCAGATAGAGAGAAGCTAGTTCAGATTATATCTTTTATTGGACAAAGGGTGAAAACAGACATGGACGTACCGCCACTTTAACATCGCTGTAACATTTCTTATGCATGTTGCAGGGCTGTGGAGTTAAGGTGAATGTCGGTTTTCACCCAAATCTATGTGGTCTGAAAGCCATTCCTTGGGAAGCTAGAATCAGGCGGGGCAAATTCAGGCTAGCTATACATTTGTAACACCATCACTTGGAAGGAGGTTCTTACTTCTTAGGCCAAAAAAAGGTTGTTTTGGAAGAAATGTCATTAGCAACTTAAGGCATTTAAATACAATGAAAGGAAAACAGTAGGTAAGGTGTAAACAGGAGTCTGATTGTTACTTACACTTTTCCATAGTAACTTCTGAAGCCTTAATCTTTATTTAGTCCATGGTTTTCCATATCCAATAGTTATACATGTTAGTTGCCAGGCCTGTCTTTTCAAGGTGTTATACAGTTTCCATTTCAGGACAAGGATTAGGAGAACAGAAATGGAGTGGTCTCTCTGGGAGAAGTAAACAGTCACAGTTGATTCAGTTTTCCTGGGAGGAAGGCGCTGCTCCCAAATGTGATGCCTGGCCCTCAGGGCTGCTACTTCCTGCAGGGCCCTGTACTTCATCGCTACCAGAGGGAAAAAGGGGGAGAGGAGGCTAACTCATAGAAAGCAGCTGCCCGGGAGCTAAAAATGACATGCAGGACCACCACGACCACTGCACCGATAATGAAATCTTGCACCGTTGCCACCACTGCTGCCTTGCCATTAAAGCTCCCACTGTTGAGGCCCAGTGGCCAGAACCCAGAGGATTCATGGGCCATTGGTAGGGCCATAGCTGTACGAGTTTTAGGGACAGCAGAAGTGCTTCCGGTGCAGGAAAGAGGTGGGGGGGCTTTGGACTCCAGAGTGATTGATTGTTGGGGGGCCCTGCCCATGCAGAGTAGATGAGGTGAAGGGGGCAGGCCCTACAGCAAGCAGCTGCCCCAAAGTTCAGGAACTGGTGGCTTCAAGAGCCCAGTGGCACTCTTCTCCCCACCAGACCTGGAGCAACCATCTGCCTTAGGGCCCACCTTCTCTAAGGCTGGCTCTGCCCAAGAGCAAGACTCTTGACAGAGCTGAAAAACAAACAGGCCCTTAAAAAGCTATACTTACTTCTCTTTTTAAAAAGTGAAAAAACTGAATACAAGCATTAGGAAAATGACAAATACACAACTGAAGAAACTTAGGCTGCTTGCCCACGTTACGGGAGGAGGGAACATATGTGAAGCAAAATCACAGTGAGGAAACTCACATGAAGCTCCACTCATGTGAGTTGGGTGGTAAAAATGCCACCAGGTGTTTCTCAGGGCTGGATTCTGAGCCCTGTCATCCTTGAGTGAAATTGCCACGAGAATCACCTGATGTTTTTACCCCTTGCGCCCACAAATGGAGCTTCACGTGAGTTTCCTCGCCATGATTTTGCCTCACGTAAGTTTCCCCCATCCCTCCAAACAGAGGCACGCACCCTCGCTCACACACTAACATTCTTGAGTCCATCTTTGAGATGCCCTATGCGGTCTTGTGGATCTGTGTTGCATCCTTGCTCCCTCTATGTTATTGGCCAGTACTGGGAGAAACGAAGCAAAGCAGAAAACACTCTAAGAAAGGTTTAATCTCACTGAATTATTGTTCCAACTCATAATATCCAACATATACCACTGAACAAACTGTTGCTGCAAATATAGAATGAGACATAAGGTGTTAAGAGACAAGGCGGTAGCCCAGAATAGCCAGCAACAACTCCAGGGCCATAGCCCATCTTTTAGGTGCCTAACAGATGTTCACCACCCACCCGCCATGACTGCTACTCACTATGTCATCCTGGGGAAAGCCGAATGATGCCAGACAGGCCAACCCAGGATACTGTGCTCTCCCATGGCAACCTCCCATCTGTTGTGGTGGACCACCTTCTACTGGGATGCACGCAGCCTCTAAGCACATTCAGGTCCTATGTAGGGTTGAAACGGCAAGCTGCTGCAGTAGCGGTTTCCAACGGAAAGAGTTCTTCTGCAATGAACGGCAGGGTGCAATAGAGACGTTCATTCCGCTCCTTCTGCCATTCCACTACTTTCATTCCACTACTTCCGCCAGCACTTTCCGACATGCTGTCACGGAGCAAAGTAATGGAACAATGTTTCTTATGACACTTTCCGAGATTATTCTGACATCGCAAAGCAAAGGGCATGGAATTCGTGGAATGCCAGCAGAAAAGCTGTGGAAAGTCTCAGGCAATTCCAAAATAGCAGGATGAAATAGTGGTGTGGAAAAAGGCGTTGCTGCTTCAGCCCTAGTCCTGTGGGACCATAGAATTCCAGGAGCAGCAACTAGAGTGGTCCAGGGACCACTTGATAATGGAGTGGGGAGGGATGGTAGAACTAACACCAGTCTGTTAGTTGGGGTGCCATGCTCATCATGGGGATTGGTTGCTGTGTGGGAGGCTTTACAGGACCACACGTGCACTGCATTGGGTGTTTTTACACACACATTTTTTCTGGATGTTTGGTGTTACATCCTGAACTTTCTGTGTGTCTTAATCACTCACCCAGATCTTAAACATCCAGATCTTTGAACTTCTGCATAAAACTTCTCCCAGAACATGTGTGTGTAAAAAGTTGTCCTGGTAAACTGCTTTGCTCCAGGCAGCTGTGGTCACTTGGTTTCCATCGCAGCCTGTCACATCTACAGCTGCGGCTACTTTACTCTGCCTCAGGGCAGTGTTTGTGTGAAGAACACATCCAGGAACCGCCTCAGGGAAGTGTGTGTGTGAAAAATGAATTGGGAACTTACTTGTGGACTTGTGAACCCAGAAGACTGAAAAATCCAGAACTTTAATGTGTGTGTAAAAATGCCCATTGGCTGCCGATTGTCTTCTGGGCCCAATTCAAGGTGCTGGTATTGACTTTCAAAGCCCTTCACAGCGTAGGCCCTGCTTATTTGAGTGATCGCCCCACTGCCTAGGGATGTGCGAATGCAGTGCGGAAGTTCAGAGTTCGGACCGAACTCAGTCCATTCGGACAACTGAACCCGAACCGACACCAAACTCTGAAATGACCGAACAGTTCGGTCAGTTCGGATCAAGTTCGGGCAGCAAAAACATTACTGGAAGGCAAAACGTGACAGGGAGACGGAGTCAGCTGAGGAGCAGACTTCCAGGCACCAAGGGTGGAGAGGCTTGGAGTAGCAGTCAGCCTGCCCAATCACCATCCCTTTTCTCCTCAGACCACTGGCTTCGCAGGCTGCGATTGGCCACGAGCTAGGCTGCATGGAGCCAATGGGGCTTGCGGTGAGGCGGGCAGAGCAAGTAACAAAACTCATTGCCCTCCTCCCTTCCAATACCTTCTGAGCTAGTCACTGTTCCTGACAGCAGGCATTTTCAGAAGGCTCCCTCTCCCAGCAGTTTGTGTACCTCCCAGCTCCCCAATCCATTGCCATCCTCCTCCTATTTCACCCATCCAACCCATTTACTTCCTTATTATCATTTATTTAGATTATATTAGATAGATTTAGGCATTATTTTTATTTTTTACTCCTCCCTGTGTTCTTCCTCCCCCCTCCATTGAATCCTTTCCCTCTCCCTCTATATATTCCATCCCTGATTCCCTTCCCCTGTTTTTGGATTTATTTAGAGTAGCATTAGTAGGAGGGAACTGCGCATGCGCGAATAGCGGCAGCAGCTTCAGGCGAGCGCTCCCCCAAGCCGCCGCTGAAAACGGCCCCAAAACAAAGAAATAAACAAAAAAATCAACCAAAGTGAAAAAGGAACATGCCTCCAAAAGGTAGGGAGGAAAAAAAGAAGGAAAAGGGAGTGAAAGAAACACCGCTGGAGCTGTACGTTAAAGCTAGCCACCCAGAAAAAAGTGGGCCTGAGGCCCGGGTTGCTGTAAGCAATAAAATGGTGCCTGCGGTGGTAACGGAGGCCACAGAAGGGGAGGATTCCACTGAGGAGATCGAGGTAGAGGAGGAGGAAGATTTTGAAGGGGGGCCAATTATGAGGCTGCTGTTAGAGCTAAGAAAAGACTTTAAAAAGGACATGAGTAAACTGAGAACCTCAGTTGAGGCAGGAAATCAGAAGTTGGAGGGGCTGGTGCAGAGAATAAATACAGCAGAGGAAAGAGTATCCTCGCTGGAAGACCAGGCGATCAGCACTGAGGAGCAAGTATCAACGCTCCAAGAGAGGGTTCACTTTCTCATGCAAAAAACAGAGGACCTTGAGAATAGGTCCAGAAGAGACAATTTAAGATTTGTGGGCTTCCCTGAGGGGAGCGAAAAAGCAGACGTTAAGGAGTTGATTTGGGAGTTCCTGACTGAACATTTCCCTGAAGAACCAACGCTGCAGAAGCCTGAAATCATCAGAGCACACAGAACGGGGAGAATGCCTAACAAGAACTTCCCCAGGCCAAGGACAATCATTGCTAAATTTGCCAGCTACACAGTGAAGGAGGAGATCCTCAGGAATGCACGCAGGACAAGGGATTTGAAATTCAGGAATGACTCTAATAAAGGTATTCCCAGACTATGCCTTGGAAACCATGAATAAAAAGAAAATGGAGCAAGTATTTTGCAGCCATGAATGAGAGACGCTGGAGACCAGTGCTAAAATTTCCAGTGAGGATGGTTGTGAACATAAATGGAAAAAAACAAGGCATTTGAGGCAACAGAAGAGCTCGAGGCCTTTCTGCATCTTGCATCAAAGGACTTAAACTGAGTACTGAAGTTAAATGTTAATACTTTAATGTTAGAATTTTGGGCCATTGAATAAGTTCAGGGGGCCTTTTGAAGGCTCCAGTAATGTTATGTCAATAAGTCTTGGGGAGGGGGTTAAGTCTCGTGGTAAGATAGAGACATCCTGGGGATTTTTAGCTGTTTAGACAGCAAGGAAGAGGCTGAAAAGCTGCTGATACGCAAGAAGGAGGGGAGGAAAGGAGAGGGGATGTTGGGGGGGATGTTCGGGGAGAGTTGGGTTAGGGAGGGGAGAGGGTGTTGGGGTACAGGGGTTCAGAGGCACAAGAAACTTGTCAAGGGAAGGGTAGAGATGAGAAGGCTCAAATGTAAAGGTATACTAAAATATATGAAGGGAGGGGAGACAGGACCTCAAGAAGGAAATAGCATTGAACATGGCTGACACCAAGATGTTAACACTAAATGTGAAAGGACTGAATTCACCACAAAAAAGAAAAAGGGTAAGAGAACTGGTGAAGGAACTTAAGATAGACATTTTATGCCTGCAAGAAACCCATTTATTGGAATGGGAAGTTCACAGATTTATCCACAAAAAAACGGGGCAAGTAGTGGCTTCATGTGCTAAAAGAAAAAAAGCAGGGGTATTAATAGCTATACAAAATACATGTGAGTTTAGATTAGAGAAGGTAGTAAAGGATGAGGATGGAAGATTTTTATTAATAACAGGGGTGTTGGGAAAAAAAAAATAACAATAGTAAATCTTTACGGACCTAATACGGACCAGGTTCAATTCTATAAAAAATATATCCCAATCATACTACAGAATACAAAAGGAATATTAATGATTCTGGGGGATTTAAACACCCCTCTATCAAAGTGGGATACCTCAAAAACAATACCACTGAATAAAAGGCAACAGACCATTAGAGATCTGTTTGAATCTAAAGGTTTGACAGATGTGTGGAGGTACTTAAATAAACAGAGTAGAGAATATACTTTTTACTCCAATGTACATAATTCATACTCCAAAATAGACCATATTCTGCTTTACAAAAATGAAGCCAGAGCATGTAAAAAAGCATTCATTGTGCCATTGGTATTCACAGATCACAATGCTATTGGGCTTAATGTGAGGCTAGAAGAGAACGCGTTACACACCAAAACGCAATGGAGGCTAGATAGAACTCTGCTAAAGAACAAAGATAGCAGAACCAACTTAGAGGAAGAAATTAAGGAATGCATAGAGATAAATCAAGGTTCAGTAGAGCTAGCCTCCACTTTTTGGGAAGCAGCAAAAGCCACAATAAGGGGCAAAGCCATAGCTCTGAGCTCGCAAATACAAAAAAGGAAAAAAGAATTAAGGATTAAAACCTATGAAGAATTTTAAAAATGGGACAAAATAAACAGACACAACCCTTCTAAATTGGTAGCGAATAAACTACAGAAAATAAAGGAACGAATAAATGTAATTGAACTAGAAAAGACCACCAAGCAATTGAAATGGATAAAATTTTATTATCACAATAATAGTAATAAAGCAGGTAGGGCCCTAGCCCAATTAGTCAAAGCTCAACAACAGAAGGCATCTATAATTAGTATTGATAGAGGCGATGGAGTAGAAGTGACTGGGACTGAGGAGATCCAAGACATCTTTGTGAAGTTCTATAAAAATATTTATACATCCACAAATCCTGAACCTAGGGAGATAAAAAAATATATAGAAAAATTAGAAATCCCCAAACTGAATGGAGCTCAAAGCAATTTTCTAAATGCCCTAATAACAGCTGAAGAGGTATCCAAAGTAATTAAAAATTTAAAAAGAAATAAAGCTAATGGACCAGATGGATTCCCCGCTGAATTTTATCAAACATACAGCACAATTTTAGTCCCACATCTGACAAAGGTATATAATGAGATTATACAATCAGGAAAAATGCCACCCACGTTTTACGAAGCGCAAATTACATTAATACCTAAGCCTGGAAGGCCTCAGAACCAGTGCGGGAGTTATAGACCTATATCCCTTCTAAATAACGATTTCAAAATTTTCTCCAAGATACTTGCAAATAGGTTAGCAGGGATTGTAGGAGAAATCATCCACCCGGACCAAACAGGTTTTATCCCTAGAAGACAAGGGGTGGACAATATAAGAAAGGTGGTGAATCTGATTTATGCACAGAAGGAAGATTCATTAACATCAAACTCCATGATAATAGCAGCAGATGCTGAAAAAGCTTTTGATTTTTTAGAAATTAATTTTTTGCTCGAAATATTAAAAAAGGTGGGAGTGGGGGGTAATTTCCTCAAGTGAATCAAAGCAATATACGCACAACCCAAATCACAGCTAAAAATTAATGGGGGGCTATCAGACATATTTAAAACACAAAGAGAGACTAGGCAGGGATGTCCACTATCCCCGTTACCATTTGATCTGGCAATAGAGGGGTTAGCAGTAGCAATACGCCAAAATAAAGCAATAAAAGGGATAAGGGTAGGAGAGAGAGAATATAAACTGGCATTATTTGCCAATGACTTAATCTTATTCTTAAGAGATCCACAACAAACACTACCAGAGCTAATGCAGACTATAGAAGATTTTGGAAAAGTATCAGGATACAAAATAAACAAGGATAAATCACAAGCACTGATATTTGCAAAGAACAAAAAAGAGTTAGAAGATATAAAAAAAAAGAGTCCATTTCCAGAAAAACCACAGGGAATCAAATACCTGGGGGTGACGCTTACAAAATGCTGTAAAGAATTATACAGAACTAACTTCCCAGAACTATTAACGAAGGCCATGGAGGACTTTGAAAAATGGAAAAATCTAGAGTGTTCATGGTCAGGTAGAATTAATTTATTTAAAATGATAGTCCTGCCCAAATTTATATACAAATTCATGGCACTCCCAATAAAACTACCCAATTCTTTCTTCAAACAGATAGATGAGCTGGTGAGAGACCTGATTTGGAGCAGGGGGAAACCGCGCATTAAAAAAGAGACCATGTTCACTATAAAGGAAAAAGGGGGATTAAATACCCCAGATATCAAATTATATTATAAAGCAGCAGTACTGGGGGCGATACAGATTTGGTATCAGAATCCAAGAATACCAGAATGGAATTCAATTGAAAAAGTCTTGACAGAATCGGTATTACTAGCCGACGTTTTGGTGGATGAAGGTAAACTTAAAAGCGAAGGGGCAAAAGACCATCCCTTTGCAAAACAATTGATAACAGTTTGGGAAGAAATAGTTAGGAAATTGGGAATTAAAAAACAGGCATCACCATACTCATCTATTAATCGAAGGAACATGAGAGAATGGCAGGTAGCATATAAATTGGTAGAGCAGCTAGAGGGAAAAGGTATCAAGAGAGCATCACAATTATTTGAGAAAGACAAATTTAAACCACTAAAAGACTTAGAAAAAATAACCCAGTCCAAGATCAACTTATTCCAGTACTTACAATTAAGAAGTGTATTCCTTGAACCAAAGTTGAAAGCTAGCTTTTCAAGGGAGCCCACAGAAATAGAAAAAACGTTATTTGGCATGACGGGGAATAGGGCGAAGCTATCCAGAATATACAAGGATCTAAAGGAAATAACATACCCACCTAGACACACATACATACTAAAATGGGAAAAAGATCTAAACAGAGAACTTACAGAACAGGATAGAGATAGCATCTGGAATCATATGCATAAATGTTCATCAGCACTAGGGGTCAGGGAAATACAAATAAAAGCTACAACCAGATTCTATTTAACGCCAGCCCAACTTAAATATGGAGGGTCTGGAATTAATAAAGGGATATGTTGGAAAGGATGTAGCCAACCAGCAGATTTGAAACACTGTTTGTGGGAGTGTAAGTATATAAATGGATTTTGGTGTAAAGTTTGGGAAATTCTGAATAAGGTAAACAAAGGTGTGGTCCCTTTCAGATTAGAAATAGCGATCTTGGGTCTATACCCAGAAAAAATGACAATAAAAAGACACCAAGATGCCCTGAGAACATTGTGCTTGGCAGCCCTCAATATTATTGTTAGACATTGGAAGTCGGAAGGGACTCCAACGTTTCAGGAGTGGATCTCGAGACTTTGGCACTTGTTCACCATGGACAAAATGCAAAACTATTTAAGAAACCAGACTGAAGAAAAGGATGAACAAAAGGAAAAAAGAAAGGAAAAGTCCAAAAATAACTATGAAGCCAAATGGCTGGCCATTTTGGAAGCCATAGAAGGATTTGAATTACCACAGGATGATAAGACAATGTTATTTGATAAATATTTGTAATAGTTTGTGCCTGGGCAGGTTGGTGGGTGGAAGGGGGAGTTTAATAGAGTTACATTAACTGGAGTAATATATGATATACAGTTTGTTTGTTTGTTTGTTTGAACTTAGTTATGAAATATTGTTAAGAATAAGGAGTCAATAACGCCACCACAACAGACAGATGGACCAATGCAGTAACCCAGGTCCAAAAAGAACGTGATAGATGGGGGTAACATGGTGTGCAGATGAATAGGGGTATATTGAAAATTATTTAATAAAAACAAATTAAAAAAAAAAAAAGAGTAGCATTAGTAGATTGATTTAGGTTTCATTTCAGTTTTGTATCCCTCCCTGTGTTCTTTGTGTCATCCCCCCTCCCCCCCAATCCCTGTGTAATATTAGACAGATAGACAGACAGACAGACAGATAGATAGATAGATGTAGTAGGAGTTAGCTTAGCTATAGAGACAGAGGTAGTGTTAGTGTGTAGTTATTCCGTTTTGATATTTTAGAGTGTTTGTGTAGGACTAGGCCTTTAGATATAATATTTACTTACATAGATTTTAGAATAGTTAATACTATAGTCAGGGACCCAAGTTGACTGCACCAAAGAAATCTTAAATTCTGCAACCAGTGAAGCCAAATTCTGCAAATTCACCGTGAGCATTAATATTTGCATCATTAACTTGATTTGCATAACTATGCATGCTGGGAAGCAAATTTGAAATAGGTTTGACATAGAATCACAACTTTGTTAATAAAATGCAACTCAAATCCTCTGGAATTTTAGCACCTCTCTCACGCAAATATAGGGCCTCAGACCCCACTAACCCACAATTCATGGTCAGGATTGGCTGATTCTGTGATGATTGGCTGATTCTGTGAAAATCACTGCAAATTGCAGCAACGCAGTCAACTCAGGTCCCTGACTATAGTTAGAGTTAGTGTAGATAATATTCAATTTTAAAAATCGAATTATATATAGATAGATAGATAGATAGATAGATAGATAGATATAGATATAGATATAGATATATAAATAAAATGTGTGCGCGCATTTTGGTTGGAAGACATGGAGAAGGGAAGTAGGAGAGGTCGGTCTGTTGCCCGTAAGGCAGGCAATGGGGCACGTGGCAGAGATGGTGGCAGGGGCCATGCCAGAGAAGTGGCAGCAGCAACATCAGCCAGAGCACATCACCATGCCCCAAGCTTCTCAGGCATGATTTTGGGAGACAGGGTTCAGAGACTCCCATCAGCAGTGGCACTAATCTGGGGGTGGTTCAGCGGTGCCTCCTGCTAGCGTCCTCCAGTGCCATGCAGGACACTGGAAGGCCTGCAGGACATGAGGCTGCGGATGTCTCTGCTGCTGCAGGAGTAGGTGCTGCTTCTGATGTTCCTCCAGATCCACCAACGGCCCCTATTGTTGAGGTGATCCCCAGCAGTCCAGGGCTGGTGGATCCCACCGTACCTGATAGAGGCAGGGCCTGATCACCGGGCAATGGCAGCAGAGAGAGTAGCAGCAGCAGGAGCAGCTCTAGGGAGCACAGGGAGGAGAGTGGCACTAGCATGGTGGGCAGTCAAACCTCAGGGTCCCAGTACTCCCCTTCATGAGACATCACAGTGATTGAGGACAGTGAGGCAGAAGAAGACACTAGTCCTGCAGAGGAGATATCTGGAGTTGAGGCAATGGCTGTCCCCCCTCCCAGACCTGTGTCGCCACCAATTTCTGCCCCTCCCAGAAGCACTGGTGGAAGCAGTGCATCACCCAGGGTGGGCCAGAAGGCAGGAGGGGAGAAAATAATCCTCTGTCTAGGCACATTTCAAGCTGGTGCGGGCGGATGATCCCTGGGAGGTGCAAGTGCACCATGTGCAATAAGGTGGGTGAAGGGTGGCAGGTGCTCGCCAACCTTGGGACATCTGCCATGGCGAGGCACCTGAAATCATGCCACAGCATTCTGTTGCTATGCAGGAAGGCAGAAAAAGTGGATGCCGGTGGGTTCCCGACTGCAGCACCGAGTCGCCCGCCTCCTTCAGCGGGCAAGCGTCCTGCACCAACTGCTGCCTCTAGCAGCAGGCGCAGTATTCCTGCTAGGGGGGAAAATAACAGCAGCAGGAGCCTCGCCAGCAGCGTCAGTCCATCATGGAGGAGCTGGGGTGGGGGCAGCTGCCAAGGCCATCGGCAGCTGGAGGGCGGCTTGACTTTCAAGAGAAATCCAGGTGCCTGTTGGGCAAAATGATTGCACTGGATGGGAAGCCCTTCTCCATTGTAGAGGACATGGCCTTCAAGCAGCTGATTGGGTTCCTGGCCCCTCAGCTTAAGCTTCCGTCCCGCACCACCCTGAGTCAGAATGCGGTGCCAGAGCTTTACAGGGTTTTGAAGGAGTGGATGAGGGAGCAGCTGGCAGGGGCTGGGGGTGCCACCATATACTTCACCACAGACCTGTGGTCCAGTAGAAACGTGCAGCACGCCTACCTGGCAGTGACAGCGCACTGGTGGCAGGACCTGGAGACAGCTTTAGAGAGTGGCAGGACAGGTCCTGAAGCAGGGTGTAGGTGGGCCCTGCTTCAGGCAAAAGTAATGGACAACCCCCACACCACTAGGAACATTGAGGCAGCCCTGACCATCATGCTGAGGGAGAGGGTCATGCCAGGCGCACCCTTCACCAAGAGGTGTGTGGTGACGGACAACGCGACCAATATACTGAAGGCAGTCCATGACGGGGGATTCACCAGCATCCCTTGCGCTGCACACACCCTTCACCTGGTGGTCAGGGATGCTCTGGGCTTGGGGAAGAAGAGGTTTGGGGCAGGCACCCTTAGCCCCCTGAAGGGCAGCAAGCTCCTCCGGGAGAAGCAGGCCGAGCAAGGCTCCCCAGTGCACCAGCTCATCCAGGATGTCTCCACATGGTGGAATTCCACCTTCCTGATGTTCGAGTGGCTTCTCGAGCAGAAAGCCATCTTGCATCAGGTTCAACTGGTGACGGACAGCGGTGCACCTCCAGGGTATGATGGGGGGGAATAGGAGATCCTGTCTTGCACAGTCTTTGCATTGAGACCGTTCCTGGCTCTGACGGAGACCGTGAGCAGCTCCACTGCCACCCTCAGTCAGGTGACCCCTCTGGTCCATAGTCTCCACAGGAGGCTTGACGAGATTCTCGGGGGGGGGGGACTGTAGCCCTCAGGGCAGGAAGCTGGCCAATGAGTCGCTTGACCTGGTGTGGAAGCTGAAGGCAGGGCTGAAGGCGCATTTTGACGAGCTCCTGCAGAGGGAGGAATATGTCCTGGCAACAATGCTGGACCCCAGGGTCGAGGGCAGCATGGCATGCCAGACAGTGCTCTATGGCCACTGGAAGGGTGCGCTGGTGGACAGGGTGTGGCGGGCAGAGTGGGTTATGCAGCAGAATGCCCCTGTGGATGGTGGGAGTGGAAGAAGCCACCCCTTCCAGCCAGCTGGGTCTATCCCTGCCCCCAGCCATAGCGGTAGCAGCAGCAGCACCGCCCTATTGGCAGCAGCAGCAGAAGCAGCTCGGCCTATGTGAAGATCACTCTGGGGAGCATGGGGTCCTCCACAATAGGACAAGCAGTGTGGCTGAGGCAGTGGTGGAGGTGGTGCCCAGGCAAAGCCACCAGTGGGAGTACGATGATGCCTCAGCAGCCATGAAGACCTACCTGGAGGAGGAACCATTCATTGATCCCAGCAGCGATCCCTTGGCCTACTGGGGCAGCAAGGACAACATGTGACCGGCCCTGTCGAAAGTGGCCACGGGTATCCTGTCCTGCCCACTGAGTGTCCCCAGTGAGCGGGTGTTCTCCATGGCGGGGGACATTTGCTCCCCACATCGCCTAAGACTGGGGTCCAAGTTGGTGAACCTTCCACTGCTGGGATTCCCTGAGCTTCCCCTGGAAAAGGATTGATGGTGCAGTGGCACACACCATCCCATGCCAGGGGCAGTCTTGGGATGGGGCTCCTTCTCCTCCTCAATCTGGGCTAGAGCTACTGCTGCTGAGGTGCTATCCCTTCCCTCCCAGTGCCCGCCCTGCCTCTCTCTCCCTCTCTCTCATATACTCTCTCTTTCTCTCATATACTCGACTCAGCCAGCTTATCTGACTGACCGCATGACGCAGTGTGGCATTTTGGGAAACAAACTGTAAGCCTGCCAGCCAGCCTATGGCTAAAGGATCTCAGCCTGCCTATCTGACTGACTCTCTCTTGCGCGCTGCACAGTCTTTGCCAGCTTATCTGAGTGCCCTGCCAAGGTCCCAGTCCACCTGCCTGCCTCTCATGCCAAGGTGCCTGTCTGCCCGCCCTGTCAACCCTGGGTGATGTGCCCCACTTGCCTGGTAATCCCGCTGCTGCTGTCTGCTGGTTCATGGAGAGAGAGAGAGAAAGAGAGAGTCTCCCCACTGCTAGAAGGAGACACATACACGATCCCACCCATGCTGTCACCTGCACTATATGGCCAGAGAGAGAGAGAGGCTCTCTGCTATAACGAGAGAGATGGGGGTGGAGGGGGAGAGGTGTATCCAGCTCAAGTTGCCTGCCACCTGCCAGAACCAGCAAGAGCTCTCATCTGTGCCCACGTCCACCAGAAAACCTACCAGAACGAGATGAAAATAACAACACACAAGGTATTATAGGTGCCTGCCTGCCTGCGTATGTTCCTGTACCTGCTACCACCTATCACATGATTGAATGAAGTGTGCCCAGCCATGCATTAATTCTAGGGACATCAGTCAACTCCCATAGGCTGTCATTCCTGAATTATTCATGCCCACCCATCCCAGGAACCATCAACAAGATTCTGGGACCATCATTCCAGTCACTGGGGCTGTCATTCCATTCCACTGCATCCAGAAGCCCGGTTCCCACATGCCAACCTGCCCTCCCCCACCCCCACCAGCCTACTCCTCTGCACCCACCAGTGGATGCCCACTGAAACTGCTGGGAAAAAAAGCCCCTCTGACCACCAGCACCCGCTGCTTGCTGCCAAGGAGCCTGTCTCTCTTTCTCTCTGGCACACCCACACAGACACAAGCCCTGCCCCTCCTGGGGGGCTGTCTGCAAGTTGAGACCCTGCTGCTGGCACATCTTGGGAATAATACACTAATGCTACATCCGCTGCTGCTGTCAGGTAGGGATCGGACAAGCTGTATATAAAATGAGATTCTGCCACCTGCCAGAAGCAGCAAAGAGGGATAAAAGATTGGTCAGTTCAAACAAAGTGGGTAACAACAACAAATAGAACTTTTATAAAAACTTTTCAAACACCACCACCACATTTATAAAACCAAAACCAAACATTTATATATATTAAAAGAAAGGAAACTTGTAACTTATTTGTCTGTGGGCCTGTCCCCCAGAACATGGAGGAAAGGCTAAAGGGGCAGACGGGACCTAGGGGTGGCCATCCCACCCTTCTCCATTTGGTACCCGTGCTTGATGGCAAATTGCACGGCCCCTGCCACCAATGCCTGCCACTTGCAGACTGACTGGCGGTGAAGCTCCACATCCTCGATCTCAGTCTGGAGGTACTGGGAATAGGCCTCCACCCTGTGTTCCCATACTTCCAGCACCTGAAACCACTCCACCAGTCGGTCCTCCAGAGTCAGGGCTTGAATCCGTAAGCCCATCCATATATTTTTTATGCTGGTCCAGAAAGTCCTGGGTCGGCTTCTAGGCTTTGGCCTGAAAGGTCCTTGTTGCTGAAGACTCCTCCTGTGGGGACTCCTCAGTGGAGCTGGAGGAGGAGAAAGAGCTTTGATGGCGTTGGTTCTGGCGTGCCTTCTCCCCCTTCTTCTGGCGATGATGCTCCATGGCCACACCAGAGTCCTGCTTCCTCACCGTCTTGCCGTGGATTTTCTCCACATGGGTGATGAGCCCCGATGTTGTCATCTGGCTGGCCTTTTTAAATCTTTTGCCGCATAACTAAAGAACATAAGAAGACAGGAATATAAGAAGTGCCATACTGTGTCAGACCAATGGTCTGTCAAGCCCTGCCTGCATTCTGTCTCCACAATTGGGTGGGTGGCCAATCTCTCTCTGCAGGGGATTTCCTAACAGGTCATAGGGCAATCGTTCCAGCCCCTGTGCCTTACCTTGCATAAGGCGAATCCGTTTTGCTTCTCATACCACCTCCAGACATCGGACCTTGTCTGGCAATGGCACTGGCGACTTCCCCCTCGGTGTCCTGCATGTGGCACCAGCATCGATTTCCTCCTCACCCTCTCTGAAACAGAAACACATAAACAACACCTAAGTGATATCATGCATTTATGATGCCTCTAGTCCTCCCTCCCTGGGGTGCTAGGAATGACAACAGGAGACTGTGACCCTGGCTGGCACGTGAAAATCCTGCCCTTATTTGGGTGCTAGGGATGGCAACTGGAAAGACCCTGGCTGGCACGTGCAAATCCTGCCCTCCTTGGGGTGCTAGTAGTGATGGCAACTGGAAAGACCCTTGCTGGCACATGCAAATCCTGCCCTCCTTGGGGTGCTAGGGATGGCAAACGGAGACCCTCTTTCTGGCACATGCAAATCCTGCCCTTCTTTGGAGCACTAGGGATGGCAAATATAAAGACCCTGACTGGCACGTGCAAATCCTGCCCTTTTAGGGGTGCTAGGGATGGCAGCTAGAAAGACACTGACTGGCGCGTGCAAATCCTGCCCTCCTTGGGGTGCTAGGGATGGCAACGGGAGACCCTTGCTAGATGAATGGCACGTGTTTGGGTGGGTGCTTTCTTCGGCTCGTGCCTGACTGCTGGAAGAGCCCCCCACAGTACCCTCTCTATCTCTGTGGCAGACATCTGCTGCCACCCGCTGATGCCCACTGTTTGTGCCTGACTGCCCACCACCAACCCACCCACCCGCATTCCAGTGAGCTTGCTCTAAAGGATAGTATTCTATTCTTCTTGTCCTCAAAGTAAAAATAAAGTTTACAAACCTGGCAGCACCTCCTGTGCCCGGTTCTTGCTCCTCTGAGGAGCCAACCTCCACCACCGAAGGTCCAGCAGCAACCTCTTCCTCCTCCACCGGCTCTGCCACCTTGGCCCAGGTCCCTCTATTAAGCCTGAACCTGTTCATTTATTTTTTTCAAAGTCCCCCACAAAAAACCAACCCACACAAACAGCCAAACAAAACACACCCACCAACACTCACTAACCAGCCAAACCAACACACAGTTCAACACAGCCAAAACATACCAAACGAGACCAAACAGCCAGCCATCACAACACACTCTCTCTCTCGCCACACAAGCTCCGCACGCACTCGAATTTCTGGTTTCCAGTTTCCAACACGATCGCGGGATCACGCGATACCTAGACTGATTTCCAAACAACCAAACCGAACTCAACCGAACCAGAACTCGGTCCCTGGACCAAACCCGAACTCGGCTCCCAAACCAAACGACCAAACCGCAATTTGTTCGCACATCCCTACCACCTCCTGGGCAGCCCCTGTGCTTGTCTTGGGGTGCCCTTCTCAAAGTTCCATGCTGTCAGCAAGTTTGGATGAACAGGAGAGCATTCTCAGCAGCTGCATCATTGTTCTGGAACTTCCTCCTGGTGGAGGTTCGCATTAGCCTGAACCTCCTCACTTTCTGACATAATTGCAAAATCAGGCATTTTGTGGGGGAGGGTGAGTATTTTTATGGACAGTCAGAGTTTTAGTATATTATGTTTTTATTGTTTTGTATTTTATATTTATATTTATATTGTTTTATGTTTTTTGATATTGTGAGCCGCCCCAAGTCACTTGGCGAGAGGGGTGGGGTAAAAATGAAATAAATAAACAAACAAACCCCACGCTCCAGCCCCATCTGTTTTCACCCATCTACAGGTCTAGCCTTATGGCGGGACAGTTGCTCCAGGTCCTGAATAACATGGGGCCCCCACAGTCACTACTGCTGAGGGGCTTTGGGAGGCCCCCATACACCCATTACTGCCCCCCCAAAAAAAACCTGTGAGCTCCCTCACACTCACTGTTGCCAAAGAGCCTCATGAGCTGCTCCTGCCTGCCCACTTCCCTGTACCTATTGCCACTCCTGACTCTGAGGTTCATGATGGGCTTCAAGGAAGATGGCAGCTGTAGCGGAGACAAGCTCCCAGGACCCAGCAGCTGCAGGCTTCCCAGAGCATGTACTTCCTGCCAGGCCCACCATTCGCCCCCATTGGTTCTGCCCCCAGTCCCCTCCAAGGCTAGGACTGCACCTTTTATACAGCTTATTTCTCTTCAGTTCTTACAGTGCCTGTGGCTGCAGTTTGTGAAGTTAACTATCCTCTCCCAAGAGTAGTTCTCTAACCTCTTTCTATTTACTGATGTCTTTCTGCAGTCTCACTAATCTACTCCCACACAATGTAGTCCTCTCCTCTTTTTTTTTTTTTTTTTTTTTGGCTGAGTCCTTGATCTAGGTCAGGCTCAAAGCAGAAGGAAACAACTTTTTTCTGTTTCTAATACACCATGTTCCTCTATAGTACCCACTGTCGGCTCTGGCACTCCTTTGAGGGGAGTAACAAAACCCACAATATACTAAACCCCAACAATCATGTTTAAGATGAGAATTTCTCAGATGTTGGACGACCACTCCGATTTCACAATATAAATAATTAATTTGCTAACTCCTCTTTCTGGAACAATGCAGTGTCCAAAGACTGTATGGTAGTTTAACAAGAGAGTAGTTGCCATGTTGGTCCCAACGATGGAAACAAAGTAGTTCAGATGATATCTTCATTGGGCCAACTTCTGTTGGCAAGGGGACATGAACTTTCAGGCCACACAGGGCCTTTCCTCAGGCTGGTAACAGATGTTAGGTGCTCTGACTTATACTAGCCTGGGGAAGAAAAGCTTGCAAGCCCTCATCTGAAGATATCTGAACTAATCTGTCTCCATCCAGGACTGTATGTATCGAGGTTATCCCCTTTAGAGATCTGATAGTTAACTGCTTCTTTTTTCTTTTCTTTTTTAAAAAAATATCTTCTACTTGTAAAATAGGTCCAAAGACTCAAGTAGGAATGTGCAAACAGATCGCGGTTTGAGTTCGGTCATTCAGTTCGGGTCGGTCACCGAGTTCGGGTTCGACCATTTGGTTCGGCTGTGTTCAGTTCGGGCATTCAGAAAAAGGTATCGCGAGACCCTGTGATCGAGCTAGAAACCGAAAATTCGAGTGTGTGCGGAGCTGTGTGGTGAGAGTGTGTGTGTTTGGCTGTCTGTCTGTTTGGTTCGTGTGTTTTGGCTGTTTGTGTTTGGTTTGGCTGTGTTTTTTTGGCTGGTTGGTGAGTGTTGGTGGGTGACTGTTGTTGGGCTGTGTGTTGGAGTGAGTGGCTGTTTAAAAAAAAAAAAAATGAAGACGACTGTTGTCTTAATTCCATGCCTGGGGGGCAATGTGGTGCTCCCAGAGCTAGTGGTGGTGGTGGAGGAGGAAGAGGTCGCTGCCCCAGCCCCTGAACCTTCGGTGGTGGTGGCCGGCTCCTCTGACGAGGAGCAAATGGCAGGCACAGGAGGTGCTACCAGGTTTGTAAAAAAATTTTTACTTTGAGGACAAGAAAGGCTCTATCTGTTAGAGCGAGCTCACTGGTGTGCTGGTGGGTGCATGGGTGGTGGGCATCAGTCAGGCACAAACAGTGGGCATCAGCGGTTAGCAGTGGATGTCTGCCACAGAGAGAGAGGGTACTGTAGTGTGTGGGGCTCTTCCAGCAGTCAGGCATGAGCACGAACAGCACCCCACCTAAACAATGCCTGCCAGCCATCCCAGCAAGGTTCTCCACTCTCTATTGCCATCCCTACCTAGCACCCCCAAATAAGGGCAGGATTTGCATGTGCCAACCAGGGTCTTTCCAGTTGCCATCCCTAGTGCCCCAAGGAGGGCAGGTTTTGCACGTGCCAGCCAGGATCTCTCCATTGCTATCCCTCCCTAACAGCACCCCAAGGAGGGCAGGATTTGCACGTCCCAGCCAGTGTCTTTCTAGTTGCCATCCCTAGCGCCCCAAAGAGGGCAGAATTTGCACGTGCCAGCCAGGGTCTCTCCATTTGCCATCCCTAGCAACCCCTAGCAGGGCAGGATTTGCACATGCCAACAAGGGTCTTTCTAGTTGCCATCCCTAGCGCCCCAAGGAGGGCAGGAATTGCGCGTGCCATCCAGGGTCACAGTCTCCCATTGCCATCCCTAGCACCCCAAGGAGGGAGGACTACAGGCATCATCATAAATTCATGCTATTACTTAGATGTTCTTTATGTGTTCCTGTTTCAGAGAGGAATCAAATAGTGGCGCTGGTGCCATGCCATGCAGGACAATGGGGCAGAGGTCGCCAGTGCCACCCCCAGACAATCGGCCAACAAGGTCCAATGTCTGGAGGTGGTATGATAAGGAGAAAGCGTTCGCCGTCTGCACGGTAAGGCACGGGGGCTGGAACAACAGGGTATGCAATATGCATTGCCCTCTATGACCTGTTAGGAACAGAAGTCCCTTGCAGAGAGAGATTGCCCACCCACCCACTTGTGGAAACAGAATACAGGCAGGGCTTGACACAGACCATTGCTCTTATACAGTATGGCACTTCTTATGTTCCTATCTTTTTATGCTCTTTAGATGTGCAAGAAAAGATTCAGGAGACAGAGAGAGGGGACCACATCGGGGCTAATCACCCATATTGAAAGGCTCCATGGCCAGACGGTGAGGTGGCAGGAGGACTCTGGCATGACCATGGAGTTGGAGCATCAGCACCAGAAGAAGGGGGGGAAGGCAACCCGAAAGCGATGCCATGTATACCCTTCCCCCTCCTCCAGCCCCGATGTGGAGTCCTCTGGGCCCCGGGAGTCTGCTGCGGCAAAGGCCTTTCAGGTCAAAGTGGAGAGGCCTGGCCACCAGATGATGACAGGCATACGCTGCATGGAGAACCGCCTGGTGGGAAAGTTGCAAACTCTCGAGGTGGAGAAGAAGCAGGTGGAGGCATACTCCCAGTACATCTCTGCCGAGATGGGGAGGCTGGAACTCTACCACCAGGCGATCTCCAGGTGGCAGGCAGACCTGGAGGGGGTCATGGAGTTCACCGTGGCCCATGGCTACGAAATGGCAGAACACAGGGTGGCCACCCCTCAGTCTTGTGCTGTGCCCCACTGCCTTTTGCCTTTCCCCCAAGTTCCGGGAGACAGGCCCAAAGACTAATAGTAGTATGCCTTAAGTTTCCTTTCAGTGTTTGATTTTGGTTTTATAATAATGTTGTTGCTGCTTAAATAGTTTTAATAAAAGTTGTTATATTTGTTATGAGCTTTGTTTGACCTGACCAATCTTTTATCCCTATGTGCTGAAGTTCTGGTGGGCAGGTTGCAGAATCTCATACAGCTGGTCGATCCCTACCAGCAGCATCTGCTTGGATCCACATGTAGCGTAGTGAAGGTATTAACCCAAAGATCTGCCAGGCAGCAGCAGGGTCTCAACTTGCAGACAGCCCCCCCAGGAGGGGCAGGGCTTGTGTCTGTGTGGGTGTGCCAGAGAGAAAGAGACACAGGATCCTTGGCAGCGGGCAACAGCAGCTGTTGGTTGGAGGGGCCTTTATTTCCAGCAGCTTCAGTGGGCATCCGCGGGGGGGGGGGAGAAGTAGGCTGTTGCAGGGTGCAGGCTGGCATGCAGGCACCGGGCTTCTGGATGCAGTGGAATAGAATGCAGCCCCCAGTGGCTGGAATGATAGACCCAGAATCTCGTTAATGGTTCCTGGGATGGGCGGGCATAACATTCAGGTACAATGAAATGACAGCCTATGTGAGTTTAATAATAATTATGTCCCTAGAATTAGTGCATGGTTGGGCACACTTCATTCAATCAAGTGATAGGTGGTAGCAGGAGGTACAGGAATGCACACAGGCAGGCAGGCAGGCACATATAATACATTGTGTTATATTGATATATTCCATCTCATTCTGGTAGGTTTGCTGCTGGATGTGGGCAATGGGAATCGATCGGGCGCATCAGCACAGATGAGAGGTCTTCCTGGTTCTGGCAGGTGGAAGCTTGAGATGGATACACCTACCTCTCCCCCTCCACTCCCCATCTCTCTCTGGCCATATAGTGCATGTGACATGGGTGGGATCGTGTCTGTATCTCCTTCTAGCAGTGGGGAGACACTCTCTCTCTCTCTCTCACCACGAACATCAGGTTGCATAAAGAAAAGGTGGAATGACAATGCCCCGTGAGTGGAATGACAGGGCACAAGAACCTTGAGGGTGGGTCCTGGGCTGGGGCTAGAGTGGCAACTTCTAGATATTGGGCACAGCCATCCCTGCCAGTAATGTAGGCCCCAGAACCCTGATGGCGGGTCCTGGGGCTGGAGTGGCTGTTTCTTGATGCCATGGCACAGACAGCATATAGGCCTAGCCTGGGGGCCTTTGGCACTAGCATCACCAGACATTGGTGGCCAGGGTACAGAACCCTTGGCACAGATGGCATATAGGCCTGGGGGCCATTGGCAGCAGCAAACAGTGAGTTGCCAGGGTACAGAGCCCTTGGCACAGACAGCATATAGGACTGGGGGCCATTGGCAGCAGCAGAAGACATTGGTTGCCAGGGCAGGCAGGCAGGCAGGCAGCGTGGCATGAGCCGCAGTCAGGCAGACTGAGGCAGGGTT
>QEPC01002063.1:1218306-1253636 GCA_003113815.1 Sphenodon punctatus | reverse complement strand
CTGCTTCCAGTCCCACCATCCACAGGGGCATCCTGCTGCATAGTCTGCTCTGCCTGTCAGACCTTCTGCACCAGCGCACCCTTCCGGAGGTCATAGTCTGCTGTCTCACATGCCATGCTGCCCTTGATCCTGGGGTCCAGCATGGTTGCCAGGACATATTCCTTCCAGTGAAGGAGCTCTTCAAAGCACGCACTCAGCCCTGCCTTCAGCTTCCACGCCAGGTCAAGCACCTCATTGGACATCTTCCTGCCCGCAGGGGCACAATTCCGCCCCCGAAGCATCTTGTCCAGGCTCTTGTGGAGACTATGGACCAGCAGGATCACCTGGCTGAGGGGGACAGCAGAGCTACTCATGGTCTCCATCACGGCCAGGAATGTTCTCAGGACAAAGACCATGTGAGCGAGATTCTCCCATTCCTCCCTGTTGTACCCTGGAGGTGCCTCGATGTCTGTTTCCAGTTCCACCTGATGCTGGGCAGCTTTCTGCTCAAGAAGTCATTCGAGAATCAGGAAGGTGGAATTCCACCTGGTGGAGACATCTTGGACCAGCTGGTGCACAGGGGACCCTTGCTCGGCCTGCTTCTCCCAGATAAGCTCGCTGCCCTTCACGCTCCATTTGAAGAACCCCGCCAGCTTCCTCCCCCGGTTGACCAGGGAGCTATGGGTGCCTGGCCCAATCCCGTTATCCCCCAAGCCCAGAGCATCCTTGACCATAAGATGGAGGGTGTGTGTGGCGCAAGGGATGCTTGTGAAACCCCTATCATGGACTGCCTTCAGTATATTGGCCACGTTGTCCTTGACCACATACCCCTTGGTGAAGGCTGCGCCTGGCATGACCCACTAGCCAGGACTACCTCGATGTTTCTTGAGGTGTGGGAGCTGTCCATTACTTGTGTCTGAAGTAGGGCCCACCTATACCCTGCTTCAGCACCCCTCCTGCCACTGCCAAGCGCTGCCTCTGGGTCCTGCCACCAGTGTGCAGTCACTGCCAGGTAGGCATGCTGGGTGTTCCTGGAGGACCACAGGTCAGTGGTGAAGTGGACAGTGATACCCCCCCAGCCCCTGCCAGCTGCTCCCTCACCCGCTCCTTCAAAGCCCTGTACAGCTGTGGCACCACAGTCTGACTCAGGGTGGAGCGGGAAGGCAGCTTAAACTGGGGGGGCCAGGAATCCAGTCAGCTGCCTGAAGCCCTTGTCCTCTACAATTGAGAAGGTCTTCCCATCCAGAGCAATCATCTCAGCCAACAAGTGCTTGGCTTTCTCCTGAAAGAAGCCACACCACCCTCCAGCACCTGATGGGCTTGGCAGCTGCCACCCACCCCAGCTCCTCCATAGTGGACTGATGCTGCTGGCGAGGCTCCTGCTGCTAGAAGCAGCAGCAGTTGGTGCGGGACGCTTGCCTGCAACTGGTCGCTGCAGTCAGGAACCCACTTGCATCTACTCCCCCTGCCTTCCTGCTTAGCAGCAGAGCACTGTGGCATGATTTCAGGTGCCTCGCCATGGCAGTTGTCCCAAGGTTGGCGAGCACCTGCCCACGCTTCACCAGCTTATTGCACACAGTGCACTGCACCTCTCTGGGATCATCTGCCCACACCTGCTTAAAATGTTCCCAAACAGAGGATTTTTCCTGCCTCCTGCCTTCTGACTCGCCCCAGGTGACGCACTGCTGCCAGCGCCGCTGGGAGGGGGAGAACTTGGTGGCACTGGTGACACAGCTCTGGGAGGAGGCTCACCATCGCCTCAGCTCCGGACATCTCCTCTGCAGCACTAGTGTCTGCCTCTGACTCACTGTCCGCGATCACAGTGATGTCCCATGAAGGGGAGTACTGGGACCCTGAGGCTAGACTGCCCATGCCCACCATGCTGCTGGCACTCTCCCTGTGCCCCCCTCTATAGCTGCTAGTACTGCTGCTGCTGCTACTCCTCTCCCTACTGCCATTACCTGGGGATCGGGCCCTGCCTCTAGCAGCCAGTGTTGGATCCACTAGCTCTGGACTGCTGGGGATCGCCTCAACAGTGGGGAACATTGGTGGCCCTGTAGGAACATCGGAAGCAGCAGCACCTGCTCCAGCACCAGCAGCAGCAGAGACAGATGAGGTCAGTCAGATAAGGCGGCCAAGGCCATCTAGTATGAGAGAGAGAGAGAAAGAGGGGGCAGGTGCCAGACATTGGGAGGGAGGGACAGCACCTCAGAAGCATAGGAGCAGGAGCAGTAGCCCTAGCCCAGATTGAGGAGGAGGAGCCCCGTCCCAAGACTGCCCCTGGCATGGGACGGGGGGGACACAAAACACAGAGAGGGGTACAAAACTGAAATGAAACCAATCTAATATCATCTATATCTATATCTATATCTATATATTCGATTAGAGATAGTAGTAGATCATTGTAGGAGTTAGCTGAGATAGTGTTTAGAGATTTAGTGTTTGTAGGAGTAGGCCTTTGTACTTATTAGATAATTCATTTAGTTGATAGCATTTAGAATAGTTATAGCAGTTAGATTTAGTATATATATATATATATATATATATAATATTAGATTAAAAAAATTAAATAAAAAATAAACAAAATAAAAACAATATAAAAACATTATTTTGGAGAGAGAAATGGAGAAGGGAAGGAGAGGCCGGTCTGCTGCCTATAGGGGAGCCAATGGGGCACGTGCCAGAGGCGGAAGGGGCCATGCCAGAGGAGTGGCAGCAGGCAGAAGGAGTAGTCCGAGCACATCACCACGCCCCAAACTCAGCAGGCCTGCTTTAGGGCAACAGGCTTCAGTGGCTCAGCATCACCTCCTGGCAGTGCCCTCCTCCACTGCCATGCAGGGCACTGGAAGGCCTGCAGGACTTGAGGCTGCATCTGTAGCATTAGATTGGTTTCATTTCAGTTTTGTACCCCTCTCTGTGTTTTGTGTCCCCCCCCATCCCATATATATATATATATGGGGGGACACAAAACAGAGAGGGGTACAAAACTGAAATGAAACCAATCTAATGCTATTCAAAATGAATTAAAAAATAGGGGAAGGGAATCTGGGATGGAATATAGAGAGAGGGAGAGGTAGCGGATTCAATGGAGGGGGGACGGAGGAAGGAAGATTGAACACAAGGAGGGGCAAAAAAAACACAAAAACACCTAAATCTATCTAAGCTAAGCTAAATAAATGATAATATGGAGGTAGATGGGTTGGATGGGTGAAATAGGAGGAGGATTGCAATGGATTGAGGAGAACAAAACTGCTGGGAGAGAGGGAGCCTTCTGAAATGCCTGCTGTTCAGGAACAGTGACTAGCTCAGAAGGTGCTGGCAGGTGGGAGGGCAATGTGTTTTGTTACTTGCTGCGCCCGCCTCACCACAAGCCCCATTGGCTCCATGCAGCCTAGCCCGTGGCAAATCGCAGACTGCAAAGCCAGTGGTCTGAGGAGAAAAGAGATGGTGATTGGGCAGGCTGGCTGCTACTCCAAGCCTCTCCACCCTTGGTGCCTGGAAGTCTGCTCCTTAGCTGGCTCCCCCTCCCTATCACGTTTTGCCTTCCAGTGACATGTTTGTGCCACCCGAACTCATCCGAACGCGATCCGAACTGACCGAACTTTTTGGTCGTTTCGGAGTTCAGGATCAGGTTCGGTTCGGTAGGTTCAGGTTCGGTTGTCTGAACAGGCCGAGTTCGGGCTGAATTCCGAACTTCTGAACCACGTTCGCCCATCCCTAACTCTCAAGCACAGAGTCTGCAAAGTCTAAAGAGCTGCCATGATTAAGTTACCTAGACTGGGTGACTTCAGTGACTAAAGGCTTGCCCCCATCAGCTCAGCAAGAGGTGGACATTCAAGCATTGCTAGCTGGGTTTCATAATCATAACCCATTAGGCAGAATCAACAAGCTGATCAAGAATTCACTTATTCATGGGCAATGAATCATGGGATGCACAGCTCGTGTGTTTGGGCCTAACAGGGTGGAGGTGGTTAGGCTTTATTTATTTTAAATTCATAAAAGTGGTAACCTACTAAGAACCTTACCATAGTCCGCGACAAGGTCAGGAATTTCTGGCTGGGAACTGCAACATTAAAGGGTGGTTTACTAAAAAAAAAAAAAAAAGGACAGGACAGGACAGGACTACAGCATCATTAGTAAGTCTCAGATACGGGATGTGATGATACTGAATGCACCTCTAGCTGGTGAAATGAAACCAGTACTGCTAAAGGACATTGAAATGACAGTAATGAAGCAGCAGGACAGCAAGCCTTTCTGCAATTACACCGTACTCTGCAGAAAGCTGTCTGTCAACAAAACTGACCTCTTTAAGTTGTCATCTAAAGAGTCTGATTGTACCATTTACCATCTCTTGCACTGAAGGGAGACAAAGTTGTCAAACATTGTTTCTTTATTATTGTCATTTGCTATAGATTCAAATGCTCTTTGAATTGAGTAAAGATTAATAAACAGCAACAGCTGGTCCATTCCATCCCTCTATGAAGATTAAGATAATTGTGTCCTTGACGAAACCTTGCTATGCAATGCTGTAAGTCCCGCAGTAAAAAGCAAACTAACCAAACTCTTCAGGCTCAGAAGCATCGGTTACAACTTTCTCTCTTCTAATTTTAAAAGCACCTACTGGCTTCTAGCACGACCGGTTCATTGAAAGACTATACAACCAGGTCTATGTCAGTGCCGGGGAGGGGGCTTAGTCAGGTTTCTCAGATTTTGTATTATCGCATGGAAGAAACTGGCAGTAAAGCATTCGCAAGGCCCAAAAGGTTAATTCCACTGTTTCTGTTTTTCAGACAAATTCATTTAAGTTCTTGGGTCTACCTGGGACTGCCAGCCAATCAACCTATCCTCTTGCTGCCATTGCCACCACTTGAATCTGCCTCTTTGGCAGTAAAGCAGCTGCAGAATGAGCCAAAGGCCTAGACTATTTCTTCAGTCAAATGGCTAAAGTCACTCCCCTTCTGGGTATGCCCTCTGAATGGAAGCTGTAATGTCATGGTGAAATGCCACTTTGAAGACACTAAAGGCTCATTCATCCAGTTGTTTTTTTAGGGTGACACAAATTCACATTTTGAACACTGAATTTTTTCCCTTTTCTGTGCTCCTTGATGATCCTTTGCTCTCCCATCACTCCGTGTAAAGGGTTTGCTGGCATGGATCAAGTTGCAATGGTGTTGTGTGATTTGAGCAAGCTTCAGACTCTGACACATCACATCCTGTCTGTCACTTCCACCTGCTGAGTGACCATAAAAATGCATCTAGATGGTGGTGGCTGCCATGCTGGTCCCAAACGTAGGGGATGGAGACAGAGTAGTTCAGATTATTGCTTTTATTGGACCAATTTATGTTGGTGAGATTATGCAAGATTTGAGGCCACACAGGGCCCTTCCTCAGGCATGCAAGAAGTCAAAACGATAGACTTGACAAATGCAGAACAGATTTATATAAGGCGGGGAAGGAAGCTGTTGGGGTGCGGACCCACGTCAGACATTTAAAAACATTTCTGACTGGGAATCACAGTGTTAAAGGTTGGTATTAAAGATCATAGATGGTAATATGTGGAAACAAAAATAGACAGCTGTAAGTGCAGATAGAGAATAAGTCAATGCGAACACTTGGGTTGTTAGGAAACAGTTTTCCACAAGAAGGATCGTACAGGTGCTGTCAGAAACTCCTAGATCTCAGACTTCCTCCTGCACTCCATGCTACTTCTAGAACAGGGAATGTATGCAGGGATTCTCACACGGGCTTTTCCTGCATACCACATTGTGGGAAATACCATAGGGAAGTAGGGCCGGGGAAGGATCAGCAAAATATAGGGGAATCAGCGGTTGTGCAAATGTATTGCTATGGAAGAAGACAAACAGAGCAGAAATAACATGTGGTGAGCTTGAAAAAGTGGGAAAGGTGTTGTATGAATGAGCCTTTAAAGTCATTGGAGGCAGCCTGATAGAGACCCATATATCTCCCTCACCCCCACACACTTTTACTTCAGTGGTGTCAAACTACTACTAATAATAGCACTGCTGTGCGACAGTATGGTGCACAATGGCACTAAATAGTACCACTGAAGCGAGCAAAGTACCAAATAAAGGAAGTAACCAAAATACCAAAGTGGAGTTGTCAAATATAAACAAAGTAACGAACACCAAAGACGAAATAACCCAAGTTAGTATTTGGAACCAAGCAAAGCAGAAAGCAAATAGCACTCCATATCCACTTCCTTAAAATGGATTGGTATTCAGCTCAAATACGCGCTTTGGCTGTAATTTTCACAGGCCACATGCCCTCTTCCTCCCACACCTTCTAAAACTTTGCCCCTGGCCTTTCTAAATGAACTCATGGTACAGCATGTCCTGAGAGTGTGTGCTGACTAAGCTAGCACACTCTTCAAAAAGAGAGCAGATTTCAAACAAGCAAAGCACTATTACAGGAGTGGTCGCTAAGGCAGGCCTCTCTCACTTATGCTGTACAACTGTCATGCCGAACATTTTTATTCAAACTTGAACTAAGGAGTTCAAGTCCTAAGTTGTTCTCTCTCTCTGTAGCTTGCTCGCTGTGCCTCGGGCACTTTCCTGCTCATCCATTCCTCTGAATAGCTTTTGTGAGATCTTCCAGACCCCACACTTCACTGGCCTGACAAACAGCAGCCAAGCAGGGTAGTTTAGTTGCCTTGGGCACTATCTTCCCAGGGACACAGAAACGTCCCCTTGCTGTGGCTACTCACCATCTCCCCTGACACTACCTTCCTGCAGGGCAGCTCACCAGCTGCCTAAAGCACACAGGCAGAAAACAGCAAAGAGAATAGCAAGAAATAGGAGCGGCTGGGGAGGAGGCTGGGCTGCAACAGTTTTAGGAATGGATCCAGAACATGATGCTGAGGGAACAGCAAGGGGGGAAAACAGCAGCACTGCCATGATGCTTTTCTGGTGGCAACATGCAGGAAGGGGGAGGAGTAAGTAGTCACACCGAGTTCTCAGTAGCGGCAGGCCAGGATCTGTAAAGAGGAGATTTCTTGACCCACTAATTCCTCCAGGTAGCCCATTGATTCCTTTTCTCTGAAGTGCTCTGCTGGAGCCATTAGAGCAGCAGCACAGTGCCAATGGTGTGGGACCAATGGAGAGGCAGAGGTCCAGGGGGCAATACCATCCTGAAGCATCCTCTGCCTGAGAGTGGATCTACTGACTCTGCCACTTGTCTACCGGGCCACCAAACTGTCTGAGTTCATCAAACACTGAGCATCAGAGGGTGGAGGCATCCAGGGGCAGAGGGCAAGCCTCCCAGTTCACGGGAGAAGGATCCACATGTCACTAGCCCTCACACACCAAGGACCATCATCTTTTTCTTCCCAGCTTCAAATGCTCATGGATCAATGTTTGCGTTTACATTGCTTTCTTTTCCCTTCCAAATTCCATCTCAAGTAAAACTGGTTAAATCTTCCTGCCTCATAATTAATAGAGTATCCAGATTTTCCTTTGCCTCAAATCTCATGATTACACTTGCTATTTGCCTTCTGTTAGAATAATTGTATCAAGGAAGCTGCAAGGTAAAAGAGAGAAAAGTTATCTGAGCCTTTCCTTTGTTTATCGTAAATGTTTTGTGATGAGTCTGTTCCCCCTGCCCACTAGCTGTGACTTGGAGGCAGCCAGTTTCCTCTTCCTCTGAGGGAGGAACTCAGATTTCCCTGGCTCCTAGTGGTGACCTTAAGAGAGTTTCCTCTTCTTGGAAAAGCAGAGGAAGTTGCTGTTGCAGTGAGAAGAGAAGCCTGGAGAGAAATATCTACGAGAAGGAGACTGACACAAGCTCATAGAGATCTTTAATTGGCACCTTTAAAAAAATGCGTGAGCACTATAAGGAACGTCCCTGTACGTCTAAACCCCACCTGCATTTTTTCTCACAGGCGCTTGATTTTTAGGCTCGAGCGCACAGTGCTCGTCTAGAAATGGCCGTAACAGTGCGATTATTGGAACCCACAAGGGAGGGCTATCCTTGAAAATTGCTCGCACTAAAGTGCCCTCAGCCCTTGTCTCCAAGTCCAGCCCATGGTACACTGTGCCTTGTTCTAGTGAAAGCTTTCCTGACCCAGAAATTGAGGTTACTTACCAGTAACTCTGTTCTTCAAGAGAGCTCTGAGTATTCTCACTCATGGGATTCACTTCCTGCTTCACAGGCACCGGAGACCTAGTTATCAGCAGCTTCCAGGCAGAAAACCTGGAAAGATCTAGAATATGGTGAGGGCTCCGCCCCTCCATCCCCCCTCCTGTCCCGTCCCGTGAAAAGCGCAGGCTCAAGATCATGTGAGAATGGAATTGCATAAATAGGAGGGAGGAGCCCTCGCCACCTCAGTTCCTTCCAACCCCATCCCAGAAGATGAATTAAAATACATTCAAGACATAGGGGAAGGCGAGCAGGTTTGTGAGAATACGCAGAGCTCTCTCGAAGAACAGAGTTACTGGTAAGTAACCTCTATTTCTTCTTCTAGGATCTCCACTATTCTCACTCGTGGGAGAGTGAATAGCAGTTCATAACACCTACCTCTAGGTGGAGGGAGTCGAGGAGGTTAATCGAAGAGCGATTGAAGCACTGCTTTCCCCACTAGGGTATCTGATCTGGCCGCTAGGTCCAAAGAGTAATGTTTAGCGAACGTGTGCAGGGAGGACAAAGCAGCTTTGCAAATGTCTATGATCGGAACACCACGGAGGTTAGCCAGGGTAGTGACTAGTGTTCTAGTTGAGTGGACTCGCAGATGGGAAGGGGGTGTCTTCCAAGCTTGATGATAGCATCTCTGGATGCAGAGAAGAATCCACTTCGAAAGACTCTGTGAGGTAATCTTAACTCTGATTATTTGTCCCGCATAGGAAATGAAGAGCGCTTCAGAAGCCCTGATTCATCTAGTTCTGTTGATGTAAAACAAGAGAGCTCTCTCTACGTCTAGAGAATGTCGAACCTGTTCCATATAGGATTAATGTGGTCTAGGGAAGAATACAGCTAAGGAAATAGTCTGGTTGAGATGGAAGGGGGAGACTACCTTTGGAATAAATGAAGGGTCAGTCCGGAGGTCAACCTTGTCTCTGGAAAAGTTGATGTACGGTGGAGAGGCTCTGAGGGCTGTCAATTCACTAACCCTTTGGGCTGAGGTGAAAGTCACTATGACGACAGTCTTTCTGGACAGGTTTTCCATTGAACAAGAGGCCATGGGTTCAAATGGGGGCCCCATCAATTTTGATAGCATAGGTTAAGATCCTACTGGGGGGCCGGGTGGGTAATCAGGGGGCGGGAACATATTGACAAGACTCTTCCAGAAGGTCCTCATCAAGGGTTGGGAGAAGAGGGTCTCCATGCCTTCCGGTCTGAGGTGAGATGATAGAGCAGCCAAGTGTACCTTAATGGAGGAGAGGGAGAGTCCAGATCCCTGGAAATATAATAGATATTTGAATACGTGGTTCATATTGAGAGAGGTCAGTGGTGCATCGAGAGAAGTACACCACCAGGAGAAGCGAGTCCATTTGGCTGTGTAGCACACCCTGGTCAACGTGTGCCGAGAGTTTTAACAGGACAGCTGCAATCTCCAGGGACAAATCCTGCGTCATAGAAGAATCAGCCAGGCACAGAGATGGAGCATGTTTAAGTCGTGATGGAGAATGGTGCCCCGTTGGTGGGACAAGAGGTCAGAGAGAAAGGTCTGTGACCTTGGAAGCCATTTTCTTGATCGTCTGGAACCACATTTGCCTTGGCCAAAAGGGGGCTATGAGAATAACGTGGGCGCGATTGGTTCGGATCTGAGATTGTGAAGATGTCTGATCCTGGCGCTAGTCCCACATGGCTGCAGAAGGTGGGGAGCTTTGTGATCTCTGTGGAGGCAAAAAGGTCTATGGAAGGGGCCAAAGATGTCCTCCAGAACAATGTCATTTATGGACCACTCATGGTGGTCAGATAGTTGATGGCTGAGCTGATCTGCGATACAATTCTCCTGGCCTGCCAGGTGTATTGCCTGAAGGTGAATGTTGTGCCTGATGCTCCAGGTCCAAATAGCTTCTGCCTCAAGAGAGAGGCATATGGATCATTCCCCCCCCCCCCCCCCGGTTTGTTGAGATACCACATGGCTTCAGTGTTGTCCGTGATGATTAGGATGTTATTTATTATTATTATTATTATTATTATTATTAACAAACATTTATATAGCGCAAGCAGTGTACCTGGCACTTTACAAAGTAATAAAATAGACATGGTCCCTGCCCCTAGGGTTTACAATCCAAGAGACAGGAGCTGGGGGAGAGACATAGGAAGGGGAACAGAGGGAGAGACAAGGGGTCTAACATTCATGAAGGTGCGAGGTCTCAGGTGCACGTATTTGACTTGGTTACGATGAGAATGACAGCAGGCAGGTCCTTTCCTGTTATATGTGCTATGAGGGCTCTTAGTGCCCAGCGTATAGCTCTTAGTTCCAGTAAGTTTATGTGGAGTCGCTGTTCCTCTGGGGACCAAAGGCCATGGACTGTGAGGTGCACCATGCGAGTCCCCCAGCCTGTAAGTGATGGATGCGTCCATGACTGGGGACTCGAAGGGGATACCCTGTAAAACTTGAAACTGATCTGTCCACCAGAGGAGGGTTTGGTAGACCTCATTTGGTAGGGTTACTTTTCTGTTGAGAGTGTGGAGGAATACACCTGTTTCAACCATTGTTGTAGGGGTCTCATGTGGATTCTCACATAGGGAGTCACCGCTGTGGTGGAAGCTAGGAAGCCCTGGAGCAGAGGAAGAAGCAAATCATTCTGGTGCCCCAAGAGTGTAGGTTCTGTATAACATGTGTGATATTGTAGAATCTGTCCTGAGGAAGATAGGTTCTGGAGTGGTTTGTGTCCAGGAGAGCCCCTATGAATTGTAGGCATCTTGTGGGGGTGAGCTGAGATTTCTGCAGATTCACGAACAATCCCAGCTATGACAGCCACACATTTTGTGAAGACCCTCAGAGCCATGGAGAGTCTGAATGGGAGGACCATATACTGAGTCTGAACGGGAGGACCATATACTGAAAATGGAGGTCTCCTACAACAAAACGTAAATAGTGTCTGTGAGAGGGTGTGATAGAGATGTGGAAGTACGCATCCTTGAGATGAAGAGAGGATAGCCAGTCTCCTTGTTGCAAGCCCAGAAAGATAATGGGAAGGGAAGTCATACGGAATTTGTACTATTTATGTATTTGTTGAGATGTCTAAGATCCAAGATGGGTCTAAACCCTTCATCCTTCTTGGGAACTACAAAATAGCTGGAGTAGAATCCGGTATTCTGTTCTGAGAGAGGGACTTCTTCAATAGCTCCTTTTAAAAGAAGGTTTTTGACTTCCAGAAGTATTTGAGTTTTGTGGGGGAAGCCCCGGTGGGGCGGGGGTGGAGGGAAGGGAATGGAATTGGATGGCATAGTCAGATCTGATTATTTCCTTGACCCAGCGATCATGGGTAAGGGATGCCCAGTGGTTATAGAAAGGCAGGAGATGGGGGAACTGGGCATGCGCTGGACGGAGTAACTGTGGATTGAGAGAGCTCCTCCCGAGCAGCGCTCAAGTCTGCTGGTAAAAATCATCTCTAAGAGTTGCTGGAAGAAAAAAGGTGGAGGAGAGTATGGCGCACAGAGCCAGAGCTGAGTGGGGGGAAAAAAACTCCCAAAGAAACAGCGCTAGAGTGGTATTGTCACCCGCAACTAGCAGAGCGGGTCAGAGAGGAAGAGTCCAATGCAGAGCGGGACAAGATGGCGGCGGCTGAGGCCACGACAAACTTAGTGGATCAAGAAGAATCAAGGGACAGGTCTGTGGTGGAACTTATCTTAGAAATGAAAAATGAACTTAAATCTGAAAGATATCTTAATGGTAACAGTAGAGAATATACTTTTTACTCGCAGGTCCATAATATCTATATGAAAATAGACCATGTACTGGTGGGGAATAATGATCTCTGGAAATGTAAGGGTTGTTATATGCTACCACTGGTATTTTCTGATCATAACGCTTTTGTAACTGAACTTGAGCTAAGTAATACCCCACTGATCAATGAACATAACTGGTCATTTGATAGGGGGTTTCTGAAAAATAAGGACATTAGGGAAAAAATTGGGTGCAGCATTGAAGAATATATTGAATTTAACCAGAACACGGTAAACAGTGAGGCTATTTTCTAGGAAGCTGCAAGGGCCACCTTGAGGGGGGAGGCAATAGCTTTGAGGTCTTTTGTTTATAAAAAAAAAAAAAAAGGGAGAGGCAACCCGGGAGATTTATGAAGAGGTACACAGGTTGGAACCAATCAATAATAAAGTCCCATCTAAATTGTTACAACGACAAATAAATAAGGTGAAAGAAAGAATAAATATAATAGTGTTAGGAAAAGTCAAGACTCAATTGAAGCAGATAAAATTTTATTATTTTAATCACAGTAAAAGCAGGGAGAGCACTTGCACATTTAACCAAAATGCAACAGCAAAAAGTGACAATAACTAGTATTAGAAGAGAGGATGGCACGGTAATAAGTGAGCAGGAGAAGATCAAAGCAGAGTTTCTGAAGTTCTATAAAAATCTGTATACTACTTCATATCCTGACCCTGAAAAAATAAAAGAATTTCTTAATAATATAGAACTTCCTAAATTAAATAATGAGCAGCAGGCTTACGTTAATACATTGATCACAACCTTAGAAGTGGAGGAAATGATTGAAAGTATGCAAAATAATAAGGCAAATGGCCCAGATGGTTTCCCCCCTGAATTCCACAAGGCCTTTGCCAAAGTATTAAGTCCGCATTTGGCCAAATTATTAAACAAAATACTAAAAACTGGAGTAATGTCATCCTCCTTCTATGATGCCCAAATCACCTTAGTTCCCAAGCCGGGCAGGCCAATAGACAAATGTGGAAGCTACATACCCATTTCATTACTAAAGACGGATTTTAAAATTTTTGCAAAAATATTAGCTACAAGGCTTAAAACTTTGATTGGGGAAATTATACACCAGAACCAGGCTGACTTTATCCCAAAGTGTCAAGGTACGGACAATATAAGGAAAGCGATCCACTTAATTTATGCATTAAAAAATAGAAAAGCTTCAGCGATGATAATCGCGGCTGATGCTGAAAAAGGCTTTGATTTTTTGGAGCCCACATATTTATATGCCATGTTGAAACAAGTGGGCTTGCCCCCTAATTTTATTAAGTGGGTATCAGGAATATATGCTCACCCTCGATCTAAGTTGAGAGTGAAAACACGGAACCATTTGAGATTCAAAGGTGGACAAGACAGGGTTGTCTTTTATCCCCATTGCTATTTAACATTGCTTTAGAAGGACTAGCTGCTGCCCTGAGACAAAATAGTCAAATCAAAGGCTTGATGGTGAGCAGGTATACAAATTGGCTATATTCGCAGATGATTTGATATTATTTATAGATAACCCTATTGAATCAATTCCACCTTTATTACTAACAATAGAAAGTTTTGGAAAAATAGCGGGATATAAAATAAATAAAGATAAGTCTCAGGCCTTTGTCTTCGCCCTCACAGTGGAGGAGGCTAAACAAATTAAAGGGATTTCCCCCTTCCCCAAGAGTCCAACGGAGATAAAATACTTAGGAATCACATTAACAGAAGATTGTAAAAACTTATATAAAGTTAATTTCCCACGCATCCTCAAACAAATTTGACATGAATTTACCAGCTGACAAAATCTGATATGTTCCTGGATAGGAAGAATTAACTTATTTAGGATGATTGCTTTACCTAAATTCATCTATAAATTCATGGCACTTCCAATAGATATCCCTGAGGTTTTCTTTCACCAGGTGGAGGCACTAGTGAGAGATCTTGTATGGAGAGGGAAAAAACCTAGGTTGAAAATGGGTACAATGCTACAAATTAAAGAAAAGGGAGTGTTAAATATGCCAGATGTCAAGTTGTACTACAAACCTGCAATTTTAGCTGGAATGCAATATTGGTACCATTTATCTCAACACCCAGAGTGGCCCATAATAGAGAGAGAGTTATTACAGCTGGTGTCCCTGAAGGAAGTCTTAGTAGACAAGGCAGTAATACCTGCAAATCTTAGAAAGGAGCATCCTTTTGCTGATGTGTTAATAAAGCAATGGAGGGAGATACAACAAAAATTGAAAGATAAACCAAAAGCATCTCCCTTTTCACCAATCTATGGAAAGGGGGTGCGGGAGCAAGAAATTGCTCCCGAATTAGTTAAACAATTGGGGGGGGGGGGAAGGGATTACAAAGGTATTCCAACTGTTTGACAAGGGCAAGTTTAAGAAATCACAGGTGCTGGAAGCTGAAATCCAGGGTAAAATAAAGGCATTCTAATACCTACAATTGAAGAGTAATTTTACTGTTCCTGGTCTGGTGGATAGTTTCAGTAGAACCCCTACAGGGATTGAAACAACATTATTTAACCTAACTGGTGCCACGGGCAAATTATCGGCTATTTATAGAGAATTCAAAATACTTCTATATCAGATGCAACTTACATATATTATAAACTGGGAAAAGGATCTGAAAAAAAAAATTCATGGAGTGTGAAGTGAAAGACATGTGGAGACACATGCATTGTTGTGCGTCAGCCATGGAAGTTAAAGAAATACAGTTAAAGGTTACCACACGATTCTATTTAACCCCTGTACAGTTGAAACATGGGGAAACCAAGAGTAGGGGGTTGTGTTGGAAGGGCTGTGGACAACAGGGCACGCTTGAACATTGCCTTTGGAGTTGCCCATTTATACAAGAATTCTGGAGTCACATTTGGTTCTTTCTTAACAAAATAACTGGAACTTTGGTGCCGTTCAAACCAGAAATTGCATTACTGGGGCTGTATCCCCAAAGCAAGACTATAAAAAGGCATCAGGACTCCTCTAAAATTTTATGTCTGGCCGTGTTGAATATCATTGCCAGGCACTGGAAAGCAGAAGGGTCACTCTCGATCAAGGAATGGGTAAGTCAACTTTGGTATCTTTTTACCATGGACAAAATGATGGCTGAGTTGAAAGACAATAAAAAGGACCTAGAAACAACCTGGTTCAGCATTATCGCCACAATCGAAAATGAAGAATGAAGAAAATGAAGTGATAAAACAATTTTATTTGACCGTTACTTTTGATTTAGCATACTGTAAAGGTTAAGGAATTGCATCAAACTATACATTGTTGATATGTAAGAGAGGTCATGATGTGACCATGCTAGTCACGATTGTAATTGTTAAATGTATAAGAAAGTTTACACAATAAAATGTATTTTTTTTATTTTATTTTATTTTTAAACGAAGGGGAGGAGGCGGTTACGAAAAGAAGGTAAACCCTCCTCATCTCTCTTGATCTGATGGAGGCTAAAATCGATTTTTTGGGGGTTGTCCCAAAGATGAATTGGAGGAGGGCCTCCCTCTTCCCCTTTGCTTGTTGTACCTCCTCCGATGCTAAGAGGTAGAGGTTTGCAGCTGTTGGTTCTGTGGTGAGTAACATCTCCCCGTGTGATAGGGGTAGGGTGAGCGCTGCTTAGGAGCATAGAAATAGGGAGCAGGAGAGGGATAAAATCTTTTTCTCAAGGCTCTGATGACCCCAGTGGACCTACCTGTCTGGCTAGTCTCTTTAATTTTCTTTAGAGTTTCATCTGTGGATGAAGCAAAGAGACCCTCGCAATCAAAAGGGAGATCCTCGATACGAGTCTTATTCTCTGGGGTGAGAGCAGTGGACCTGAGTCAGGCATGTCTCCTGAGCGTAATGGCAGAGGCCATTCCCCTAATATTGCAGTCAGCAATATGCATAGTGTCAGTGACCTGGAACTGGGCAATTTGCATCCCTTCCTTTTGTAAAGTGGCTATTTGATTTGGATCAGTGGTCTTGCTCAGCTGAGACCATAGCCAATGTTGGTAACCGCACATAGAGGAGGCGTAGTTGGAGGCCCTAAGGGATAAGGTCTCAGAGGAGAAGAGCTTTCTCCCTAGGACATCGAGACGTCTCCCTTCTCTATCAGATGGGGAAGTTTGAAGGCCCCTGCTCTAGTCTTGAGCGAGGCTGCTGCAATGACCAGAGTGTTAGGGGGAGGATGCTTGTAGAAAATATTAGTCCCTTCCTTAGGGATGGCATAGAGAAAGTCAGCCAGTTTGCTGGTGGGAACAGCTGAGGAGGATTTGGCCCACACAGAAGTGGAGGACTCCATGAGTTGGTCAAACATAGGAAACATGATATGCCCTGGTTCCCCGGTACCAACTATCCCAAACACAGGACCCAACTGGATCTTTCTGACCACCTTAGTGGGAAGCTTTGGCAGTGCCGATACAAGTCTCTTTAGCATGGCCTGAAAGGCCTTAGTGTCCTTAGTTGCCAGGACAAAACTGGGGTCTGAGACAGTATCCGGTGGAGATGGGGAAATAGTCTCATCCTCCTCTACGACAGGGGAAGAGGACGAGGATGACAGGGACATGGATCTCCCTGATGAAACCTCCAGGTCGGGTGGAGGTTGTCCTAAAGCAGGGTGCTCAAGTGGAGGGTGGCCTAGGAGGGAGCTGAGGACGGTGGTCCCAAGAGGCTGTGCTGGCCTGAAATCCTGCACTTGTTCTTGTACACTAGGAGCGGGTGGTGCCGCCAGAACTGTGGAGCGGGACCAACGGGACTTTTTGTTTCGTGCGGGCTGCAGGGGTTCCAGAAGAGGAAGATGGACTGGTACCAACGCTACTTCAGGAGGAGGTCTGGAGATAGTAGCAGTAGGAGGAGTGTAGGGAGGCGCTGGTGGTATGTATCCGCCTACATGTAGTGGGGCAGTAGCGTTCATGGTTTGAGGGTGGCTACAGACTTTTAAAGTCTGTTCTGGTCGGGTATGTCGGGGATCTGCTCTGCGAGTGGGAGCCCAGCACAGTTGTATCACTGGTACCGGGAGTCATCATAGGGCAAGCAGCAAGAGCAGGGGGGAGCATGTCCTCTGGTCCCTGTGGTACCTCAGAGACATACCTAGCAGTCTGGGAGGGGATCTGTGCACAAATCTGCTAGGTTGGTCCTGCTGCAACGTTCTATGCCTAGGAGGGGATCTAGAATGCACCCAGAGATGTCTGTGGTGCTCACTGTGGTGAGAGAAGGAGCGGGAGTCCCTAAGCCGTTCGGGATGGGGTGGCAACAGCACCTCTAAAGGGGAAGTGGTTTGGGCCAGCTGTGTTGTTGGTGGTACTGTGGGAGCCAGTACCAATGGAGCCTGTGTGAGCAGAGATCTCAAGTTCTGAGAAAATAGTCTCCACTTCCACGGTATGAGGGGTGTCCCCTGTCTCAGTGGCCTTGGCCTTTTTCTTCTTCTTTCATTCCTCACCAGGGCATATAGTGCTATGCTCTCTTGTGTGGGAGGCACTCTCAGAGAGGGAAGCACTTCTGGCCAAGGGCGGTACCGTAATCGGAACGTCCCCGAACTATGCAGCGGCAGTGCCCGGAGCAGTCTGTGACTCTGATGGAGCAGCAGGAACTGTGGACTCAGAGTTCATCCTGGAGTGACTGCATACATGGTGGGGAGCCAGAGGGGCCCCTCTTCACCACCCTGAAGTGACTTTTTTGTTAGCAGGTCCTGAAGCCGGAGAGCCCTAGTCCTTTTTGTCCTGGTGGAAAGGACTGCGCAGAACTTACAGGTGCGGATGTTGTGAGTCTCCCTTGGGCAGGCTAAGCACTGGGAGTGTTGATCACTGACTGAGAGCGTTGCCAGGCAGGAGTGGCAGCGTTTGAAGCCACCCTGTTTGGGCATAGTCCGGCACACCCGTGTAGGAGCAGGCAGAGTTTGGGGGCTGAACTCCGTGGACTAAGGCATGGGCACACTAGTGTTCTTATTCTTCGTTCTTTCTCTTTATTATTTTAACTTCTTCTTTTCTTTACTACTGACTAGCACTGAAAAGCACTAAGGTCTTCCAAGCGCGGCTTGGTTGGAAGGAACTGAGGCAGCAAGGGCTCCTCCCTCCTATTTATGCAGTCCCATTCTCGCGCGATCTTCAGCCCGCGCTTTGGACGGGAGGGGCGGAGCCCTCACTATATTCTAGATCTTTCCAGGTTTCCTGCCTGGAAACTGCTGATAACTAGGTCTCTGATGTCTGCAAAGCAGGAAGTGAATCCCATGAGTGAGAATTGCAGAGGTCCTCGAAGAAGAACTCTATGTTTTGTATGTATTTTGCTGTAGAACCTCCATCAAAATTCTGGAACTACCAATGAGTTGATAGCTTTAAAACAGGACAAATGATACTACTTCCGAGGCATTTTTCTGTCCTATTTGATGTGTGATCTTGCATTGGCAGTGAGTGCTCCTGCTTTATTCTTGATAGCCTGGATTGCATCTATTATTCTGTGAGTGGAGAAAACATGTCTTTTATGTGAAGCATGTAATTTATTGATTTCTATTCCTCAAGCCACAGATGTGTTTACCTTTTGTCCGTTCCAGTTTACTTATCAGTCCCCTGTACAGAACAATGGTTTTAATCATGCCAATTAAAGCGAGAGAGAAAAAAAAGTAATTCTACATACAGTGGTATGACACACTTATTGACTACAAAGTCCCAAATCTCCCCCGATTGCTCTCTCACTTCCATTGATGGCTTAAAGGATCTAATTGCAAAATCACAGGAAAATAGCTCAAACTGGATAGATACAGGCACTATCCTAAATCAGCCACAATCACCTATCTTGTGAAGAGGAAACTATTTCTGGTGGTTAAAGCATTTGAGGTTTCAGTGGTCTGGTTTTGTTTCTGGTTAAATCACAGACTTGTTGGGCAACAATGAAAAAGTCTTTGGGGCCATAATTTCAAGTATTCCTTCTGATTTTGGGTGCCTCTGTTCTTGAGTGAACCAAACACCTAGGCATCCAGTCTCAAAGGCCACCTTTAAAAGTATGGTTCTCTGCTTTCTACTATCTTTATAATGAAAGTGGGTTTGCATGTCTCGTAGGCACAAGATACTAAATTAATTCGTTGGAGCACTTTAAGTCAACACCACTTGTTGCAAAATGGTTTTACCAAGAGTTCTTTTTAAAGTTTGAATACATTCATAAAAATGGATCCACTTTACAAAATATCAAATTTTCCCACTAAATTAAAAAAACCTGAAAATTATGAAAAATGTTTGTGGGTTTTTTTCTTTATTTTTAAGATATGCTGGTTGTTTGAGTAAACAACAGTTCCCCAAGGCCAGGACCTTTGTAGGGATCTGCTACTTAGGGGCCCCACAAGAATGCTTGGCCAGCACCACAAACTCAGAGGCTACCATCACAAGGTAAGGATCAGGTCAGCATGGCACTGACACAGGAAGTTGTGGAATTAGGATGATGGTGGTAGTTGGGGTGCTCAGCTGGAACAGAAGTGCGGTGAAGCAGCTAGGATACCCAGTAGAAAGACTGAAAGTGACAAAGTCTTGATCTCACTGAACAGTCATACGTTCATGGATATCTGGGGTCCACTCCAAGTCCTTCTGTTGAGTCAGAAGCTTCCCATAACAATGGAAAATTGAAAGATTTGATCACCACAGTTTTGTTGTCTGTGTTAACTGAACACACAGTGTGGTGTGGGGGGAAAGGAAGGAATGGGAGTCGAGGAAAAAAATTGAAAGTAAAAGATCAAGAGAGTCATAGGGGCAAAAAGAAGAATGACAGCAAGGCTACTGACACCAGAAAGTGAAGCTTATATTTTTGCTGACACAAACTTCTATTATCTCCAGTAACAAAAACAGCTTAAAATTATCTCATTTTATTCACCTAACCTTGTGGGCTATTTTTTCCCATGGGGCTTTGCATTTATTCAAGTTTAACACAGTAAGTTTGAAAGGTTGCTATACAATAAAAGTATAAAGATAGTATTTCGGTGGCCTTTGATACAGTTGGCCATGATGTCAACATGACTGTGGGATCTGACAGGTGTGCATGAGACCGCTTGAGTAGTTCTGTTCATTCCTGTTGCGGGGGGAAGACCCAGAACATGGTGTTGGGCGGTTTTCAGTTTCAGTTTATTGCATAGCCATATGGCCATTGCAGAAACATATATAAAAAGATACAAACCACAGACAAAACATGTAATACAATCCAACACAATAATAAAACCTATAAATGAAATATAATAAAACTTCAGCAAGGAACAAAATTTATATAAGGCACTAATCAAGTTTGAATAAGCCATTGGCAAAATTCTGGCAAGAGATTTGTATACCAAATTGTTATTTAAAATTCTTACTTAAATAAACATTTAGTTTTGCATGACCATAGGATCAGTGCAAATAAAGGAATAAACAGGCTAATTCCACCATTACATGAACCCTAAAATAAACATAATCATACAAATCAACTACAATCTAGCCCCATGACAGGGGGAGTCAAGACAGTTTAAATTTAAAATTAAAATAAAGTCAAATAAATTCATCATTTTAACTAAACCAAACCATATGTGCAACGGGATTCTAACCTTAATCAGATTTACTGGCATAGACAGAGAATAAAAACAATGCCACATTCTTGGTGACTTCCTTAGAACGATCACTAAGTAAGACCTTTATGTGAAAATCCTGTGACCGACCAGGAAAGGGGATGAGTTCAGTACTTATTAGTCTCTGCCGTGCAACAGCATATAAAGGGCAGTCCAGAACTATATGTTGTATTGACTCAATATGATTTAAATTTTATTTATTTTATTTATTTATTTAATACATTTATACCCCGCGCCTCCTGCAAACAGCTCGGGGCGGCTAACAAATTTCACATAAAACAGCATTTAAAATATTTAAAACAATCATAAAAAATCTTAATTAAAACAGGGAAGGACCAAGAATTATAGCAAATAATAAAAAAGGGTAGGAGGATAAAAACCCACTAAACCACCCTCCCACCCTCCCCAAGGGCCTGGGCGAACAGCCAGGTTTTACAAACTCGCCAGAATGTTCAAAGGCTCGGGGCCAGGCGAGTTTCCTCCGGGAGGGAATTCCAAAGGCGCGGCGCGGCTACCAAAAATGCCCTCTCCATTGTGGCCCCCGGCTTAACACGGGGGACCTCCAAGAAGGCACCCCCAGCAGACCAAAGGAGTCACGCTGGGGCGCGGAGAGCGAGGCAATCCCTGAGGTATGAGGGGTCAAGACCGTGAAGGGCCTTATAGATCAACACCAATACCTTGAACCTGGCTCGGCACACTATTGGCAACCAGTGCAGAGCCCAGAGCACAAGCGTTATGCAGTCCCGGCAACCCGTCCACAAGAGGAGGAGAGCTGCCGCATTTCTGCACTAGCTGCAGCCTCCGAACCAGGAACAAGGACAGCCCCGCGTAGAGTGCATTGCAGTAGTCCAGCCTCGAGGTAACGAAGGCATGGATGAGAGAGGCCATGTCTGGACCAGAGACATACAGACGCAACCTCCACACCAGATACAACTGGCGGAAGGCAGTCTTCACCACCCCCTCTACCTGCTGCTCCAGGCGGAGATCCATGTCCAGCACCACCTGTTGCTCTACATGTTGTCCAGCACCACTCCAGACCTGTTGAGCTACAGGAGGGCGAACCCCCCCAATCAGGGGGGCCGACACCTCCCTCGCTCTCCCCACCACCATCACCTCCATCTTATCAGGGTTGAGCTTCAATTTGCTCTGCCACATCCACTCCACCACAGTCTCCAAACACTGGGACAGCAATGAGACAGCAGGGTCTGGGTCAGCTGAAAAAGAGAGGTACAGATGAGTGTCATCAGCATATTGGTGACAATTCACCCCGAACCCTCTCACGATCTCCCCCAAGGGCTGCATATAAACATTAAATAATAATGGAGACAGAATAGAACCCTGAGGAATGCCACAGGACAAGGAGCGGGGGCTAGATTTTTCAGCTCCTGACACTACCCGTTGGTTTCTTCCCGAGAGGAATGAGTGGAACCATTCAAGAATGGTCCCGTCCAGCCCCCCCCCAGGTCACGCAGCCATCTCAACAACAGCCCATGGTCCATGGTGTCAAAAGCAGCCAAGAGATCTAGCAGGACAAGAAATGTCAAGCGTCCTGCATCCATCTCTCGGAGGAGATCGTCGACCAACGCCACCAATGGCGTCGCAGTGCCATAGCCAAGGCAGAACCCAGATTGAAAAGGGCCTAGGAAACCAATTCTGTCTAGATGCATCTGGAACTGGATCGCCACCGACCATTCAATAACCTTCCCCCAAAACGGAAGGTTGGAGACTGGTCGGTAGCTGGCAAGTGCGTCCACATCCAATGATGGTTTCTTCAGCACGGGGCACACCACAGCCTCCTTGAAGCTGGGTGACAACCTCCCCTGCTGCAGGGATGCATTACCCACCCTCACCAGCACTGTCCCCAACATCTCCCTGGAGGCTTTCACCAACCAGGACGGGCATGGATCAAGTTTACAACAGATGGCTCTCACAGACCCCAAGACATCCACCGCATCGGCCAGCATCACTTCCTGAAACTCCCCCCACAAAGATGGACCATACGGGGCCTCCATCACCTCGCACTCTCTACCTACTGTCTCTAATCCAGCATCAAAGTCACTCTGAATCTGAGCAATCTTGTCTGCGAAGTAGCTGACAAACTCCTCACAGCGGGCCTGGGACAAGTTCCAGTCCAGGTGGAGGAAGGCCGGACTAACCAGTCCCCACACCACCCGAAACAGCTCCGCTGGGCGTGACTTCGCAGACGCTATGAGGACAGCAAGGAACTCCTTCCTTGCTGTCCTCACAGCCTCAACATAGGACCGCAAATGGGCCCTATGGAGAAGTCGGTCGGAGTCAGACTGAGTCCAACGCCAGCATCGCTCCAGCCTCCTGCCTGCTTGCTTCATCCCCCGCAGCCCCTCAGTAAACCAAGGGGCCCTGCGGTGACAAGACAGAGGCAGAGGGCATCTCGGAGCCACCCTGTCAATGGCCTCCTCCAGCAAGCTGTTCCAACGCTGGACTAGCTCATCAACAGAGTGACCGTCCTGGTCCAAGGTTAACTCCCTCAGGACCTCTTGGAACTGCTGGGGTTCCATCAGCCTCTGAGGGCAGACTATCCTAACTGGCCCCTTCCCCCTCTGGAGGGGGTGCGCTGAGAGACTGGCCTGAAGGAGATAATGGTCCGTCCATGACAAGGGCACAGCTCTAACCTCCTCTACAACTGGACCCCCCCGCCTCAAGGCCAGAATCAAAGATCAGGTCAAGGATATGCCCCCCCGCCCCCATGTGTGTCAGGTAGGTGACCTCCTGGGACAAATTCATGGTTGCCATGACAGCCATGAATTCTCGCTCCGCCCAAACAAGGCCGGCATTGGCATGAATGTTGAAGTTCCCCAGGACCAAAGTCCTGGAGGAGCCCAACACCACCTCCAAGGCCAGCTCTGCTAGAGTGGTAAGGGATGCTGCTGGACAGGAAGGGGCCCGGTATACCAGCGGCACCCCTAGCTTGTCCTCAGCCAAATCACACACCACATGGAGGCCCTCAATACCTAAAATCTCCCGAACTGGATATCTCCTAACAGGCCAGTCCTCTCTAAAAATAAGTGCTACACCCCCTCCCCAGCCCCCTCACCCCCTCTGCAAATTACATTTGCAGAGTCGCTCAGCCAGCAGGATCCCCCTATGCCTGCCCTCAGTCACGGCAGAAGGAAAACAGTTCAATCTGGCTAGGAGAAAGAACCTCCTATTTAATGGGGAAAGTCCACAATCCAGGTATGCCTTAGGACAATCATTGGGGCAGGCAAATAAGCTATACAAGCCCAGAGCCCTGCACTCCTTCAGGGCTGCCCATTGTTCCTGGCGTCCAATATCAGAAAGCCTCTGGGCCACCAAGTTTTTTGCAGCTTTGAAACCAAGAGGGACAAGGGCCTCGGGTGAGAAACCTAATTGTTTTAGTTTCATTTCCACAGCCATTAACCAGCTACTGGGCACCTTATCAGTAACCACCAGCTGGAATAAGGGGGCTGCCAGATTAAAGTATAGCCTTAGCCAGTGATTCAAAGCTCCCTTCCAAATCCTCTTCTGGAGAGGTATCATACCACACTCCATATAAATGGCCACTACTGCTCCCAGGAGGGGCTGTGAACAGGACCTGCAAAAAACTTGGCTGCAATTTCTCAAGGCTCATAAGTTTTACCAGGACCCAAAAGTGAGCACCATAAAGGATTTGTGGTACACATTTATGCACAAAAAAATTAATTGCAGGAGTTATCAACCTACCACCACCACCCCCAGAGCAAAAGAAAGATAGAAGGGTTTTGTTTAGTTTCCTAGCCCTTTCCGTGGCAGCTAAATGTTGCAGAGCCCAACCCCCAGTGCCTTGAAACAAAAGTCCAAGGTATTTATAGGCCCTAATTTGCTCTATTTCCCCCTCCCCTCAATAAACCACCTATGACCCAATTTTCTACCCGTAAAAAACAATACTTTCGTTTTGGCATAATTAATCTCTACAGCATTGACCTGGCAGTATTTTCCAAAAAAAAACAAAGATCGCCTTAAGTCTATCTGTGTATGCGAAAGAAGCACCGTATCATCAGCGTACTGTAAACAAGAGACATGAGTATCACTAACCACAGGAGAATGGCACTTCCCGGGGGGAAGATCCTTATTCAGATCATTTAAGTACAAATTGAAAAGGGTGGGAGCCAGGATACAACCCTGCTTGATCCCCCCTTTGTTCTTGATTTTATTAGACAATACCCCCTCTTGATTTATTGTAACTCGAATGTATTTGTATGTAAACCAATTATCAGGTGTAACAATCTCCTGTCAATATTAAAGGCCAAGAGCTTGGCCCAGAGGTGCTTCCGAGGAACCAGGTCAACAGCAGCTCGAAGGTCCACAAATGCCACATACAATGCTTTTCCTACACTAGCAAATTTCTGTATCAGAAAAGCAAGGAGAAAGCAGTGGTCCATTGTGGACCTTCCTTCTCTAAACCCAATTTGTTCATTTACCATAAGGGCCTGGGACTCCAACCAGCTCTTCAATTTAAGGAGAAGAAACTTCGCATAGAGTTTGCCAATAATACTTAAAAGGCTTATGGGTCTAAAGTTCTTAGGGTCATTACAGGCACCCTTCTTTAGAATAGGGACCACAACAGCCTCGCCCCATTTGGCCTGGATAGTCCCCGAAGCATTTATTCCTGTAAACAGAGCTGCCAACGTTGGGGCCCACCAATCTACTCTTTAAGAATTCAGCAGGGAGAAAGTCAGGTCTGGGTGCCTTACCAGAATTTATGGATGCAATCAGATCCTCAGTTTCACCTGGTGTAACTGGGTCCCATTGAGATAGCATAGGCTGCGCAACCAACTTCCCTCCCTCCCCACTGGGAGATGCATAGAAGGCGGCAAAATGTGCCTCCCACTCCTTAGATGGAACCTGGGCGCGCCCAAAATTAAAGTTCTTTCCTATTCCTCTGACCAATTTCCAGAACCTCTGGGTATTTGGGTCTCCCGAGGCCCTGTCAAGCTGTTCCCACTGTAGTGAATTAGAGATTGTTACACCTCATAATTGGTTTACATACAAATACATTCGAGTTAGAATAAATCAAGAGGGGGTATTGTCTAATAAATCAAGACCGAAAGGGGGGTCAAGCAGAGTTGTATCCTGGCTCCCACCCTTTTCAATCCCTCTACTGTATCCCCTTGGTTTGATAAAGACTGCTGTGAGGTACGATCTAGGTTGCACCAATTATACCGACATTATAGAGTGAATAATGCAAACACTCTGAGGGAAGGTTTGGTGGATATGAGGCACAAATATAGAGATCTTCTTAGGGTTAAAAGAGATCTCCATTTTAGGCAGGTGTGGTGTTGTGAATTGGAACTGTTCCACCCAGCCACATTCCAGTAGATAACATTTACAGAGCTAGTCTGATTGTTTTTTGGGAATCAATCCAACTTAGTTTTTTCCTATGACTTCCGCATCAGCACTGATGTCCCCCACCAAAGGCAAACAATTGGGATCAGCACAAACTGCCGGACCTTCAAAATCAGACCCAACACCACTCACTCTTCCCTCAAACTCCAAAGACTGAGAGTCCCTAAAAAGGGGGATGGAATTGAATTGATTGAGTGATGGGCGGTTTATTCTCACCCCCTAGCCTTCATACTCCCCTTGTGGGGTCCCACCTCATCTTCCCTCCTGTTTAATACACTCACTGGCCAAGATCATTCGGGCAATATGGAGCAAGGTGCCAGCAGGATGCCAATGACACCCAACTCATTTTTTCATCTGATCCAAGTCCTATGGTCTTGGTGAGTATCTAATGCCTGGCTGTTGTTGGGACTAGATGTGGACAAGCTAAGTGAGACTGAAGGTTGGCTGGCCCTGTGACATCTCCATTTGTGACCCTTTCTTTCAGCATCATATCTAGCTACTTTCATCCATGCCTTCATAACCTTGAAGCTAGACTACTTTGGTGCACTGTAAATGGGGCTGACCTTGAAGACTGTTTGGAAGCTGAAGTTGGAGCAAAATATGATGGCCTGCTTTCTGATGGACTGAGGTTATTGGGAACACATTGCACCTGTCTTTCAAAATCTGCATTGGCATATTTTTCCAGGAATAATTCAAGGTGCTGGTTTGACCTAAATGGCCTGAGTTCCACATACCTGAATGACTGCTTCCTTTCTTATATTCCATAGCAATTCTCGAGGACCACAAGAAATATCTTCTTGCAAGTATTTTCACGGCACTAAGTCTGTACAAGGGCACTCAGAATAGGGATGTGCAAACAGAACAGAGTTCGGATGTTGGGACTGAAAACTTAGTTCGGGTTCATGGGTTCAGTCCCGCAGAGTTTGGACACACACACCCCTGAACATTCAGCAAGTACGACTGCCTGGAGACTTGGGGCACTCTAGGGGGACCCATGGGGGCATGGCAGGCCATTGGAGACAGAGCAGCAGCAAAGACTGGGAAGGCTTGGGGCTTGGCACCCCAGGATGCCTGGGTAGGCAGGCTCAGTGCTTGACCCCTGGGGGTGCCTGTGGCACCATGGCTGGGCATCTAAGACCCAGAAGCAGTGGCTCCAGCAGAGGCCAGGAAGGCTTGAGGCTTGGCACCCATCCTTGGATGGGCATTGCAGGCTGGCTGGCGTCGGTGGAGCAGTGGCAGAGGCCCAGCCAGGGCTTGGTGGCTGGCACCCCTACTTGTCTGGGCATTGCAGGCTTCTATGCTACTCGCTGAATCTCTCTTCTGAAAATTGGTCAAGCCTTGTCCATTGGTGAATCATGTGGCCACCCAGTAGCAGACACTGGATTTCCAGGGCACAGTACCCATGGCACAGCAGAGGAATCAGCAGTGGAGATTTGATTGCCAGGACACAGTACTCGTGGCACCACAGAGGCAATGTTCAGGAGCAGCAGCAATGAAGATTCGATTGCAGGGCACAGTACCCATGGCACAGAAGAGGCAGCAGAAGCAGCAGCAGTGGACATTAGATTGCCAGGACACAGTACCTGTGGCACCACAGAGGTGACATTCAGCAGCAGCAGGAATAAACAGTGGACATTTGATTTCAGGGAACAGTAACCGTGGCACAGTAGAGGCAGCAGAAATGCAACAGTGGACATTCAATTGCCGGGGCACATTACCTGTGACACAGCAGAGGTGACATTCAGCAGCAGCAGCAGACATTGGATTACCAGGGCACAGAACCCATGGCACAGCAGAGGCAGCAGTGGAAGTAGCAGCAGACATTGGATTGCCCAGGCACAGAACCCATGCTACATCAGAGGAAGCAGCAGCAGCAGCAGCAGACATTGGATTACCCGATAGCAAAACCCATGGCGCAGCAGAGGCAGCATTGGCAGCAGCAGCAGACATTGGATTGCACTTCATCCAATTGATCCTATATAATTTTTCTTAAAGCAGGTGAAGATTTATAATGCATTCAGGCTATGGGATCAATGTGGCCAGTCTCCTGTTTTAATTAGTTCTCATTTTTCTGATTTCTGTACACTTCCCGATTCAGCTTGAATGTTAATTCTCTAGCTGTTCAAGGAATCAATTTTGATATGAGATTCTAATCTGTGATTGCCGTTGCGCAGCAGAGGCGTCATTCAGCAGCAGCAGACATTGGCTGGCCAGGGCTTGGTGGCTGGCACCCCTACTTGGCTCTGCGTTGCAGGCTGGCATCATACTCAACCAATTTCAAGAAGCTCAGCTGTGGTCAAGCCTTGCCTGGTGGCAAATCTCATAGACACCCAGCCCCGCCCACCGGTGCACTCATCCAAGCTATGCCCATCTACAAGAGTGAGGAGCAAATGGCTGATGTGCAGTACCCAGCAGTGGCAGAAGACATTGGATTGCCAGGGCACAGGAACTGCAGCTCGCACCCATCATTTGCCGGGCATTGCAGGCTGGCTGGCATCAGTGGAGCAGTGACAGAGGCCTGGCCAAGGGTTGGGGGCTGACACCCCTACTTGGCCGGGGATTGCAGGCTTGCATCATACTTGACTGATCTCAAGAAGCTCTACTGAAAATTGGTCAAGCCTTGCCCAGTGGTGAATGACGTGGCCACCCAGTAGCAGACACTGGATTGCCGGGGCACAGTAACCATGGCACAGCAGAGGCAGCAAAAGCAGCAGCAGAGATTCAATTGCTGGGGCACAGTACCCACGGCATCGCAGAGGCAGCAGCAGCACAAATTGGATTTCCAGGGCACAGAACCTGTGGCTCAGCAGAGGTAGCAGAGGCAGCAGCAGCAGTGCAAATTGGATTGCCAGGGCACGGAACCCATGGCACAGCAGAGGCAGCAATGGCAGCAGTGGCAGACATTGGATTGCACGGGCACAGTACCCGTGGCACAGCATCAGCAGCATATATTGGATAGCCAAGGCACAGAGCCTTTGGCACTTCAGAGATGGCAGCAGCAGGATTTGCCTGTGCGCAGCACCCATGGAGCCAGGATGGTAGGATTTGCCAGGGAATGGCTCCCATACAGCAGCAGATAGAAGCAGCAGGATTGCGTGGGCACATTTGGATTTGCCAGTGCAGAGCACCCACGGACCAGCAGACAGCAGCAGCGGGATTACCAGACCAGTGGGGCACATCACCCAGGGTTGCCAGGGCAGGCAGACAGGCACTTGGCATGAGACGCAGGCAGGCTGGGGCAGTGCTTTAGTTTTTCCCTCAGAGCGGGTGGACAGGCACTTTGGCATGAGCATGGGAAGGCAGACTGAGACAGGGTTTGATCTAGGCCACCTGGGCAGGCGGGCAGACAGGCAGCGTGGCATGAGCATGGGAAGGCTGGCTGAGGCAGGCTTTGATCTAGGCCACCTGGGTGGGTGTGAAGACAGGCAGTGTGGCATGAGCAGTGGAAGGCTTTAATCATGGCAAACAGTGCAGGCAGACTGGCATCTTGATATGAGCAGCGGAAGGCAGGATTCGAGCTTGGCAACCAGGTTGGGTAGACAGGCATCATGGCATGAGAAGCAGTAGGAAAGGCAGGCTGCGACTTTGGCAGGGCACTCAGATAGTCTGACAAAGACTGTGCAGTGAGAAGAGCCAGTCAGATAGGCGGGCCAAGATCATCTAGCCAGAGGCCAGCTGGCAGGCTTACAGCTTCCCAATGCCACCCGGCGTCATGAGGTCAGTCAGATAGGCTGGCAAAGGCTGTCTAGTGAGAGAGAGAGAGAGGCAGGGTGGGTGACGGGCATTGGGAGGGAGGGACAGCACCTCAGCAGCAGCAGCCCAGATTGAGGAGGAGTCCCGTCCCAAGACTGCCCCTGACATGGGATGGTGTGTGCCACTGCACCATCAATCCATGTCCAGGGGCAGCTCAGGGAATCCCAGCAGCAGAAGATTCACCTTGATGAAAAGCAACTGCTCCACCAACTTGGCTCCCAGTCTCAGATGGTGCGGCAAGCAAATGTCCCCTGCCATAGGGAACACCCGCTCGCTGGAGACACTCATTGGTGGGCAGGACAATAGACCCTTGGCCACTTTGGACAGGGTCGGCCACACGTTGGTCTTGTCGGCCCAGTAGGCCAAGGGATTGCTGCTGGGATTGATACACAACTCCTCCTCCAGGTAGCTCTCCACTGCTGCTGAGGCACTGTCGTACTCCCTCACATAACTGTCCTTTGGCACTATCTCCACCACTGCCCTCAGCCATGCCGCCGCCGCTGCCAGGGCTGGAGGCAGGGTTGGAGGCAGGGATAGACCCTGCCGGATGAAAGGGGTGGCTGCTCCCGCTCCCACCATCCCCAGGGGCATCCTGCTGCTGCTGCCGTGCACTCTCAAGAGCCCGCTTTGCCTGCCGGACCCTCTCCACCAGGTCACCCTTCCAGTGGCCATAGAGCGGTGTCTGGCGTGCCATGCTGCCCTTGACCCTGGGGTCCAGTATGGTTGCCAAGACATATTCCTCCCACTGCAGGAGCTCATCGAACAGCACCTTCAGCCCTCGCACCAGGGCAACCACCTCACCCACCAGCTTCTTGCCCTGTGGGCCACAATCCTGCCCCTGGAGAATTTTGTCCAGCCTCCTGAGGAGACTCTTGACCAGAGGGTTCACCAGGCTGATGGTGGTCGTGGAGGAGCTGATGGTCTCCATCACGACCAGGAACAGTCTCAGAATGAAGACAATGTGAGCCAAAATCTCCCATTCCACCCAATTGTACCCCGGAGGTGCCCTGCTGTCCATCACCAGTTGAACCTGATGCAAGGCGGCTTTCTGCTCAAGCATCAGCAATGGCAAATTCCACTGGGTGGAAACATCCTGCACCAGCTGGTGCACTGGGGAGCCTTGCTCTGCCTGCATTGCCTGGAGTAGGTCGCTGCCCTTCACACTCCGGTTAAAGAAACCGGCCAGCTTCCTCCCCCACTTGATCAGGGAGCTAAGGGTGCCTGCCCCAATCCCCTTCTCCCCCAAGCCCAGAGCATCCCTGACCACCAGGTGAAGGGTGTGTGCGGCGCAAGGGTGTTAGGGTAGGGGGGGGTATAGAGAGAGATGGGGAAGATAGGGAGGGAGGTAAGGGGATTACATCCTAGGCACCTTCCCCATGCTTGTGTGATACCACGTGGTTGGTAATTCCCTCAGGGTCTTAGATGGACTTTCCCTCAACACGTGAGGGCAACCCAAATCATCATTGGGAAGGAGAGGGAGAAGATGCCCAGGAGCTAGGAGGGAATCTGAACCACTCAGGGCAGACCCACGCGCCTTTCTTGCGGGTCACAGGGCACCGCGGTAGGATAGGTGGAGGGCGGGGGTCCCAGGTTCTAACGATAGGGGAGTGAGCGGGGGTAAGGAAGGGAAAAGGGAAGGGGAGGGGCAGAGGGGAGGGCTAGCACTCTGGACCAACGGGGGGAAGGGCACGTCAAAGGGGCAAGAACGTGGGGTGTGAAGGAAAGGTTCACAAAGGGAAGTAGGTACTTATGCACAGCAAGGGTAAGGCCCCACACGCACTCGAGGAAGGGAAAAGGGGGCAAGAAGCACAGAAACAGTCATAATTCCAAGGACAGAAGGTAGAGCAAGGGCCAGTCTCTCAAATTACCACCAGCGGGGAGCTGCAGCCCCGCCAGTCTTTTTATCTCCGCCTGCTCAGCGCAGCAATCAGGGCCGGCTGCAGAGCTCCTCCCCACACTGCGTCGGGGCGGGGCCATCGCCTGAGACACCACCAGGTAATCCCCCGCCAGGGGTGAAAGCCCCAATGGACCCAAGACCCGCCCAGGTGAGGGGGGGATCAGAGGGCCCGCTGCTGCAGGGGTGGTGCTGGACCTGCCACTTTATTGTTGCCTGCAGCTGGTGTCCCACCCATGTGGGGCCCCTTGTGCTGTACCAGGGCTTGCCGGTCTCGGGTTTGCTTATGTGACCCACAGTGTGGCATGACAAAGGGATACTGGTGAAGCCCCCCTGGCAGACTGCCCTCAATATGTTTTCCGCGTTGTCCATCACCACGCACCCCTTGGTGTAGGGTGCACCTGGCTTGACCCATGCCCTCACCATGGCGGTCAGGACTGCCTTGATGTTCCGAGATGTGTGGGGGCCGTCCATTACTTCCACCTGAAGCAGGGCCCACATATACCCTCCTTNCGAGATGTGTGGGGGCCGTCCATTACTTCCACCTGAAGCAGGGCCCACATATACCCTCCTTCGGGACCCCTCCTGCCACTCCCAAATGCTGCCTCTCTGGGTCCTGCCACCAGTACTTCATCATTGCCAGGTAAGCATGCTGTGCATTTGACCACAGGTGGCACCCCCAGCCCCTTCCAGCTGCTCCCTCACCTGCTCCTTTAAAGCCCAGTACAAGGCTAGCACCACCTGCCGACTCAGGATGGTGCATGAGGGCAGCTTAAACTGGGGGGCCAGGAAGCCAATCAGGTGCCTAAACCCCATGTCCATGACAACCAAGAAGGGCTGATCATTTCCCCCAACATGCGCATGGCTTTCAATTGAAAACCATGCCACCCTCCATGTCCTGCAGCTGCCAATGGACTTGGCAGCTGCCCCCACCTCAGCTCCTCCATGGTGCACTAAAGCTGCTGCTACTGCTGTCCCCCCCAAAGCAATACCGCTCCTGCTGCTATAGGTAGCTGCTCAAGAACGTTTGCCCGTTGATGGAGGCGGACGACTGGCCACTGCAGTTGGGAACCCGCTGGCGTCCACTGCCCCTGCGTGCCCACTTAGCAGCACAGCGCTGTGGCATCGCTTCAGGTGCCTCGCCATGGCAGTTGCAAGGTTGGTGAGCACCTGCCCATGCTTCACCACCTTCTGGCACAAAGTGCACTGCACCTCCCTGGGATCATCCATCCACACCAACTTAAAATGCACCCAGACGGAGGATTTCTTGACCCCTCCTGCCTTCTGACACGCACCGGGTGACACACCACTGACAGCACTGATGGGAGGGGCAGAACATGGTGACGACACAGCTCTTGGAGGGACAGCCATCATCTCAGCACCAGACATCTCCTCTGCAGGACTAACGTCTGCCTCGCTGTCCCCAATTTGAGATACGTCCCACAAAGACTCAGCCCAGGGCAAAGCTCCAGCACCACCCTTGCCTCCAGCGGGGAAGTCCACAGCTCCACCGGGCAACCCCAAAGCTTCCCCGGACAGGGAAACACCACTGCCGTCACTGTCGGCGCCCCTACTGTGGGGACTGGAGGGGAATAGAGAGGGTACACAGAGCGGGAGCGGCCAGGAGGGTGGACCCACACACACTTTATCTAGGAACGCAGCGAGGCACCGTGGGGAAAACACGCCCTCAGGGTGGAATAGGGCTAACAGGATAAGTAGTCCCCAGCCTGACTCATCATAGGGCATCTGGGTATCGCATGCCTCAATTGCTGCGTTCGCCACACACACACGGGGAGCAGGAGGGGACAGGGGAAAGGACTGGGAGAGGGGAGTGAGGTTGGTGGGGGGCGGGGGTGCAGCAACCCTAGGGGGGCAGGAAGGTTGGATAGGGCTCTTGTTCCATGGAGGGACCCAGGCGATAGTGCTCCCCTGACCCCAGAAGGACTGCAACCTTACCTCCAAGTTCTCCTTAACACACCACTCACCCACGCACACTGCACTCACTCTACTCAGCCACACTGCTTTCTCCGTTCAGTCACAAGATCCAGGCACTAGGCACAAAAGAGGGGGGGGCCAGTCTCACGGGCACAAGGCTCGATCACCAGCAGTGTGGCTAGCCCTGCATCGGGCTTTTATTTCCCTGCTGAGGGCGTTGCTGGAGCCGCGCTGAGCGGCGTAACGGCGGGGGCGGGGCCACTTCCGGCAGGGAGTTCTGTTTGGCCCCGCCCCCTGGGGCCTGGCCGAGGAGTGGCGGCGTTTCTTCCTGTGGCCTGACAGGCAGAGGCCTGTCAGGAGGCTCAGCTGAGACTGCTGCAGGTTGGTCCCCGCATGAGTCTGTGGCGAGGTTGCTTGGAGGCGTGGCTGGCGGGGCGGGGGCCCCCGCCTGAACTGCGGGTGGCCGCGGGGTGCCTGGGGGTGGGGTTTCGTGGCCCTTAGTCCTCACACCTACGAGGAACACATGTACCAGCCACACCCCCATGCCTCCGTATTGCACCAGGGGGCAGGACTGCCAAGCCACGGTGTGCACAGGCCACACCCACAGCCTCAATCTTGGCACTTTGATGCTCAGAGTGTCTGTGCCACCACCCTGTCAGCGGGGATAAAAGCAGCGCCCCACCACAGGCACAACACTGGTGATCAGTGTTGCAACGTCTGTGAGACCAGCCCCCCCCCCCTTTGCCTGTGTAGCTTGTGCTTCTACTGTGCCTGTGGATGGAGTGTGTGTGCGAGACTGTGTTGGAGTGACTGGACTACCCGTGTGGAGTGAGTGTTTAGGGGTGAGAGGATTAACAAGCTGGTAAGTCTGCAACCCTGGTATTGCTTTAGTGTTACACTATCCCTGTGACCCTACTGGTAGCGAAAGCCCTATCCTGCTCCCCCCCTCCCGGGGCTTGGCACTAGTCCCTCTCCTCACCTCTCCCACTTCCTTCCCAACCCCTCACCCTGTGTGCGTGTCACGGTGGCTCTTCCAAGGTGTGTGCTTATCCCCGAATATCCTGTGATGATGTAGGCTGTGGCTTATTAGTCTGGCAGCCCTATATTTATTTATTTATTGTATTTATTTATTTAAAATTGATATCCCACCCCTCCTGCCCAAAGGGCAGCCTGGGGTGGTGAACAACATTCATTAAAATAATATAAAAACTTTAAAACAATTTAAAATACAGTATGTGGGGGAAAGCCCCCATCCCACCCCTCGCCAAAAGCCTGATGGAACAGTCAGGTCTTACATACAAGCCGAAACAACAGGAGAGTGGGAGCCAGCCAAGCCTCCTCCAAGAGCAAATTCCACAACACAGGGGCGACCACATAAAAAAGATCTAACATTGGTGGCCACCCGCCTCAGCCAGGGAACCTCCAAAAAGGCTCCCACGGATGATCTCAAGGGTCGCACGGGCACATGGCGAGTGAGGCGGTCCTGCAGATAAGCAGGGCCCAGGCCGTGAAGGGCTTTAAAGGTTAAAACCAGCACCTTGAACCTGGCCTGCTGCTTTATAGGCAGCCAGTGCAGAGCCCAGAGCACTGGCGTCATGTGCTTCCTGCAACCCGCCCCCATCAGGAGACGGGCTACGGCATTCTGCACCAGCTGCAGCATCCAGACGAGCTTCTCGGGCAGTCCCACATAGAGCACGTTGCAGTAATCCAGCCTCGAGGTGATAAAGGCATGGATGACAGTGGCGAGGTTGGAGTCTGAGAGATACGGTCGAAGCCACCAGACAAGATGTAACTGCCGAAATGCACTCCCTGCCATGGCCACAACCTGAGATCCCAAGCTGAGCCACAAATCAAGGAGCACACCCAGACTCTGCACTTGAGACACCATGGGGGGGTGAACCCCCCCAACAAGAGGAGATTCAACCACCCCCAGGC
>QEPC01002063.1:1206038-1218206 GCA_003113815.1 Sphenodon punctatus | reverse complement strand
CTGTGATTGAAAGCACTTCAAATCTATTGGTGAGTATGGGAAATAATTTTGATTAATTTTACTTTTCCTAATTATATTGCGCCAGGTTGCCCATGTACCTCATGCGAAGGGTTGGTTTTTCCATTTCTTTTTATTTGGGGAATCTTCATCTAGTATTATGTTTTTCAGCTTGCATGTGGTCAAAACATATTGTTCTATTTCTGCCCATTTTATTTCTTTTGATTGATAGTACCAGTTATTTAGCGCTCCTAGTATTGCAGCCCTATGATAGAGCCGCAGGTCCGGGAAGTTTATGCCTCCTTTGTCTTTAGTCCTCATTAATGTTTGTTTGCTGACTCTTGGTTTGTTTCCTTTCCATATTATTTCTTTAATTAATTTATCACATTCTGTAAAGAATTGATCTAGTAATTGGATAGGTAATGCCATCATTTTATATAAGATTTGGGGCAATAGTATCATTTTAAATAAGTTTATTCTTCCTAACCATGTGCAGGGTAAATCTTTCCATTCTGCAGTTTCTCTGCTTAATTGTTGTGGGAGTTTTGCAAAGTTTTCTTTGTAAATTTGGTTTAATTGCTTTGGTAATTTCACTCCTAAATATTGAACGGCCTTCTCTTCCTCAGGGTAGAGAAGGATTGCTTTTATCTCTTGTTGTTGTGATTCAGTTTGGCCATATATCAAGGCGTATGACTTACTTTAATTGATTTTATATCCCGAGATATCTCCAAATTCTTGTATTAATTTTAATAAATGGGGAGTGGATGCTACTGGGTCGCCTATGAATAATACTGCATCATCAGCAAACATTGTAATCTTACGTTCTGTTTTGTTAATCTGAATTCCTTTAATCTTTGTTTCTTGCCTAATTGCTATTGCTAATACTTCTAGTGTCAAATTGAATAATAGGGGTGACAGTGGGCATCCCTGTCTTGTTCCTCTGCCTAATTGAAATGATTGGGAGTGTCCATTGTTTATTATAAGTTTAGATTTTGGTTCTTTATAAATTGCTTTAACCCAATCGAGAAAGGGCCCCTCAAAACCCATTTTTGACATTATGCATTCCAGACATTTTATTTCAGTCCTATCAAAGGCTTTCTCCGCATCCAGCATAATTATTGCTGCTTTTTCTGGAGTTTTATGAAGATGGTACATTATATTCGTTACTCTGCGAATATTATCTGGTCCTTGTCTCGTGGGTATAAATCCTACTTGGTCTGGGTCTATTAGTTCTCTGATGATTGCTGATAGCCTATTCGCTAATATTTTTGAAAAAAAATTAAAGTTCACATTCAATAATGATATGGGTCTGTAGTTTTCATATTTATCATTAGGTCTGCCTATTTTGGGAATGAGTGTGATATGTGCTTCATAAAAAGATTGGGGTAGTTTACCAGTTTTTAATATTTCGTTGTAAGTGTTTGTTAGTTCCGGGCTCACTAGTGCTGCTGTTTTTTTATAAAATTCCACGGGGAATCCATCAGGCCCTGCTGCTTTATTGTTTGTCAAGTTCTTGATTACGCTTATAATTTCTTTTGTCTGAATGGGGTTATTTAAATATTTGATTTGATCAATGTTTAATTTGGGTAACTTGTATTTATTTAAAAATTCTGTTATTTTTTTAGGGTCTGGATTTGATGAGTACAGTGCCTGATAGAACTTGAAGAATTCCCGCTGGATATCCTCATCTTTGCATATTTTAGTATTGCCATCCATCTGAAGTTGGCTATATGGGACTTTTTGTTTCTCCTTTTAACTAATCTTGCCAGTGTTTTTCCTGGTTTATTGCTATGTGCAAAATAAAATCCTTTAATTTGTTTCAATTGTGCTGTGGTTTTTTCTATTTCTTTTAGATTGATTTGTTCTTTAATTTCTATAATTTTTTTTGCTCTCTGTTTCGTGGGGTTAATTTTGTTGATTGTTTCTATTGCCTTTAGTTCTCGTTGCAGTTCCTTCAGATATTCCCTGTTTTGTTTACATAATTTTGATTTTAATGCTATTAATTTCCCCCTGATTACCGCTTTTGCGGCTTCCCACATTGTGGCTTGTGAGTCAGCACTACCCTCATTGAGTTCAAAATAACTCTTAAGGGCTTCTTGGGTCTGTTCTAAGAAAAAAATATTTTTTAACCAGCCCCTGGACAGTTGCCATGTATTGTTTCATGTGGTTTTTGGTGTATCTGCCCATTGTATTTCTGTAACTACTGAGTCGTGGTCTGAGATAGCATTGGTTTTGATTGTACATGTTTTACATTTTTGTATATCTGTTTTACTCATAAGGGAGTAATCAATTCTTGTGTATGTATTATGTACTGTGGAATAAAAGGTATAGTCTCTTTCTGTTTGGTTTAAGTGTCTCCATATATCTGTTAATCCATTTACACTCAGCAAGCTTTCCAGGTTCATTGCCATTTTCCAGGTGGTTTATTTTTAAAGTGATCTTTTTCTGACCAGCTCGCATTTAGGTCACCTTGTATTATTAAAGTACCCTTTGTATATTTTTCTATTATTGGTAGTATTTTTCTGATAAATTCATATACTCCCTCATTTGGTGCGTACATGTTGACCAATGTCATAATCTTGCACTCTAGTTCACCAACTAAAATTAGCAATCTGCCTTGTTCATCCTTATATTTTTTCTCTAAATTAAATGCCTTATTTGCCCTTATCCCTATTAGGACCCCAGCTTTTTTCTTCAATTGGTTGCAAGCCTGATAGATTTCTCCAAAATATTTGTTTTTAAATCTCGAGCTATCTTTTTCTTTAAAGTGTGTCTCTTGTAAGAAGCACACATCTGCCCCTATTTCTTTGATCTCTTTCATTCTTCTTCTTCTTTTTATAACTTCATTCAGTCCCTTTACATTCAGGGACATCACTTTTATAGTTTCTACCATGTTTTTCTATTTTGTTTTTCCACTTTGAGCACCTTTTCCCCTCCTTTCTGTTGATTTATTGGTTTCTCCTGAACCTTTTTGTTGTTGAACCAACTATATACATTAATATAATCCAAATTAACCATTATCCTAGGGAGAACTGTATCTCTGCATTTACTCCATTCCTAGCACATTGCCTGTAATTCTCCACTCAGCTCCTCTCCCTCCCCTCTGCCTTTTCCTGGGCTTTTCAGCCCTTCCAATGCTAGCCACTTTCTTCTATTTCAACCTCTTATATCTTATTCTTAGACTTAAACCTTATATTCAAACCAACTCCTTATAGTTAAATCATACAACTGTTATTGTTAAACAACATATTCAGTAACAATTTCTTAACTCAGGTGTTTTCTTCCTGTTCTCTTCCTTGTTTGTGCAGGAATCCTTCTAGTTCGCTAGGTTCTAAAAATATTTTTCTTTTCCCATTCCAAAGGATGGTCATCCTTGCTGGAAACCACAGTTGTGGTTTTAAGTCTCTTTGGTTTAATTCAGTGAAATATTTGATCCATCTCCTTCTTTTGTTCATAGTTTCCCCTGCATAGTCTGGGAAGAATTTGATTTTTTTCCCCTGGTATTCCAGGGATTTGTTTCCCCTGGCCAGCCTCAAAATTTTTTCCTTTTGTTGGTAGTCCATAAATTTCATGATTATGGCTCTCAGGGGTTCCTTGTCGCTGGGCTTGGGTCTGTTGGCTCTATGAGCTCTTTCTATGTTTGGTTTGTGCAGGTTGGGCTCCCCTGGGAAGGTGGATTCAAGCACTTTCCATATCAAGGATATTGTGTCTCTTGCTTCCCAGTTTTCGGGGATGCCCACCAGCCTTAAATTAGACCTCCTCGCCCTGTTCTCCTGATCCTCACATCTGGTCTCTAAGGCTTTTATTAAGTCCATCATCTTGCTTTGCTGGTCCTGGCTTTTTAATGTGTTATCCTCCAGTGATGAAATTCTAATCTCAGCTGCATTTACTTTTTTGGTCAGGGCTTCAGTCTTTTTCTTATTTTGTATGTCTGATTGCTGCAATTTAATTATTTCAGCCATCTGACTCTCCCTCGCAGCCTCTGCAGCAGCCATGCCTGCTTTTATTTCTGAGAGGATGGAAAAAATCCTATCCTCTCTTTCTGTCTCTGAGCCCCTGCCTTCCGCTCGGGGCTCTTCCCCTGCTGAAGAAGTTGCGGCCGCCATTTTGGCTCCATTTTCAGTTTTTTGGGGAGGGGGGCGTTTTTATTTGGAACAGTTTATCAATCGCGGCAGGCCCAGATTTATTTTCCTGAGCCCCCTTTGATTTTCCTATCGTCCCGTACCTTTTAAGTTGTTTTGGAGTTGGTTTTCTTTTGTTTTTTGAGATTTTCTGTCGGCGCGAGGAGAGGAGCTCAGGAAGCACATCTATGCTGTTTCGCGCATGCGCAGTTCTCGCCCGCCAAATGCCTTTTCAAACAGAAAAGTCTTACACTGCCTCTAGAAGATGCCCAAGCTCAAACAAACTTCTAGGGGAAGGGAGTTCCACAGCACTGGGACAGCAACCGAGAACACCTCCCTGCAATTCCTTGTCATATGAAAAAGACTAAATGATGGTACCTACAGGGAGGCACTCTCGGTCAATCATAGGGGCCACAGTGGGGCATGGAAGGACAGGTGGTCTTTCAGTTATGTGGGGCCCAGACCATTTAGGGCTTAAAATGTCCAAACCAGCACATTGAATTGTGCCTGGAAAGCAATAGGGAGCCAGTGCAGACTTTGGAGCATCAGTGTAATGTACTCCTGGCACCCCACCCCCAAAAGGGGGCAAGCTGCTGCATTCTGTACCAGCTGCAGCCTCCAAAAAGTCATCAAGGGTAGCCTCACGTAGATCGCATTACAGTAATCTAGCCTTGAGGTGATGAAAGCATGGATGACAGTGGCCAGATCCAATTGATAAAGGCCACAGCCTTCTCACCAAATAGAGTTGGTGAAGAGCACTTCTGGCTACCAGCGCAACCTGACAATCCAGGCACAGCAAGGGATCCAAAAGCACTCCAAGGCTGCAAACCTGATTGACCCCACCCACCCACTCTCCAAAATGCAACTTACATTTTCAATAGTTATAAAAGCATAATACATAGAACGTTAAAACAACAATCTTTGTCCCCCCGGTCCCTTAGGGATCAAACATAACCCACCCCCATTCCACCCCAAACCCCCTTCTCTCTCTGAGGGGTTAACACATAGCCCACCCCCTTCCTCCCACCCCAAACCCTCCTCTCTCATTGAGGGGTTGAGGCATAACCCATGACCCATTCTCCCCAAACCCCGTTCTCTCATCAAGAGGTTGGGGCCATAGCCCCTTCACCAGGGGGGTCATGGCACAATCCATGGCTACCCCAATCCCTATGCTCCCCCATTCCCTAAATCTGTAGCACAAGAATAAAACTGACAAAATTCCAGCCCTCCTGCCAGTCAGCCATATAACCCATTCCAACGAGGATTTCTGGCCACGAACAGCCCACCTACAGCCAATACCCTCCCTTTCAAGTTATACCTGTAGAAGAAGGGGCAAGGAGGGAGGTGTTGGCAATCCTCCTTTTCCAGCTAGGCCTGACCCAAATGCACCTCAGCATCAGATCCCAGCAACTACAACCTCCTCTGGTGACCTCAGGGCTCTCCCCTTCAAGTTTTACCTGTAGAAGAAGGGGGCAGGTGTTATCAAATCCTCCTCTGCAGACTAGACCTGGCCCAATTGCACTCCAGCACCAAACCCCAGCAACTACATCCTCCCCTGAATTTTGTACCAGGGTTTTTAAGCCAGGATTTTGTGGGGATTGGGGTTATTTCCCTAGGAAAAGCTGTGTAGAGAAAATTCTTTTTCTCTCCCTCTCTCCCCCCTTAAGAGAATTTGAACTGTTTAAATGAAAATGTAAATAAACATTTGATTATTAAGACTTGTCTTGAAGAAAACCATTTTAAAAGATCACTGTAAGCAGACAACTCTAATGGCATCTGAGAAAGGAAACAGTCTGAGTCGATCATAAATTAATTCAGTGAATGGGGTGATATATGCAGGGATGGGATAGTAAAAGATTCAGTAAGGGGTTAAGAAATCAGGCTTGTAATACAACTATAAAGCACACTGGCTAACTCTGCCTATATTACAAGTATTTTGCAGATGGTATGAGAGAAACTGGATTTCAGAAATAAAGTTCAGAATGAACTACATCCTTCTGGTCTGATCTGCATATTAAAATCCATAAAAATTCACACTGTTTTTCAGCATCATAATACAGACCTCCCTGCCTTTGCACAAATATTTTTTGTTAAAGATGCTACAGTAGGCAGATCAGAATTTCCTTCCATTTCCTCTCCATTTGGCTTAAACCCAAGATAAAAATCACAGCACTGTAGGTCTGGAAGGGACCTCAAGATTCATTAGTCCAACCTGCTGCTCTAAGAAGGATATTCTCCACCAAAAGCATCACAAACTGCTTGTCCAGCCAGGTCTTGAAAAAAACAAGAAAGAATATTCCATTACCTTTCTGGGCAAATTATTCCATTGCCCAACAGTGCTTACAGTTAGTTTTCCCTAATATTTAACCAAAATCAGCTTTCCTGCAATTTAAACCTATTCCCTCTTCTTGGACCGTGGAAAACAAATGTTCATCTTTTTTGTGGCATTCTTTGACAGATTTAAAAGCTGCTGTCATATCTCCACTCCCTTTAGTCTTCTTTCTTCTTGACTAAAAACAAACCCACTTTGTTCACCTTTTCCATATGGCTTGTCTTCCAGCCCCTTTATCATCTCAATTGCTTAGGTACATTAGTTACTTTAATTTAAAAAAAAAAAAAAAAGCTCAAACATAGGGCTGAGTATTATATTGTCATATGCTGCATGACGAAAATGCTATTTCTCAAAGGCCCTTAAACATCATGGAGCCAATCCATGAGTTTAATGCATGTTTGTTTACAATACACTGAAATCCTTGGATGGAAACTGTTATGCAAAGTGCAGAGTATTGCCAATATTAACATGTGAACAAAACTCTTAAAACTGAGTATTTGTAACACAAAAATCAAAATCCTAAAATACAATAACTGAATTCATGATTTAAAAAAACAGTCAAAGATTAGTTATAACAAGCAATTTGCAGTAACATGTACATTATATGTTAAAATATAAACTCTTCATGCTCATTGGTGTATAAAGTTGAATACGCATATTAAAGAGAAATCTTTAACTAGTCTTTACCACACAACCATACTATCAGCAACAAGTACATAGTTAATAAGGTAAGAAGTGCCATACTGGGTCAGACCGACGATCCATTGAGTCCAGCATCCTGTCTCGGACAGTGGCAAATCACAGGGGCCTGGAAGCAGCACCCAACAGGTCACCATGCTATCCTGTCACCGGGATCAGGGGTCCCCCTCTTTCTCTAGGCTGTCCCCCGAATACCCACTAGGCCAGCCGCAACCCAGTTGCCTATGCCCACAGAGGTTCCCAAGTGATCAGAAACCCTGACCGCAATCAGGGAGCTTTCGGAGGTCTGCACCCCCAGAAACGCCTCCCCTTATTCTCCCAGCCCAGTCGTAATTCAGAGAACCTTCTCTGGGCACCCGTGACTTAGAAGACCTTACAGTGGGGTTGTCTTATATAACAAAGGTTTGTCTAGGTTCGCACCTACATAGGGTACCCCCTTAGTGAACCCCTCAAGACAGAACACACAAGCACTCTAAGCTTGGTGATAAAACATGTATTTAGTACATACATGTATAAGGCTGCTGATCAGATAGTGCAAGTCAATAAATCAAATATAAAACAAACGCATTCTGAAATACACTGAAGTTCCCTAACCATTCTCTTATCCTGAGGCTCAGTCCAAATTGCGTCAGTGCTTCTCGGTCTGGTTGTTGTGGCCGGGCTCAATCCCTTTAGTGACTTGGAAAGTCTCTAGTTCATGGTTGGCGCAGTCTCTCCTGCACGCTCCTTGCTGGTCAGGATGGAAGAGTGTCTGAAGATCCTGTGTCTTCCTTTCTTTGCAAGGGGGTTTGGGGTCACTTCCTCCCTCCTGCCTCTTTTGTTATTCTAAGATGGTTGCATACCCCACCTGGGTGTTACCGTAGCAACAAACTGCTTGTTCTGCCTAACAATGGTTTTTCTGTCCCCCCCATCCTGCCCAATCAGTTCAGCAGGGTGGCAAGGCTCACAATCTTCTACCATGTAGCTTTAGCTGTCCTTGTTAGTAGCTAAATTTACCCCCAGTACCCCCAAATTCTGTGTCCCATTACCCCAAATGTCTGTGTTGCTCCCTTTTCCCCATTACATATCCGTTCCCTGTGGGTCATCCCCAGGCTCCTGACAGTAAAGGGTTTTGTTCCCCAATCCTATCTGGCTAATAGCTGCTAAGGGACCTATCTTCCAGAAACTTGTCCAAACCTCTTTTAAACTCAGCTATACTGCTGGCCTTGACCACCTCCTCTGGCAGTAAATTCTGCAACCTAATTGTAGTTGTGGCATGCGTTTTGATATAATTTAGATTATGAAAATTAATTGCTTGTGAAGTTTATTTTAGTCAAATAGAAGAGGTTGCAAGAAGTAAGAGCATGCAAACACACACAAAAGTTGCCCCACTAAATAGAGAAACACTCAGATTCTCAGGACTTTCAATCAATATAATAGCTGTATTTTCAGATATAAAACACATACAGCCAAGCAATGTGGAAAGGCAAATTTGCTCTCATGCAAATGGGCAAAAAGGTGTTTTGTACAACATTAACTTAACTTCAAAACCCAAGTGGTTAAATTCAAGAAAAATAATTTTCATAACCTAGCTTGTATGAAAGTAGAAAGCTAGAATGTAAACTTGGAGCAAACCAAGGTTGAGACCACACTATTACAGTTAACAGAGATCAATCTTTTCTGTTTTCCCAGATATATCTGAACATACCAACCTGTCTGGACAGACACCTGGACTGTGGCCCTTTTCACACAGACACTCTTAACACTGATAAAATGGGTGTTACATTTTATTATAAACATTGCAGGGCACCCCTAGAACACACCTGCAGCCCTGCAACATGTATAATAAAATGTAACACCCATTTTATCAGTGTTAAGAGCGTCTGTGTGAAAAGGGCCTGTCTTAACAAGTCCCAAAAGGTAATTTAATGTGCATCTACATTTTAAAAAAAAAAAGGAAATTAAGGACTTCTTTTGCTGATAAAAAAAAAATCTTATGTACAGAATAGGTTAAGTAGAGAAGCTGTGCAATTAAAAAATGCCATTTGCCTTAAATATCAAATGAAACCAGAGGGTCTGTATTAGTCCCTTTGTTAATTTTAACTTGATTTACTATGGAATAATCTACCTGAGCCAGTAGCTGAACATTGGTGTTTCCTGTGGGATAACTAGGAATAATAAGGAACATATTACTGTAAAGGAGGCGAGCCCACTGTTGTGTGAAGTTTGTTCCTGTGTTGTTAACGCAGACAAGTTTATAGCAAGTACTCGGCAATAATAAATGTCCAGAGTCCCTTTTTAACAGACAAGGAGACAACTCAGCAACTTCAAACAGATTTCTTTTCCCCAGTCAGTTCACTAGTGGTGTAGGCTGATAAAGCAGTATTAATCTCCTGCTTTAAATCAAATATCTGTCATAAGGCTCCATTAATCTCGCCTAAGTTATCAAGTGTCTCCATGACAGGAAATTATATTTCTAAATTGAATTTTGTTCTGTTTCAGCATACTAAGAAATATTTTCCAAAGAGGCTTTGACTCTGACAATACCTTTGGATAAATAAAAGCAATAAATTAAAGTCACTTTTTTCAAGGGCCAATGTTATGGAAAATAGAGGGCATTAATTACCTCAAGAGGAGTAATCAAATACAAGATTTTAAATGAAAAGTGAGCTACCAGACAGTTAACTTTTTTAAATTTACCCTCTTATGGCAATTGGCTATAAAAAGTACCAAAAAAATAAAAATAAAATCAATCCAGCTAATCTCTTGGTGCAAATAAAACCCTTATTGATTCCTTGTGCATATACTTATGCTACAAGATGTCCTAACTTGCATCTACCTCTGGTAACGGAAATAGATACTGTTTACAGGAGAGTTGGTATCTAGTGTCCTTTTGTTTCAGCTTAGACAAATTTACAGTAAGTAAATGTCTCTGGGTTAAATTTATTATGCTAGGGCTGAAATGCATAACCACAGACAACAAAGCAACTTCATTTTATGACCAGTAATAGAGTTACAGTGAGGATCAATATTCTTTACAATACATTGGAATCTACAGCGCTCTTGACAACTTTACAATCTCCTCTTCCAACAACAATACAGCAATTTCAATAATGTTTAGATAGATTTGTCCTGCAGAATTAATTGAATCTTATCTATTACAGACCATTACTGTCCTGCTGGGGACTATTAAATAGCAATGGCCAAAGAAGTCACAAGAGTTTTATCAGAGGCAATTTCTATAAGATTGTATAACAACAGTAACCAAGGACAAATGACTAATGACAAATTCTCAAATACGGTTGCTGTTTTGAACGGCTGTCGGATGGCGAGAGCCTACAAGCGTTTGACTCTTCCACAGGCACCGTGGTCAGAATCAAAACTGGACTTAACAAAAGAAAAGTTCGACTAGCATGTGGTTATAGCCACCTGCATCGAACAGCATGTTAGTGGCAGGTCTGGAAGGTAGCCATTTAAAATTGCCAATGACCATTTTCCCTCAAACAACTTAAATGCATTAAAGGGAAAAAGAAGGGTTACGAATTTTACTTCACCAGGCTTATCTTTTCAAACTGTTGTGCAAGCTCCATTGTGTATCTTTCAGAACAAGAACCAAGAGATCATAAATTGAGGGGTTCCTTTCAGAGAAGTGTTCACACATGGGTTTTCTTGTCTATAATCATTTATATGGGCGAGTTCATTCATGATCATAAGGATTACTTAGCTTGACCAAGTAAGTTTCTATACTACAGTAAAACTCTTGTCTCTATTAATAAATTCTCCTTTTCTATGCTGCTAAGTTAACTCAATTGCTCAGAGCTATGCATCTGTGCATCAGCACTCTATACAGTAAATTTGTTTTTAGGGCCCAATCCAAAACCCAAAGTTAATCGACATGCTCTCATTTGAAAGGCTTTGGATCTGTCCTTAGAATAAACCCAAGTGAAATAATAATTTTTTAAAATCATAAAAGTTGATTGCTATAGATCCGCTCCTTCATGCTGCAAGAGCCAAATATATTCTGCAGGGAGATGAAACAAAACTGTGTAAACTCCTTGACATGTGTGATAGCTCAGGGCAAGCAGCATTTGACAGAGGAAGGAAATGTAGCAGCAATACCATTATGTTGACTCAGTTTAACCAGTTGTACACGGATGTTGTTCAATTAAATACTTGTTTATGAAGTAATGGTATTTATTAGACCTAGTTCAATATTGTAACATGCCTTGAACCTTAAGGGAAGGACAGGATAAAAATGTGACTATATAAATAAATAGTAATAACTCTCACTAGCAAGAAGTAGTTGAAAATTTCACTGAAAATGGAAGTTAAAATATCAACGTTCAAAGACCAAAGTAACACAGCTGGGAATGTCAAAAGGAGTTTGAGATGAAAAGAAATGAGGCTGCTGGGTGGGTTAGGATGGTAGTGTGTCAAAAGGAAATGACTTAAGAACATCAGTCATTCAACAAAACATGTTTACATTCTGAACCTGCTGCAATCAATAGCAACATTTTTGAAGCAGTTTAGAAAGGAGGTGTTGGATGAATATACAGGACTTCTCTAAGAACTTAATCTAGCCAGGGGTGGCTGGTGGGTTTTGATGTTGGAGGGGCACTGGGGTACTGTAAAGGTGGGCCAGCAGGCCTAGGGGCGGAGCCAGGGGGCAGTAGGCGGAGCCAGGGGGCAGTAGGCCAGTGGCATGGCATAACCCAGCAACAAGGAGTTCCCAGGGTTAACATCAGATGGAAGAAAACACAGTCTACATGCACATCAAGCTTAAAATAAATAATTTATAAACCCAAACCACAGGCATAACACTGGCATAACACCCAAAACACTGGCATAATCCAGCAGCAAGGAGTTCTCAGGGTTAACATCGGATGGAAGAAAACACAGTCTACATGCACATCAAGCTTAAAATAAATAATTTATAAACCCAAACCACAGGCATAACACTGGCATAACACCCAAAACACTGGCATAATCCAGCAGCAAGGAGTTCTCAGGGTTAACATCGGATGGAAGAAAACACAGTCT
>QEPC01002063.1:1187772-1201095 GCA_003113815.1 Sphenodon punctatus | reverse complement strand
TGTTATTTAAGAGCATTTCATCTATGGAAAATTCATTGCTTTGTGTCAGGGGACAAATGTCTGATGCACTTATAAAGTTACAACAATTGCAAGGTGGGGTTGGGATGGCTTCTTTGGGCATGGTATCAGGGGATATGGGTGTGGATTTGGGTGGTTCCCATCTGTCCCATGATACTATTAGCCGGGGAAGATCATTAGATAATTGTGAGCAAGTTAGGGTTTCGGATTTATATAATGATAGTGCAATTTAGATTAAGGATAGGTCAAACCGTTATAGACCCAGATTTATTTGGGGGACAGTCTCAGATATAGCAGACAATCTATCGGGTCTTCTTCGTTTAGTGGTTAGACCCGTGGATATTAAAAAGGTGGAATATCTTTCTTGGAGGAGAGATATGCCCTGTTTTAGGGGTTTTTTTCTCTAGAGCCCAGATTGTAAGAAACCTGTTTCGAGCAAGGAAACATCTATTATCTCGGCATATCTCCATTGATAGGGTCTTTTTGGAAGAAACACGGGGCCCTTGTAATAGAACTTTTAGTAGCATAGCCCCTGTAGTATTGTCAGCACCTAACTCTATCCCTATTGGGCCACATAGGGATTTTGGCCAGGTTCAGAAAGCTGATGGTAGCCAGGCATGTTTAGGGAAGGTGAAACCAAAAGCAGGTTCCCTGTTGGCCTAGTTGCCTAAAGGTGAATCAAATAGGAGATCATGCCCAAAGGAGGACCAGCTGGAGGATACGAAATCCTTACCTAGCAACCAGGAAGGGGGTATAGGTATATTAGAACCTATACAGGATATTAGAGTAGGTGGGGAGATGTCAGGGTTTAGGACAGTTGTTGATCATATCCATGCTTTCCTGGGTAAAAATAGCGTGGGAGTTGGTGAGGATTTTTGTGAAGAGGTGTTCAGAACTCTCTCAGTTGCAAAGCAGGAACTTCTATCTGATAAATTAGAGGTATTGCGTTTCAAGATCTCAGGTAGATCTTCGTGCCTCTAGGTACCTATGAATGGGGGCTTAGAAGGGAATGATTTAGTACAGGTGGAGGGGGTGGATCGCCAGGAAGTAGCAAGGCAGCCTCTGTTGATTGAAGTGGAAGAGGGTACTAATGTAGTGGAGGGGGAAGTGTTGAAAGATCAGGGGTTGGTTGCTGAACCTTTGGTTAGTGGAGTTTGTGGGATAGATCACTTAGTAGTTCCCTTAGAGTACGATGGGAAAACTAGTCTCCAGGATAAAGTTATTCTTAATGAGGGCCTCTCTCAGGCAGATAGAGATGAAATAGAGGCTTCAGCTTTAGCCTTTGTTGGTGACAATATGCAGATCCCTGTAGAGGTGTCAATTCCAATGAAGGATGGGGGGTCGAGTCAATGACAGGAGGTTAGGGATTGGTGGCTGGATGAGCCTGTAGAGTCCTCATTTAAGGAGCCGTCTGGGTTAAATCTTGATGTTAAATGCCCCCCTTCTTTTCCTGGGATAGGGAGGGATGCATTGGGGCCTCTTTCAGTGGAATCTTATGGGACCCCAATGGCTTCTGATTGTATTGTCCCTCTTAAGATAGAAGGGATATCTGTACTGTCGTGGAATGTAGCAGGCTGCCTGGCTAAAATAGATGATCCAGATTGGTTAGGTTTTCTGAGGAATTATGATCTTGTTTTTTTGCAGGAAACCTGGCTTGCTAATGAGGAAACTAAACTTATCCCAGGGTTCCATTGTCACTGGCAGGTGTCTACTAGGAGGGCTTTAAAAGGACGTGCGTCGGGTGGCCTTGCTATCTTGATCGCTGACCAATTCCCTGATGGCAATCCAGTATTTGATAAAATTCAAGAGATTCAATTAATGAAATGGGAACCAAGTAAGGAGGCTAGTTTTGTTCTTATGAACGTTTATATCCCCCCTGCGCAGTCAAAAATATTTCAACCCGATATTTGGGAAAGGTTAGAATTAGCTTATGACTCCCTGTTAGAGGGTTCCCCAAAGGCAATCCCCCTTGTTGGGGGTGACTGGAATGCTAGAATTGGGGGTGGGGGTGATGATTTTGAAGTGAGAAGTGTGGGTTTGATGGAGGTACCCCCACTGAGGAGATCTAAGGACCTCCTTATAAATGATCATGGGAGGTCTTTACTAAATTTTGTGAATTCCCATGATTTGGTGGTTTTGAATGGCCGAGGGGATGTTGGTTCGGAGGGAGACTTTACCTATGTCACCACACTTGGTCGTAGTGTGGTGGATTTCATAATTTCGGACTGGAGCCATTATATGTTGTTTGAGGGCTTCCAGGTATTAGTGCGTCCAGAAAGTGACCATCTCCCATTGTCTGTTACAGTTTGTACTGGTAATAGGCAGGCCTGCAGTGGGCTCCCAGAACATCCTAAGCAGGAGTGTAGGTGTCGAAATAGGTGGAATAGTGAATTGGTAATTAGGATGTTTTCAACGTTACATGAGGAGTATCTACAGGGTTTGCGTTTACAGGTATTGGCAGAATCCCAGGAGGACGTAGTGCAATGCACCAAGATATATAATGATATTGTTTCATATTTAGGAGCTCAAGGGCTCTTTAAAACTTTCCGCCCAAACTGTAAATTTGCCCCTGGCTGGTTTGATCAAGAGTGTAGGGGGGCAAAGAAGAGGCTGGCTAAAGCTAGGTGCCGCTGGGTGAGTACCTATTCGGTGACTCACAAAATGGAATATTTGGCCGAGAGGAGTGCGTATAAGTCTCTGGTAAAAGAGAAGAAATTTCAACATAAAACACTCCTATGGTCAAAACTTCAGGTGGCGGCTGAAACCTATGATTCCAATTGTTTCTGGACCATAATAAAGTCCGGCACGAGGAAGGTTTCCGGAAACATGGCAGTACATATATCGGAAGATACTTGGTTATCCTTCTTTGAAGAATTGTATAAGGTAGTGAGGGTTGAGCAGGATGTTCTGTCAGCAGATACCTACCCTGTGGGGTTATGTAGGCAAGGGGAGGGGGATTTCCAAGAGATGGTTGTAGAAGATGAAATCCTGGAACTTATTGGAGCTTTAGCTAAAGGCAAGGCACCTGGAGGAGACTGGATAGTATCCGAACTATTGCAGCTATGCCCCCATTGGTGGGCCTCCTGGTTGGCTAAATATTTCACACTGATAAATAAAACTAGATCAGTACCAACAGAGTGGGGGGAGTCCATCATTATCCCTCTGTTTAAAAAAGGAGATGTATGCGATCCAAGTTCATATCGCCCGATTAGTCTTATTCCGGTGATAGGCAAGCTTTATGCTAGGGTTCTCCTAAAGCAGCTGGAGCACTGGGTTATGTTGAATGATATCATCCCTGATGTTCAGTTTGGCTTTCGAAAAGGGTATTCGGTTATTGATAATTGCTTCCTTTTATCACATATTATCTATAAATATAAAAGAGTGAGATCTGGGCAGTTATTCCTTGCATTTATAGACCTGCGTAAGGCCTTCGACTCTGTTCCAAGAGGAAAACTTTGGACTAAATTACAACGTCTGGGGATAAATGAGACCTTGTTAGCCCTTATAATTCAAATTCATACGGGCAATAGGGCTCGAGTTCGGGTTCCTTCTGCTGGTCTTTCAGATAAATCTATCCCCATACAGAGGGGGGTTAGGCAGGGTGGAATACTGGCCCCCACTTTGTTTAATATCTTTCTGGGGGACCTGATAGAATATCTGGGAATGCAAGAAGGACATCCTCCTAAGATCAAGGATAGACCAATACCAGTTTTGATGTACGCAGATGATATCGTGATATTATCACAAACCCGGAAAGGTCTGTGTTTTCAGCTGGAAAAACTGAGGGAATATTGTGAGGTTAACATGCTCCAGGTCAACCCTGGAAAATCCCAGATTATGGTTATTGGCAGGAAACGTGTGGTGCACCAATGGAGGATCGGTGACGAGCCCTTATTCCAGGTAGACAATTATGTCTACCTGGGTATGAATTTTTCTAAAAACATGAAATGGGATAGACATGTACAAGAGTTGGCACTGAAAGCATTAATAGCCGCTAGAGGCATTAATAAATTTGCCTCTGGGTATTTAGAGGCGCCGGTATCCCAAATTCTTAAAGTTTATATGGCTAAAGTTAGAAGTCTGCTTGTGTATGGGGCTGAGATATTTGATGGACCTTGCTGTTCCAAGCTGGAAGTCGTCCAAAATAAGTTCTTGCGTGGTATTTTGGGGGTACCACAGGCAATCCCAGGATCAGTTCTTAGGGCAGAAACCGGAGCATGTTCTATTTTGAATCAGATCAAAATAAAGGGCCTGTGTTACTGGGTGTAACTCTGTACCCGGGAGGAATCGAGTCTGACCTCTCTTTGTCTGCGGGAAGAATTAGAACAAAAGCAGACCCCTCTGTATCCATGGGTGAGCAAGATCATGCAATAGTTGAGTAGTATAGGGCTGTCTATGGATTTTCTATCTACTATAGATCGGGCTAGTATGGGACACATCATTAAATCTAGGGTAATAGATATTGGAAAACAGGAAGATATTGCGGCACTGGCAGATTGGAAAGCTGCACCCAATTATCATCGAATTAAACAAGTACATAGATTTGAGTTATATTTGGATTGGTTTCCCAAATGCTGTATACGTAGGGCTTTCACACAAGCACATTTACAGCTGATTAAGTCAGCTATAACTCAGGGAAGATATACGAATCAGCCTTATGCAAATCGTACCTGCCCATGTAGTGATAGTCATTTGGAGGATGTTTTTCATATTATCCTTCATTGTCCGCTATTTATTTAGTCAATTTATATCCCGCCTCTCCTGAGAACAACTCGGAGTGGCTAACAATTTCAAAACGTAAAATACAATTATAAAAATATATTAAAACACTCATAAAAATCACAGCAATAAAACAGGCTAGGAATACTAAAAATACAATAAATAAGGGTGGGGAGAGATAAAAAAAAACTAACCCGCCCACCCCTCCTCAAAGGCCCAGGCAAACAGCCAGGTCTTGCAAATTCGCCGGAATGTTAAAAGGCTTGGGGTCAGGCAAGCTTCCTCTGGGAGGGAGTTCCAAAGGTGCGGTGCAGCCACTGAGAATGCCCTCTCCATTGTGGCCCCCCGCTTAACACGGGGGACCTCCAAGAAGGCACCCCTAGCAGACCAAAGGAGCCTCTCTGAGGCGCGGAGGGTGAGGTGGTCCCTAAGGGGCCCAGACCGTGAAGGGCCTTATAGATTAACACCAATACCTTGAACCTGGCTCAGCATACTATTGGCAGCCAGTGCAGAGTCGGGAGCACAGGTGTTATGTGCTCCCGACGGCCCGTCCCCAACAGGAGATGGGCCGCCGCATTCTGCACTAGCTGCAGTCTCCGAACCAGGAACAAGGGCAGCCATGTAGAGTGTGTTGCAACAGTCCAGCCTCGAGGTGACAAAGGCATGGATGAGGGAGGCCAGGTCCAGGCCGGAGACATATGGATGCAGCCTCTGCACCAGATATAACTGACGGAAAGGGGCTTTCGCCACTACCTCCACCTGTCGCTCCAGGTGGAGAACTGCGTCCAGAATCACCCCCAGACTCCGAATCTGCTGAGCTATGGGAGGGCAAACCCCCCCAATCAAGGGGGCCAACACCTCCCTCGCTCTCCCCACCAACATCACCTCCGTCTTATCAGGGTTGAGCTTCAGTCTGCTCTGCCACATCCATTCCGCCACGGCCTCCAAACACTGGGATAGCAACGAAATGGCAGGGTCTGGGTCAGCTGAAAAAGAGAGGTACAGCCAAGTATAAGCAGCATATTGGTGACATCGCACCCTGAACCCTCTCATGACCTCCCCCAAAGGCTGCATATATACATTAAACAACAATGGAGACAGAATGGAACCTTTCAGAATGCCGCAGGATAAAGTGCGGGGGCAAGATGTTTCAGCTCCCAACACTACCACTGGCTTCTCCCCGAGAGGAATGAGCGGAACCATTCAAGAATAGTCCCGTCCAGACCCCCCAGGTCACGCAGCCATCGTAACAGCAGCCCATGGTCCACAGTGTCAAAAGAAGCCAAGAGATCTAGCAGGATGAGCAATGTCGAACATCCTGCATCCATCTCCCAGCAGAGATCGTCGACCAAGGCCACCAACGCCATCTCGGTGCCATAGCCGGGGCAGAACACAGATTGAAAAGGGTCCAGGAAACCAATGCTATCTAGATGCTCCTGGAGCTGGATTGCCACCTCCCGCTCAATAACCTTCCCTAAAATGGGGAGGTTAGAGACAGGTCGGTAACTGGCGAATGCGTCCACGTCCAACGATGGTTTCTTCAGCAGGGGGCACACCACAGCCTCCTTGAGACTAGGTGACAGCCTCCCCTGCTGCAAGGACGCGTTAACCACCCTCACCAGCACTTGTCCCTAACGTCTCCCCTGGAGGGTTTCACCAGCCAGGACAGGCATGGATGAAGTTCACAACCGATGGCTCTCTCAGACCCCAAGACATCCACCGCATCGGCTGGTGTCACTTCCTGAAACTCCCCCCACAAAGTTGGACCGGACGGGGCCTCCACCACCTCGCACTCTCCACCTACTGCCCCTAATCCAGCATCAAAGTCTCTCTGAATCCGAGCGATCTTGTCTGCGAAGTAGCTGACAAACTCCTCACAGCGGGCCTGGGACAAGTCCTGGTCCAGGCGGAGGGAGGCCAGACTGACCAGCCCCCGCACCACCCGAAACAGCTCCACCGGGCGTGACTTTGCAGACGCTATGAGGACAGCAAGGAACTCCTTCCTTGCTGTCCTCACAGTCTCAACATAGGACCACAAACGGGCCCTATGGAGAAGTCGGTCGGAGCCAGATCAAGTCCGACGCCAGCGTCGCTCCAGTCTCCTGCCTACTCACTTCATACACCACAGCCCCTCAGTAAACCAAGGGGCCCTGCGGTGACGAGACAGAGGACGTCTCGGAGCCACCCTGTCAATGGCCTCCCCCAGCAAAACCAATTTATATACAGCTGAGAATGGAGACGGTTTACAGGGGGAGCAGCCCTAGATTACATTTAACGCTGACATCCATAGGGCCTCCAACTTGCAGAGGGACATTTGGCTCAGCAGGTTCTTCCCCCTTTACATTTGCCAGCTGCTATGTCTAATGGCACTCCCTTGAAACTGTTGTCTTGCAACATTTCAGGTTGTACATTTAGGCTCTTGGATCCAGATTGGCTCAATTTTTTGAGGTATTACGATTTGGTTTTTTTTGCAGGAGACCTGGCTATTGGAGGGGGAGACTATTTATATCCAAGGTTTTCAGGTTTATTCTTTCCCTGGCTCCAAAAAAAAAAAAAGAAAGAAAGAAAGAAAGGGCCGCCCTTCGGGAGGCTTGGCTGTTCTGATCACTGATAGATTTGATAAACCTTTCATACTGTTACCTCTGGCGAGGCAGGAATTCCAGGTTGGTACCTGGGAAGTATCTAGTGGTACCCGGCTGCTCCTGATTAATCTTTATGTCCCGCCCTCTACCTCAGCTTTTTTCGATTCAGATATTTAGCTTAGGTTAGATGAGGTCCTGAGCCAACTGGAGAGCAAGTTCCCTACAGAACTGCTTGTCATGGCTGGTGATTGGAATGCCAGAGTAGGCTCACTATCAGATCTTGAGTCAACCGCAATCCCGGGCACTTTAGGGTGGTCTATGGCAGAAAGATCCAAGGACCTGGTGAGGAATGGAGGCAGGCATTTCCATTATCAGCTTTCTCCTGGCAAATGGGCTACTGATCCTTAATGGAGTGGCCCAAAGGATTCTGAGGGAGAATATACCTTTGTTAATGCCAATGATAGGAGTATAGTGGATTATATAGTGACCCGGACTGACTCCTGGAGCAGATTTGACAATTTTTCAATAGTTTGCCACCCAGAAAGTGATCATATGGCACTGTCAATATCAGAGTGCCTCTCTGATGATCTGCCCAAATCCCGGAGGAGGAAAATTGCAGAGGGCCCTTATAGAGTTCGGGTTAGATGGAAGGGTTCTTTAGTGATTGATGTACTGACTCTGCTGAGAAGTCCTGACTTTTCTCAACTCCGTGATTCCATGCTGTCAGCAGGCGCTAAAGAAATAAAAGCACTCAAAAAGAACTATTCTTTCTTAGTGGAAGCACTAGCTACCAATATACTATCCTCTGAGAAGAAGTCAGTTAAGTGCCAATCCTGCAGCTGGTTCGATCAAGAATGTAGACTAGCCAAGCGCAGGCTGGTTTCCGCAGTTAGCTTGGGTGATGGATTACTCAATTTGCTCCAAATTATGATTCCAGGAGATGAGGCGCTATTACAAGGCCCTAGTGAAGGGGAAAAAACTTCACTATACTCGCTTGATTTGGGCCAGAATCCAGGTGGCAGCCTCACTTAGGGATTCTAGGGCGTTCTGGACTCTGATTAACAAAGGGCTCCGTAGTAATTTTACTAATCAGCCAGCTTCCACTAATGAGGAAGGTTGGGTCTTTTTTTTAGTTGCTTTTCTCCTCATATTCTGAGGAGGTAGATCCCGATTCTATACATTTTGCCAGGTATCTTCAGACATCAGGTCAGGGGGCTTTAGATCCATATGTGAGTGAGGCGGAGGTGAGCCTGGTACTTCAGAGCCTCAAACATGGCAAAGCACCTGGCAGCGACTTTATAGTCGCAGAGGTCCTACAAGTAGGCCTGGATTGGTGGTCTCCGTTATTGGCTAATTATTTCACCCAAATTAATAAAACTATGAGAATACCTACCAAATGGGGCTTATCTATAATTGTGCTGATCTTTAAGAAAGGACGATAACATTCCGGATCTCTGGGATTGCCTATCAGTCTTCTCCCAGTTATAGGGAAAGTATATTCCAGATTCCTTCTTCATCATCTAGAGGCCTGGGCTTATGGACAGAATGTTATCCCCCAGGAACAAGCTGGTTTCCTGAAAAACCCTTCCATCTTGGATAACTGCTTTGTTATATCCCATGTAATGGCCAAATACATGAAGATTAAAGCAGGAAGGCTCTTTTTTGCATTTATTGATTTTCGCAAAACCTTCAATTCGGTTCTGAGACCTGAATTGTGGAGCAAGTTACACAAACTGGGTATAGATGACCATCTCCTAGCCCTTTTTATTTATGTTCATGCCAATAATTTTGCTAAGATCAAGTTGGGATCGGATGGGAAACTTTCTAGTCCTATTCATATACTGTGGGGGGGTTAGGCAGGGCTGTGTCCTCACCACCATTCTATTCAATCTCTACTTAAGTGACCTTATAAAGTATCTATTGGCATCTGCTGGCCACCCTCCTAAGGTTAAGGACAGACCTTTGCCCGCATTGATGTATGCGGACGATATTGTCCTAATGTCGCAAACTAAAAAAGGACTGTGTAACCAGCTGGAGAGCCTGATAACTTACTGTGTGGAGAATGAATTGGAAATCAATCTTCAAAAATCACAGATTATGGTCTTAGGCAAGAGAAAAGCACCCAAGTATAAGTGGATTATCAACGGAAAAGCAATTTGCCCAGATTAACTCATATGTAAGTATCTTGGTACAGTACTTACCGATAATGGGTTATGGGGTAAACACAAGAGGCTGATAGCCCTAAAGACCAGTGTAGTCACTAACGGGATTTCCCGGTTTACGGTGAGATATCCTGGGGTTCATATTTCATCTATCTTGAATGTTTATAGAGCCAAGGTGCAATCCCTACTGGTATTCGGCTCTGAGATTATGCCTGGCTCGGATTTCCTGACTCTGGAGGTTACCCAAAATAAATTCTTGAGGAAACTGTTAAAGATCCCCCAGAGTGTTCCAGAAGTCGTTGTCAGGGCAGAGACAGGCACCCTGGCAATCGACTGCCTGGGCCGGCAAGCAGCCTTTCGGTACTGGGTAAAGGTGGCTAACCAGTCTAAGTTATCACTACCTGCTCTGTGCCTTAGGGAGGAACTGGAGTTGCAGGGAGGCCTTTTATATCCTTGGATCTCTCAAATATTCAGTTATTTGAGACAGTTGGGGCTCTCAGCCTCCTGCTTCTGGGGGAAGAGTGTTGCCCTGCAGAAAAACCTTATTAAGCTCAGGATAGGCGATATTTCTAAGCAGGATGATCTGGCAGCAATTTATGCTTGGAAGGTGGCACCATGCTTGCAGCATATTAAGCTCCTGCATAGATTTGAACCTTACTTGGATGCTTGGTGGAACCTTTGTTATGCAGAGCTTTTACATTGTTCCGTTTCCAACTGTTTGACTCTGCCATTGTTCAAGGAAGATACTCTAATGTCCCTTACAAGAATAGGTTGTGCCCATGTGAGAACTTGGTAGTAAAGGATTTAAAACATCTCCTCTTTGATTGTCCCCTCTATGAGGAGTTAAGGCAAACATGGCTTGTCCCAATCTTGATGGGGAGGGAACGTCTTCCAACTCTCCAGAAAATTGTATTATTGCTAGAGGATCAGGATGAAGTTACCATAAAGGCAATTGCTTCATTTGCCTTTTTGGCAGTCAGGATCCGTAGCAGCACGATTTCTTAGTTCTCCTCTCCTCTTGACTTTGTCCTCTGCACCGCTTATTTTTTTGTTTTTTTCTGTACTCCTTGTCGGAGACCCTCTCCTTTTATTGTGTATCTCATATGTTATTGTTTATCCTGGTCTATATTTTATTGGCTATGGCAAAAGCTGATGCCTAATAAACTTATTATTATTATTAAGATCTCAGAAACCATATTAAGCCTCATAGACAACCTTATCTTTATGCAAATAGTGAATGAGGAACCGACTCCAAGTGCAGCTAATCCAGTCACTCTTCTCGCTGTAGTGATCAGTGCTAGAAAGTGTTTCAAGTCAAATATGATAAGGACGCTACAATAAAGCTTCAAAGGGAGCTGCCATCAATTTATCCAGAACTAGATTTAGGTCCCAGGCTGGTAAAATGATTATTTTTCTTATTATTAAAAATGGACCAGCATAAGAAAGCTTTACACACAAAAAATAACCATGACCAAAGTTGCCAGGCTAATTTGGAACCAGCAACAATTGAGAGAATTACTTTTGGCCAGTCAACAAGGTTCCTAGTTTTCCATGACAAAAACTAGAATTTCTCTGATAAAAAAACAAATTCTCTGATTAAAAAAAACAATCTGCTTTTCTGTGATTAAATGTAAACTAGTTGACTTTCCCTTACCACAATATATATAGGTATGAGTTAGAACACCATATTTGATTATAATATATTCATTTTTATGCAATTTTACAGCTACCTCTCCCACCAACAGTAAAAAAACAAACAAAAACAAATTGAGGTCTGTGGCACCCCTCCAAATGCAGAGGGCCCCCCCCCTCCACACACAGCATATACCTTAAGTTGCTTCCCCTCCACTACCCTGCGCTCCCAGCCTGGTCCCAGGCCGCTCTGCCAACCAGAAAGGGGGACCATATAGAAGCTGACATTTGTTGGTTTTGACCTATAAAGCTTTACACGGTCTGGGCCCTGCTTATTTGCAAGACCACCTCCTTCCCTGGATTCTGGACCCACCCCTGTGGTCATCTAGGGGCACCCTATTGGAGGTCCCCCAGGTTGCCACGCAGGACAGGGCATTCTCAGTGGCTGCGCCGCGCCTCTGGAATTCCCTCCCGGTGGGGACCCATCTGGCCCTGGACCTCCCAGGTTTCTGCAGGAATTGTAAGACCTGGCTGTTCCGTCAGGCGTTTGGCGAGGGAGAAGGGTGAGGGTGGGGGGGGTGCTGGGTTGCAGGGGTGTTTTCTCATTTTTACTATTGTTATTATTGTTATGTGATGTTTTTATATGTTTTATTGTATTTTATTGATTCTGAGTTTGTTAGCCGCCCCGGGCTGCCTGGCAGGAGGGGCAAGTATAAATCTTTTAAATAAATAAATAAATTTGGGGAAGCTCCTGTGGGCCAAATTAAGCCCACCTCTTGTCTCTCTTCCCAAGGTCCAGAAGACCTGACCACCCCAATTCATAGTGCTCCTGTCCCCCTGAACCCACAGGAGGTCTGTGGGCACCCCTCCAAATGAAGAACCCCTGCCCTTCCATAACACATGCCTTCAGGTTGCTTCCCCTCAGTTCCACTTCACGTCCTTGCTACCCTGCGCTCACTGTGTCCTCCTCCCAAACCTGTAAGTTTTTGCCATTTTCTGATAAATTCTCTGGAAAAGCAAAACCTCAGTTTTTCTCTGGAAAAAAGAAAAAAATGTTTATCTCTGGTTTTCCGTCGCAAAGAGAAAACTAGGAACCCTGCCAATCAGTTCTGAGAGGACAAATCTAGGATGATGAAAGACATGATTTTTACATCTTCAAGTCCTTGCTAGGAGCTCTTCCAGCACAAAGTTATCATGTCTTTGAAAAATCTAAGCTGTAATGTTTTTATATTCAAATTCATAGTTCATAAAAAAGGTAAAGTCCCCAACTTTAAACAGACAGTATATGAAATACTAGATATCATAAATCTAGCTCAACCATCAACCTTTAATGTAACTATCAGAACTGATGAGTGAAATTCTATGGCCTGTGTTATGTGGGAGGCCAAAACCGATGCACAATGGCTTCTTCCATTACTGAAATTTGTCGAACAATGGTGTACTTAAGCGAGGAATAGGCTAAGATGAAGGGTAGGATCAAAAGATGAATCAACTACAGCCAGAAGAGGGGGAAAGTTTAAAGTTAAATGCTAGGTACAAAAATCAGTTGCCAATGACATTGCACCATTTCCTTTCAGATTGATTCTCACCATGGTTATTCATCAGCCACCTCAGGGGCGTAGCTATCATAGGGACAAGCGGGACATTTGTCCCGGGGCCCACCGTGGCTGGGGGCCCATGGGCCAGGCCCGGCCCATCCCTATGCTAGCTAAGCCCAACTTAGCCACCCTATGCCACAGCCTCCCTGGCTCCCACCAGTTTGCCCGCCTCCTGCTGCGCCTATAAATGGGCCCCCTACCCCTTCCCAGGCTTCCTCCACTGGGTTGTGACATCACGCTGGTTTGACCCGCCCCCCATAGCCATGTATGGGCTATGGGGGGCGGGTCAAGTGTGAGAGCCCTACACATGGTAGCAGAGACCTGGAGTTACTTCCGGGTCTCTGCCACCACGTGGAGGGCTCACTCGCTCGCTGTTCGCTAGCTGCTCTTCTCCTCTCCGAGTCCTGAGTCACCGGTTTGCCCGTGCCACCACCCGCTGGCGCTGCCGCCTGGGCCCCTGGCCCTGCCCCCTCCCCCGCCAGGCTGACATCACGCTTGCGAGCACTCCACGTGGTGGCAGAGACCGGGAAGTAACCCCGGGTCTCTGCCACCACCTGAAGGGCTCAGCGGCTCGTGTCGGCGTCCACGGACGCTCACTGCAGCATGGGGGGG